>CM060912.1:802086207-802686207 GCA_030737875.1 Allium sativum
AGGTCTAGCCCATTATAAACCATAAATGGACATGGTAAAGAATTAGACTACTTAACCTAATTTAATCCATAAGGATTGTATGATTATGAACTTAAGTTAAAGTTAAGTGAAATTAGATGGGTAGTGGGTGGGGTAAGTATATTAGAGAGGGTGGGTTATATTTACATATAGGCCCACGAACTTAACCCAATAAGGTTATGTAATTAAAGACACCTAGTGGTATGCATAACTGGTAGAAAAATATAATAAGGTTATGTAATTAAAGACACCCTTTAAGGTAAGCATAACTGACATAAGACTATGTAATTAAAGACACCTAAGGGTATACATAGTCAGTGAAAAACCTAATGGGGATACAAGACAAAGGAGAGAGCTTGTATCATATTGTGTGGGACCCATTTCAGTCAGTAACCCGGAGTAGGTATCAAATAAAGAACTCTGTACTAGGAGGAGAAGGGACAAGCTTACTGATTGATTATAAGAGATCCAAACGAGATGGACGGTGTGGGGGGCCGCAAACCGACCGGGCCATGTGCGTGCATGAGCCGGGCAGAGGGGGATAAGACGACCGTGACACCAGTAGATATGGTTGTGCACACCTTAATGGTTGCCACTTTAGGAAGTGATACCTGCTACAGTGGGGCTAGCACAGGATATCCGCGGAGTAGGGAGCCGATCGATTAGGGTAGTGGTTAGGGTACACTCGGACGTATGCCCTAAGTCTACCAACTTAGAGTGGAAGGGATCATCTAATTTTAGTTATGCTAGTAATAGTGCAGAGTAACCATTAGTGAAGCACATACACCGTACCCTGTCTACCTTGTCACACCTAACATTTGTGTAGTGATCTCTCTTATCCACTTTATATGCCTATCATGTTACTTTTATTTATTTGCTGGCTAAAAGTAACTAGGCTCTCCAGACTTTATGTCTGACCCTTTTGTTTCTCCTTCTTTTTTCCGTTCCCCTCCCCCCAGGTTCTTAGGGAGGAAACACTCAGGCTTAGTCAGGACTTAGATATCATCTTGCTAGGAGCTACTTCTGAAGTATGACTCAAGTTCTTGTTTCTACTATGCCTTAACTCTTTTAATTGGGGAATTATGTTTTTCATATTCTTATGTACTCTGATGATGCAAGACAAAAGTTGTTTTATTGTAATGGTTTTTGTGACATAAGATATTATGGACCACGACATTATGATTTATGTTTGAAATAAAAATTTAAAAATTTCCGCTGCTATTCTATTTGTATCTGTCTTGTAATTATTTTGTGTCTGCTTACCTATAACGCTTCACGAAACTTAATGCATTCCCTTAGTGAGTGACATTAACGGACATGGGGTGTCACAAATCTCCAAATCATTAAGTTAACCTCACACTTTCTAGTTTAAACTTGGTTTGTGATGCTTTCTCTGAGTTTTAGTAACTCTCTATAAAAATATTCGTATCTCTAAACATAAAAACCGAGTTTTTATATTTATAGTGAAAATATGTTATGTCTTCAACTTTGAGAGCTGGTATCTCTCTCTTAACGAATTCGGTCCATTCTTTTTTTGATTGAAAGTAGAATTGCTGAATTATACTAAATTTTTGGTTCATTCCGACCTCTTTAGCTTATGGAAACTAGCTGTCCAACTTTGAATCAGAGCATGTTTTGCTCCTACTGTTTATAGTAAATTTTGGTTGTGAGACTAACTTTGTGACCTTATTTCCCCCCTTTATTGTTAGATTGTGTCCATTCTTTTTCCTGATTGAAATTAGAGCTTTTGAACTTTATGCATGTTAAATTTCAAGTTTTTTTTACCTTTGTAACTAGTTTAAAACTCGCTTGGAACTTTGAACTGGAGCATGTTTTGCTCCAGCTAAAATCTTGTGGTTAGGTCAACCCTAAGGTCAACCTAAGAGAAGCAAGGGTTGACTCTTGCATATGTTTTATGTACACGTACTAGCTTATAGAAAATTATAGCCTTCTAGCTTGTTTCAGGTGATTTTACAGCCTATTTTAAATGTTTTCTGAGTTGTTTTACTTTATTTTTGATGTGAATTCGATGTCCTTTCTCACAAGCTTGACCTTATGTGGAAGAGCCAACGTTATCATCAATTCGTACATCGAAGTGGTGATGTTTTATATGATTTCTTTTGTTGATTTCATGAGAATTTCGATGCAGTGCACGTTTTATATAACAATTTCTATAAGGAATTATCTCTCTCCATATACACACACACACACACACACACACACACACACATATATATATATATATATCTTTGAGACAAATGTTTACTGCATTTTGTTTCATAAGAATAAAACCATCTCGAGGCTACATAGTGTACAATATTTTCTGATATACTGAGATTTTGAAGAAAAAACAATTCAAATGGTTTCAGAATCATTTTATAAACTCGTTTTCTCAAACTAAGTATTTTCAGTATATAAAAACATACAATTTTGCATCCTTCGAGAAGGCGAGGTTGTGATTTAAACAATATAGTAAACCATGCGATAAGGGACACATCAGTTTATTATATCGGTCAATTTTAGACTTGTTGATTGAAGCTATTTCTATTTCTTAGTGTGAAGTTTTCTAACTTATTGTTTCCACTTTCCATATTACTGTTTGAAAGTCAGTGATGCATTTTTGTTATTTATTGCTAGTACTTACTCTGGAGGAGCTTGGCCAGGAAGTCTTATATACTCACTTGGCCTGGGGATCAAGTCACACTCGAATAGGAGTTGCAATGATTGGCGTCAGAATACGTATATAGTACTAAGCAAAGCTCTGGGGAGCTCTTTTAATGATGCATGTGCAATTTGTTAAATTTTGTCCATTTTTTGATGCTATTGACGATTCTATCTTTTTTTGCTGCTTTGGATCCAATTTATGAGGACTTATGATTGTTGAATTTCGTCTTATAACTGAGAGCTATCTTTAGGCTTTACATATATAATGTTCACATGCAAGTTTAATAAACTCTTTCACAGGATTTATATGTTGGCATTTGACGGGTTTGCCTTTGTTGTTATTGTGGTATCGGAGACTTTATATATGTGCTAAGCTTGGATTCTTAGCACTTGTTGTTAGTAGAAAATATGTACATGTGGATATTAAAGCATTATATGATGTTCAATTAGACTCTATCACATGAATCCTATGTTTTTATCAAGTTGACCTTACGCTTTCTCTACTCGAGAAGTGTTATTCCTTATGATGTTATATTCATTTGTTATGATCTACTTATAGTGTTTAACTAGACCGAGCCGTGCATTTTATACACTCGAGTTAGCTTGAGTCATTTTAGGTTGGCATCTATGTAGAGACCCGCTCGTCTGGTTTCAGCTTTTGGCTACTTGTCATCTTTTGGGATGCTTAGGCTAATTCTAGAGTACCCTTCAATTTATTTTGTTTTGTACTCTGTTGTATGTATATAAATTCTATTAGCCATAAAAATGGTTAGTACCCCAAAATAAGCTTTGAGCGGAAAAATATTATACATAGAAGTAATTAACATTACGAGGCTTGATCCGACAATAGAATTGGAAACTATCTTTCATACTTTTAGAGGATATCGATACTCGTTTTTCTTTTGGTTTTCAATCTACGTGGGAATGTTGGTCCTTCTTGTGGACATGGACTATAGTGGGAGACCCTGTGAAGAGAGACATAATTTGATGTGAGCTTCCTTTTAGGAGCTATTACCATCGAAAATAGTAATTAACTCACATATAGGAGAAATTGTTATTTTCGTGGATATAACCACTCTCTTCGAGTTTCACACTATAAATTTGGATAAAAATAAGAAAATATAAGACAAATCATTTATTGTCAGCTGTTAAGAAAATTAGTAGCCATGATCATGCTCTAATCTCTTAAAATTAAATCTCAATGACCAATTTTTTTGAATCCTCATTATTGCTAATCGAGAAGCAAGCTTACAGGAAATTAGAACAAATTCCCCCAATCTGACTTTAAAATTAGGGTTTCACTATGTCAAGTAGATTTTTCCATTTTTCCAAAAAAAATGAACTAAAAGAGAAGTCCTGATTTTGGTCTTCTGGGGTCCTATTTATAGGAACAGACTGGCCTACCTTCGTCCTTGGTGGTTTCAATCGGTTGTTGGTTCGGAGGGTTTGCCAAGGTCGTGCGAAAGCGCCACTTTAGGGGGTTCTGAAAGTTGTGCAAAGGCTTCCCTAACATTGGTTTTCTTTCCAAATTTGTATTTTTAGATTACCTCCTTTGGTTTTGGTTCAAATAGCCGCGAGAGTCATTATTTTATGCAGGCTCTCGGCTTACATTGACTATTATCTCTGAATTAGTGCTTTCTCCGACATGGCTGGGTCCGCTTGCTTTTCCTTTGATGTTTGTTACTTTTGACAGTTCTTCTTCTGCTTTTTCTTTTGAAAGAAAATTTATATGAATACCTCCGTAGTCCCTAACTAAAGGAGCTTTTGGTTATATTCAAAAGGAATGACTGTTCAAGAGTTTCCGGTCTTTCTAAACTTTTGTCCTATGTTTTGTCTTTGATGCTTAGAGGTATTGGACTTGGATTTGTTTCCTTTCATGTTATGCCAATCATGATTTGTGCTCCTTAAAACTCAATTAAATATATTATAATCTCTGCTCCATTTCTTCAGGAAACAAATCGGCTTTGTCGGTAGTTGTGTTGGGTTACGTCGAAAGTGGGACAAGGTATGCGTATGATTCAGGATGTTATCAGCTAAACAGTTTCCTCTTCCTACTTGCATCTTTAACCGCTTTCGGAGATTCCCTTCTTCTATTATGTCATTCTTACACATAACTTAGTCCCCCTAGTGTGAAAGAAGCTTTTGTTCTTTAGGACAAGACCTAAAAAATATCGTTTGGTTCATCGTTATATTAGTACTGTAACGACTATGGGAGAGGCCGTATAAATTTTTCCTTCGGCGTGTTAGATCTGAAACTCGGGCTTTTATATAATTATTTAATATTCTATTATCCTGGGATCCTAAATCCAGATTAAAAGAGTCCACGTTTGTGAAGCCGCCTTTTCCATTCAGAAAGTCCGAAGCCCAAATTTGGGTAAAGATACCCATATCATGGAAATAATTTAGTGAAACCGCTTTCGGATAATATTTTGGCATGAAGATGTGAAAAAATCAGAGACCAAATGATCCTTATTCAAAAACTTCCTTCGTGAAATAATGGCAATGAATTCTCCTTAGGCCTTGAATAACCTAAAACCCAGACTTGAGCAATAAGAAGTTCAGAAGTCACTTCCTGGTACAAACGGAAACTTTCTCGACCTAAGAAACCTAGAATAGGGTACCAAGAGAATAGGAAACCCGGGATTATTTTTGAAAAAGTGCGGAACCTCTTTTAGCTTAAGACACCCAGATTCTCGTAATAAGAAAAGAATGAAACCACCTTTGGATTAATGAACCCAGATTCGGGTAATAAGATAATAGAAGACCAAAAATTACTTTTCTGGAAAGAGCGGAGCCATGTTTGGCCTAAGTACCCAATTCTGGTAATAAGAAAATAGAAGACTAGAAATTACTTTTTTGGACAGAGCGGAGCCGCTTTGGGATTAAGAAACCTAGGTTCAGGTAATGAAATAGAAGACTAGAAATTACTTTTTTGGAAAGAGCGGAGCCACGGCTTAAGAACCCACATTTGGGTAATGAAATAGAAGACCATAAATTACTTTCTTGGAAAGAGCCGAGCTTAGTTTCGGCTTACGAAACCTATATTCAGGTATTGAAATAGAAGACCATAAATTACTTTTGTAGAAAGAGAGGATCCTCTTTTGGCCTAAGAAACCCAGATTCGGGTAATGAAATAGAAGAATAAAAATTACTTTTCTTGAAAGAGTGGATCCTCCTTTGACTTAAAAAAGACAGGTTCAGGTAATAAGAAAATAGAAGGCCAAAAATTACTTTCGTGGAAACAGCGGATCTTCTTTCGGCTTAAGAAACCCAGATCTGGGTAATAAGATAATAGAAGCTCAGGTATTATATTTCTATAGATAGATGAAGCCCTTTTTGGATTTTTACTCGAAATGTTCTCTTCCGGTTTTGATGGAACCATCCTTGGCATGTTAAGGAGAATCTGAAATGTCCTCTTTCAGTTTGCTTATGAAAGCGCTTTCTATTTTAATTTATCTTTAGCCATTATAGGCATTTTCCTAAAGCTGAGGCTTTGGCATGCTTTAGGTCTCCTTTTGAGATTTTGATCCCTTCTTTGAGATAAGACATAAATAGAGGTAATGTGTGCTTATGCCGAAGCAAAGGCACGACTTGATCATGTAATGATCAGAAAGAGCGGTGCTTCCTTCAGAGCCAGGCACATGTCCCTAGGCTTACCTATCCCTCCGCTAGAGGGCACCTTAACCTGGTCTTTGGACATAGTTAAGGGCCTCGGTGAATTACCCTGGCCCTTGGGAGTAGATAATGGTTTATTCTCCTCCTTTTGAGAGGCGCCAAGGATATACTCTATGCCTGGGGCCCAGCGTGTGATTTCCTAGGGTTATTCCTTTCCCTTTATGGGGAAAGGATCTGGGATATACCCAGGAATTTCTAAAATAATCATTGTGAGAAGAGAACTTAACCATTAATCAAGTTGAAATTCTTATTTTTATGCCTGGGAGTTTCCCTTTATCATTTTCCATGTAGGCGGGTTTCCAAATTTTTGATTTTATTTCCTTTTCAATGCTCTTGATTTACTTTTATTCACCCTTGCAGGTGGTTGTTTCCTTACATATTTTATTGCTTGAGCTGGGAAGTACAGCTTTAACTGTTATGTGTTCCAAGTGTTGGGACCAGATTTCCGTAAGGGTGACATAGTCGACAGGCTCATTATGGTATTACCACGTGAATTACTAAAGGCCCCTCTTAATTTGGGCCCAATGGTCCATCTGCTGGATTTTTCGTATTGGTTATTATCCTTCAGAGAACCAAGTCTCCTTCTTTAAACAGCCTTGGCTTTACCCGGGCATCATAGTGTCTGGTCATCCTTCTTTAATATTTTGTCGTTCGTATAGCAGCTTCACCTCGTAATCTTAAAATTAGGTCTAAAGATTTCAGTGTTAATTCCTGGTTTTTACTGAAGGCATAAGTAATCCTGTTATAGGACGGCACTTCTATTTAGACTGGAAGCATTGCTTTACATCCAAAAGTTAAAAAGTAAAGGGTAGGGATAGCAATTAGACCCAACTCGATGGACCCGGATCCAACCCGTCAGGTCTCGGTTCTAGGTGGGTCGGGTTATGTCGGGTCTGAATTATACATTTCTAAAAGCTAGACCCGACCCAAGCATCGGGTAGGATCGGTTTGGGTTTCGTTGAATAGTAGCACTAAAAATACATATATTTCAATGCTTTTTGGTCGGGTCTTTCATGTCAGGTCAATTCGAGTGGGGATTGATCGGGTCTAAATTGTATTTTTCATCACATAGACTCGACCCTAGACCCATCAGGTTTGGTTCGGATTTGGGTCTTGTCGGGTCGGTTTGGTTCGGGTCTTCGGCTCTTGGTTCAAATTGGCAACCCTAGTAAGGGATATGTCCAGTAGATATTCGATATCCCCAAAGGACTTGGGGTAACTCATCTACCCAATTTCCTTTTGCTATACTCAACCGCTTCTTTAGTATGGTTTTGATTGTTTTGTTAGCCGCTTTCACACCCCCTATGGATTTCAAGTGTGCAACCAATGAGAAACTTCTAATTATTCAATTTTTGAAGAAAAATTGCGAAAATTCTTTGCTTTCGAATTGAGTTCCATTATACGATATGATCTTATGGGGTATCCCAAACCTTGTTACTATATTGTCGATGATGATGAACCTCAAAACTTTTCTGGAAGTTATTTTTGAAAGCGACTCTGCTTCTACCTATTTAGTAAAATAATTGATTGCCACTACGGCGTACTTTGATCCTCCTTTGTAAGTTGGTAAGGGTTCGGTAAGATTTATTCCCCATACATCAAACGGCCACGGGCTCGTTACAGGGTCAATCCATTTAGGAGTCGGCGAGGGATTTTAGCAAACCATTGGCATTTATCACATCTCTTAAACAAGTCTATAGCCTGTTTGGTCATTTATAGCCAGAAAAATCCTTTTCGTTTCATTCTCTTAGCCAATTTTATCTTAGAATGATCTCCACAAAATCCCTCATGTGCTTTGGTTAACAGTTTAATACCGTCCTTGGGATTTACACATTTTATGTATGGGAAGGAAAATCTTTTTTTGTGCAGAATTCCATCCATTATAGTGAAATTGGATGTCTATCTTTTAATTTTCTAGCTTCTATTTTTTTCGTAGGGAGCGTATCCTTATTTATCTATTCCAGTAATGGTGTCTTCCAGTTACTTTCATTAGAATCTTTAGAAGAGAATCAATTTTCATACAAAGATTCAAGTGTCATCCTTTCCTTCTCCTTACTTTGTACCATTGTTCGGGATCCGGTTAATACCATAGATTCTTTTTTTTCTCGATACTAGGTGTTGCTTGATATCCGACATGACTATTTGTGTTTCTGGTTCTCCTCTTGAGCTGGCTAATTTTTCCAGTGAATCTGCCTGGGAATTTTCTCCTCTTGGTATTTGATGTATCGTTAAATTTTTGAACGTTTCAAGTATTTCCAATATCTTCCTGATGTGATAACTTCAGATCATTAGTTTGATATATCTGTTTGAGCTGGTTTACCATGAGTTGAGTCACTAAAATCCTGGATCCATGGAATCTTTAGTTCCTTTACCAAAGTCAGACCAACCACCATCGACTCATACTCATCTACATTATTAGTTGCAGGGAACCCTAGCTTCATGGCGTAATGTACTTGATGCACGTACCATGTTATAATAACATATCCGACGTCGGCTCCTTGCTCGTTAGATGCTCCATCAACGAATAACTGCCACTTTGGTTTTAAATTTCTTTCCTTTTCCCACTATTCTTCGATAAACCCAGTGCATTCGTTTATAGAATCGGCCAAAGCCTATCCTTTTATTGTTGTTCGTGGTTTGAATTCTATGTCGTACTGAGTTAAATCAATTCCACACTTCACTAGCCTTCCGGAAGTTTCCATTTTACTGAAGACTTGCTTAAGATGTAGGCTAGTTAGGACCTTGATAAGGTGTGCTTGGAAATATGAGCGTAACTTCTGTATAGTCAATATTAATCTATAGGCTAATTTGTTAATGGTGGGTAATGGGTTTCAACATCTTTTAACCTTTGACTTACATGATTAATCGGGAGTTGAGTGCTGCCTTCTTTTCGTATTAGGACTGAACTTACAATGAATTCTGATTCTGCTAGATAAAGACATAAGGTTTCCCTATCTTTTGGACTTGACATTATCGGGGTTTTTTTCAAATGAGTTTTCAACTCCTGGAAGGCTCATTGGCACTCTCTACCCATTCAAAAATTTTATTTTTCTTAATTACATCAATGAATAATACACATTTGTCAGTAGCTCTTGAAATGGAACCTACTTAGGGCTGCTACTTTCCTGTTAAGGCTCATCACATCCTTATTTGTTTTAGGTTCTACAATTTCCCTTATTGATTTAATTTGAGCGAGACTTTCTTCTATCCCTCATTCACTTATGATATATCCGAGGAATTTTCCTGAGCGGACACTAAAATGGCACTTTGGGGATTTAACTTCATTTGGAATTTTCTAATTACCTCAAACATTTCCTCTAAACCCTTTAGATGGTTTCTTCTTTTTGAGATTTGACCAACATATCATCGATGTAGACTTCCATGTTTTTCTTGATTTGTTCGTAAAACATTCTATTCACAAGCCTTTAGTAGGTTGTTTTGTGTTTTTTAATCTGAAAGGCGTCACTTTGGAACAATACGTTCCATTGTCGGTGAAAGTATGCTCTTCATCCGATTTGAACATTGGAATCTGATTGTATCCTGAATACGCGTCCATAAGTGATAGTAATTTGTGCCCACTTGTAGAATCTACTAGTTGATCGATTCTTGGCAAGCGGTAACAATCATTTGGACATGCCTTATTTAAGTCCATATAATCGACACATGTCCTCTATTTTCCATTTGACTTCTTTACTAAGACTGGATTTTCTAACCATCTCGGGTAATAAAACTCTTTGATCAATCCATTTTCAAGTAATTTCTTTACTTCTTCCTTTAGAGCTTCTGATCGCACCTTATCTGATTGCCTCCTCTTCTGTTGCACTGGAGTTACATTAGGGTCAATGTTGAGAGAACGACACATAACCGTGTGGCTTATTCCAACCATGTCAGAATGCATCCAAGCAAAGATGTCCTTGTTTTCCTTTAAAAAACATATTACCTCTTCTTTTAGTCCTGGTTCCAATCTCTGCCCTATTTTCACAATTTTTCCAGTATAAGTAGAGTCTATATTTATCTCCTTGATTTCTTCGATAGGTTCAATTCTTTCAACCTCTCCTCGGTAATCTAGATTGGTTCTGGTTTCCCTTTCCTCTGTCACATTAATTTTTTGTTTTCTTCTTTTTTGGTCCTTAGACCAGTACTTGTACTTTACGCTTAATAAAATGATTATCTCTTACCTCTCTTACTTGTACTCCGAATGTTGGGTTCGAAAGACCTTCATTCAAAGGCTTTAACACGGTGGAGGCGTCGCAATAAAAAAAGTACTCCTTTTTATATTGATCTAAAGTGGAAAAATACATTTCCCTTGAACTGAATTGCTCACCTTTAATCGTTCCCTAGCCTTTTTTCGTTAGGAACTTCACCATCAAGTACTTTAGGGAGACAAAAGCATCTAACTCGTCTAGTGCAGGTTACCCAAAGAAAGCGTTATAAAAGGAGGGTTGACCAATAATAACAAAGAGGGTTTCGAAAGTGCGGCAATAGGGAAAGAGCCCTAATTAGATCTTCAACTTTATTTGTCCAGTAGGCGTCGAACCTTTATTGTTAAACCCGAAGATCGGCTTGGGACTTGGTTTTATTTTTCCTATGGAATATTCATACTATCGAAGGCATGTTTAAAGATAACATTCACGGCACTCCCTGCGTAGACCAGTATTTTGGAAACCATCGACTGTCCTATTTGAGCAGTGACCATAAGCGGATCATTATAAGGGTGATGGATCCCTTTCTATAGCTCTCTCAGTGTGATGACCAGTGGACGCATATGAATTCCTCTCGGCAGATGATCTGGGATCCCCTCTCGAATCGAAAAGATTCCTTCTCTGGCTTATCTAATATATCAGTTTTTAGAACTTTGGCTATTCACCGCCAAATGCGAGCCTCTGTGGATTACGTTGATATAATTGACAGGTGGATTCATTTCTTCTACATCTTCTCCTTCAACAATGTTAACTGTAGTTCCAATGGATCGTTCCAAAAACCACCTATTATCCAAGGGAATACTTTGGTCATTCTGAACAATTTCTTCCATCTGCCCCTCTCGAATAAGCTACTAAATTGTCCCAGCTAGGACTTTGCGATCATTCATTCTATAACCATTTAACCTGTGATAACTGCAGTATTTGTCACTTTTCTTGGGTTCGGAGTTTTCCTGAGCTCTGAGAGGAGTAAGGAAGTTTATTTTCCCTTTCATTGCTGTATAAATAAAAGATATAGGTTTGTTTAGCGCTACTGAATTATCAGCCCATTATGCTCGCTTACTATCTTGGTCAAACCCTGGCTTTACTCCACCTCTATGTTCTGACTTCTTCTTCGCATGTTAAATTTCATCCATCCGGATGAATTTGTCGGCATGAAAATGGAATTCCTCTAAGATTTCGGCTTCATTTACCATAAGATCCCTCTAGAAAGGTGCATTATTATGGAGTCCTGCATAGACAGCAATTATTTTTGAATCATCATCCATCCTTTAGCCTTTACTGCTTCAGCATTAAACCTTTTTAGATAATCTCCTAGAAGATCCCCTGGCTATTGCTTAATGTTCGCCACCATTGTGTAGGGTACAGTAGGGTCTTTACTAATGCAGAATTAGGAAGTAAAATCGTAGGAGAACTGCTTCCAGGCGTAAAATGTCTTATCTCGATATTGCTGGTACCATTTTGCAGCAGCAACCCGCAGAGTAATAGGGAGAAGCCAGCAGCAAACTACTCGAGAAGAAATGTATAAATCCATCTAGCTATCAAAGGCTATTAGATAATCATCAGGATCAGTAATTCCTTGTATTTGAGTGTGAGAATTCTGACATGCGAAGGGATAGTTGCGGACATGATCTCATCAGTGAACGGAGCAACTCTTTCATTTCCATTTGCCTCTGCGTCATATGTCCTCTTGCCCTTTGCGTTAAGTGAATCTTTTACTGATTTTTCTATTAAATCCTTGATGTAAGCATCTTCGTTGGGGTAATTTCTTCAGTGGGGTTTATACCCTTCGATGATGGAGCTTCCGGACTGCTCCACTTTACTTTGTATTTTACCTTGATAGTTTGTCTTTGCATTTTTATTCTTTAGAATTTTGTTCCCCGAGGGTTCATTCTTCAAGCCCTCAGATTAAGCAGTATTTTACTCATTCTTCTTAGATTCATCCTCCTAGCCAGTGTTCTTATCATTACTCTGATTTTTAAATGTTTTTTGAGCAAGTAAGTCGTCTATCAGAGCTTTTATCCCAACAATTTGACCCTTTAACTGATTAATGTTTTCCATGTTTCTTCCTTGAGACTCTATGTCAAAAGGATCTCCTCGTAGTGTGTTCGCTTAGTTGAAATTCGAAACAACTTCTTCAACTCGTGAACTGTGAACCTCATTTTCATCAATCGCGTCCAACTCTTTTTATTTAGTTTTCATGACCCCTGTATTCAACCAAATACAAAAATAAAAACTAGTATACATTTACCACTAGGAGGGAGGTTCAACACCTCCCTCTAGCATAAAAAATGTTAGTCATAAAAATGGTTATCACCTCAAAATAAGCTTTGAGCGGACAAATATTATCCACGGAAGTAATTAACATTTTGAGACTTGATCCCACAATAGAATTGAAAACCATCTTTCATACTTTTAGAAGATACCAATACTCGTTTTTCTTTTGGTTTTCAATCTACGTGGGAATGTTGGCCTTCTTATGGACATGGACTACAGTGGGAGACCCTATAAAGAGAGACAGGATTTGAAGTGAGCTTTCTTTTAGGAGCTATTACCATTGAAAATAGTAATTCATTCACATTTAGGATAAATTGCTATTTTCTTGGATATAACCACTCTCTTCGAGTTTCACACTATAAATTTGGATAGAAATAAGAAAATAGAAGACAAATCATTTATTGCCAACTATTAAGAGAGTTAATAGTCATGATAGATCATGTTCTACTCTCTTGATATTAAATCTCAATGACCAAATTCCTTGAAACCTCTTTATTGCTAATTGAGAAGCAAGATTACAAGAAATTAGAAAAAAAAATCCCCCAATCTGACTTTAAAATCAGGGTTTCACTATGTCATGTGGTTTTTTCCATTTCTACGAAAAAGAAACTAAAAGGAAAGTTTCGATTTTGGTCATTTAGGGTCTTGTTTATAGGAATGGGTTGGCCTCCCTTCGTCCTTGGTGGTTTCGATCAGTTACTGCTTCAGGGGGTTTGTCAAAGGTCGTGCGCAGGCACCGCTTCGAGGAGGGTTCCGAAAGTTGTGTGAAGACTTACCTGGCATTGGTTTTCTTTCCACATTAGTATTTTTAGGATTAGCTCCTCTGGCTTTGTTTCAAATATCCACAAGAGGCATTAGTGTATGCAGGCTCTCGGCTTATAGTGCAATTATCTCTGAATTAATGCTTTCTCCGGCATGGTTGGGTACACATGCTTTTCCTTTGATGTTTGATACTTTTGACAGGTTCTTCTTTTGCTTTTTCTTACGAAATAAAATTTGTATGGATACCTCCGTGGTCCCTAACGAAGGGAGTTTTTTGTTATATCCGAAAAGAATGAATGTGCAGGAGCTTTTGGTCTTTCTGAATTTTTTTCCTATATTTTGTCTTTGATGCTTAAAGGTGTTAGGCTTGGATTTGTTTCCTTCCTTGTTATGCCAATCGCTATTCATGCTTCTTAAATCTCAATGGAATATATTATAATCTCTACTTCATTTCTTCTAAAAGGCTTCAATGGTAGTTGTGCTGGGTTACGCCGAAAGCGGGACTCGGTATGTGTATGTTTTAGGATGCTATCAGTCCAACTGTTTCCTCCTCCTACTTATTTCTTTAACTGCTTTCGGAGATCCCTTTCTTCTACTTTGTCCTTCTTTTGCATAACTTATTCTTGTTAACATATTTTATAATGGGATATGACGTTGTATGTATACTGTGGTTTTATAACCACTTATGTATATCGCTATGTATTGTACTTGATATGTATGCATAAATATTATTGTATTTTTCGTTTTGTGATTTGTTCTATTTAATAATGTCGTGTTCTAGTCTGGATTGATCCATTAGCCACCGTAACATTGTATTAAGCAAGAATTAAGTATGTCAATTCTCTTAAGGTTAGGAAAAGAATATACACTATATCCACGTACTTGATACTTGTTTATTACAAGATTTATGGATGGTCGTCCCTAACCAACCATATTTTCCATATTAGCAGACCGTGTTACATGTTAATTAATGCTCTTTGTTAATATGAGTCTCGGGGGTAGGGGGCATCACACTAGTCAGACTGTTTCTTGTAGCGACTGCACCTCTTGTAGTGACTGTTGTCGCAAGCATCCGTAGCTAATCAGACCGTTTCTTGTAGTGACTACACCTCTTGTCAGCGTATTGTCCAAGTTTGGTTGCAATTTGATATTTCAAACTCAAGATACTGTATGGTCTGTACAATTTGAAGATGGTTCAACATGACTCTGTTCTCAAGTATATACGAACGAAGTTCAAATCCTACAAAACTTGACATGTACCATCACAAGAACATAAGAAGACCAACAAAGCTGATGAGATCCAAATGGCCACTAAGTATGTAGATCAGTTCCGATTCATGGGTCGTGGATCGGTATCGATCCATATGTCATGGATAAGCACTGATCCATAAGCGTTCGCCACATTTAAGTAATATTTTGGGCGAGGTATCCTACCATCTATCGTATAATATCTTGGTCCAACTAATCTGTAAACTTTTATAAAAACTCACATATCTCCTACATGAGAGGGAGCACATTTCTCCTTGCTTATACGCTACCAAATCATCTCTTCAACATTAATTTCTCTAGAGACAGCAATGACCATTTACCAACATGACTATTGTGATATACTCCGATAGTGTCTTGTACTTGCGATTCCACACTCATCTTTCTTTAGGGAATTACTCAACACTTAAAATTGTTGTAACAAGTATCGAGAATATAACGAATCTATTAAAAGTGGATGTAGACTTCGGTAACAGTTGAACCACTGTAAAAATTATATGTATTCGTCTCTTCTGTTAGTTTATTTCCTTTATTTTTCATTGTTTTTACATTATATGTGCTTGGTCTGATCTGTTTGTCCAAAAAAGGCTTGTGCCTTCATTCAATCCTGGTGCTAATACCATTTTCGACGTTAACATTACCGTCATGCAGTGCTACGGAGTTATAACCACTACTATTTGTATGTATTGTGACAGTTTTATCATGTAACACCTGATGCACTGAAGATTTATAAACGTATATATTAAATATAATCAAACGAATCACACTATGATGATGTTTTTGGTTCATTTGGTTGGCTACCGTCTTAATCATTATATATCTTTCTTCGGTATTATATTCTGTTTATATAATGTGAAATATATCATAGGTTGTCAGTCAATTGCACTCTGAATGTTTTCCTTCATCAACCGAGTACCACTACAATGCTATTACATATTCATATGATATTAGGTAGAGGGAAGTCGCCACAACAACCTTAGCTAATTTCAATGTTGCCCTAGCTTTGTGGTGCTTAACTATAAAGTTTAATGGATGGCAAAGTTGAAGTATTTCAAGGTGACTGAAGTATGAAACGAGAATGCTATGTCATGGAGTAGAGAGAAGCTAGATGTTAAGGGAAAAGTAAAGAATGCCAAAAAAGGCTCTTCGCTTCCAAATTCAAAATGCACAGAAGCTACCATCAATGCCTCGACTCACGTTCGATAGCAACAAATACAAGATAAGGATATGAACGGTGGAGCTGATAGACGAAATCTAGATGGTTGCGATTTGCGAACGATCCTAAAAAGATTTTTCAAGATTATCTCTCAGCATAGTTTAAGGATGAAAAAGAAGTTGACAAAGTTTTTGAGAACAAAAAGTGATACTGTGGCATGGAATCATTCTGATATGTGCGGAATACGCCTGATATGTAGGGAGAAAGAAAAGAACGAAGTTTCATGTCCAGCATTGAATATTAGCTCAAACTATTTTACTAGTGCATCACTCTACCTTGGTTGGCAGAAAATCTTGTGATAATTTAGAAGCCCATTGTCAGTTTAGTGTACATAGCTAAGCTAATTAGAGCTTTTTAGAATACTACTGGAAAACAGACTAGCTTCTGCATTTGACGATGCAAACATGTTGTATAATTGATGGCATCAAGGTTTGCAGCAATTACTATTATAAAGCTGGTGATTTTTTCACAGAGACATATGATAAGATTGTAGCGAAAAAGAAAAGGTTGATCCATATCAATCGAACAGAAGAACAAGTTCATCAATCATTACTAATCACTATAACAGTGTTTTCTTCATTCCAAACATAAGGATAATGCAAACGAAATTGAGCTTATGAAAATCAAATACAAGAATCTCTCTTAAATCACCAAACATAAGTGAATCAAATTATTCCCCCAATATACATAAATTAGAAGTTCATGGATTCACACTAGCAAGATAAGATAATGCTTCTATGAAACAAAATAATCATAAGTTGGCAATAGAAATGGAGATAATAAAAGTAATGATCAAGCCCTTCCATGTATGGCTAACCATTCTTTGATTTCAGTTCGTAGAGAAAGGTTTGGAGAAAGATTGAAGCTAGGAAGTGGTAGATTAGTTACAGGAGAGTTTACGTTCCCTTC
Source organism: Allium sativum (assembly GCA_030737875.1). NCBI lineage: Eukaryota > Viridiplantae > Streptophyta > Magnoliopsida > Asparagales > Amaryllidaceae > Allium > Allium sativum. The sequence goes on from CM060912.1 coordinate 802,103,194, forward strand.
ATTAAACCAAGATTTTATGCACTTGGCCTCATACGTGTAGCCATCTGCTGCACGCTGTGGATCTTCCATTATCTCCTGGAAGTCATTAATAAGTTTACATAAACCGGTAAAAAAAGCATGAAGAGTATATGAACACTACACATGGTTGACGAATTCAAGCATACATGAATCAATTAAGACGTACCATTGATATTGGACAAATGAAATGGTCAGGACAATTAACAGGCGCAACCGTGGACAAGGGTAATGAATCAGCCTTCATCATAGGCATGAGCACACTCCAAACTTCTTCCATAAGATCTGGACGATCCTTTCTAGTCTTCTTAGCGCATTTTAAACCCAAGTTAGCAAGCTTCTTAACTTGTACGTAAGGCCATGGCTCTGCACGGGGATCTATTATTTCCCTAAACCGTTTGTCATCCACTGCTGCCGTTACCTCATCAACTATCCCTGATGGCTTCCGCCCGGTAATCAGCTGAAGCATCACAATCCCAAAGGAATAAATGTCAGAGTGCCGAGTTAGAATTCCACTATCACGAAATTCAGGATCTATGTAAGCAATAGTTCCCTTAGGCCTCTGGGTTTCGTGGAACATGGTAGCGACAGATTGACTTGACTGCAGTAGAAGCCGTGATATACCAAAGTCACCAAGCTTGCTTATGTTGTTGGCATCAAGGAGAATGTTTTCGGGTTTTAGGTCCCCGTGAACAATAGCGGATGGTTTATTTGAATGGAGAAATATTAGTGCAGAACATATTTCAACAGCTATACGGGAACGCTCCCTCCATGTAAGAGGTGGAGTGTTGTTCTTGCAGTACAGACGGTCAGCAAGGCTTCCATTTGGGAGGAATTCATAGACCAGTGCACATGCGTCTAAACATGCTCCTATGAGGATAACAATGTTAGGATGTCTCACTTTCCCCAGGATAGCCACCTGTATTAGTGTCAAGTACGTCAAAGTTAGTTGCAAATAGTAACATTTTGTCTTGAACTACTAGGCTTAACATATATGCATGCTTGTTATCAAGACACGAAGAGTAATTTGACACGATTGACAAGCGAGTTTGTCAGGAAACACTTGAGATTCTGGAACTTATACCTAATGGAGCATGCTGTACCAAACGTGTTATTCTGCAGTAGCAAGCGCTAGTGATAAAAAAGTATGTCAAGAATCGTGGTTCATATGATTTTTGAGTTCCAACAATTAATGGACAAGCACAACCAGTCCCTTTTACTCCCCTAAGACTTCAAGTCTAAAGCTCGCGTTATCCGAATGAGTTTGGATGTTCCCAAAAAAATTGTTGAACTACCACAAAGAGTTATTTCTGAAAAGCATTTTGAAATTTAGGAAAATAAGAGGTTCAAATGAAAATTGTTGTTGGACAACAAATATGAAGAAACACAGGGTGGACACGCCTGCTTCAGGCACCAACAAACAATTGAAGATACTATCAGCCCACCTGAAACGCTGAAAGCTATGTTAAATACTAAGTGTAGTGCTTATCCTCCAATGTCCATACTCCACTACACCCACACAAACATATCCAATGTAATTATTTCTGTATATTACGATTAACTTAGTCATTGTCATCATATCGGTAAAAAATGTTAGGGAAATCTCGGTCTTTCCCCGCTTCGTGAAGTTAAGATAGGCACTTTAAGATTAATAGTAGCAATGGAAGCACAAGAGTTTATAATTCTCCAATATGGAGATTCTTCCACTATACAAAAGAATAGTAGGATTACAAGAATATGATTACAAAAGTAACTCACACTCAACTCAAGCTTAAGGATATACTTCTCAAGCTATCTCTCTTTTCACTCAAAGAGGCTTCCTAACTCTCAAGTATTTTTCTCATTTTAAGAAGTGGCTTTCTTCCTTGAATTCTTGGATCCTTGGATTCTTTGGATTCTTTGGATCTCACTCTAAGGAGTGGCTTCTCTCTTGGATCCTTGGATCTCACTCTAAGGAGTGGCTTCTCTCTTGGATCCTTGGATCTCACTCTAAGGAGTGGCTTTTTCCCTTGGACTCTTGGATCCTTGGATGGATAGTAATGAAGGCTCCTTCTCCTATTTATACCACTCAACCTTCATGATGAATGGTGGAGATTACTTGCATTCAAGGGTAGAGATTGATTCTCTAGAATGCTCCATACTCTCTATGAATCTCTACACTCTTCCATTCCCTTATGAATCCTTTCATACTCTTCCGTAAGGTTTCAGAAGGTTCCACACATCTCTAGAATATTCTAGAGGGTTCCACACTCTTCCACAAGCTTCTAGAGGGTTCTACACTTCTCTAGAGTTCTCCGGTCATACTCTTCCGTAAGGTTCCACACATCTCCAGAATATTCCAGAGGGTTCCACATTATTCCACAAGCTTCTAGAGGATTCTACACTTCTCTAGAGTTCTTCGGTCATACTCTTTCGTAAGGTCCCGGAAGGTTCCACACATCTCCAGAATATTACAGAGGGTTCTACATTCTTCCACAAGCTTCTTGAGGGTTCTACACTTCTCTAGAGTTCTCCGGTACATTCTAGAAAATTCTAGATTTCTCTAGAAAGGTCTAGAAATTTCTAGAAACTCTCTAATTAAGGAGGGATCCCAACAAAAAATAATGCGAAAGTTTTGTTTCTTTGCAAGTTAATCAGAATTGAGATCCATCCATGACCATTCTTAGATTTCTTATGTTGCTCACCAAAAAAAAAAAAAAGAAGCAAAGTCATACTTCTGTTTAAAAATGAAGTTGTATTTCTTCAATCATGATACCCTGACCAAAAAAAGAAAAAGGAAAAAACCAAGTGGATATTTTTTTTTATATAACTCGATGGGTTATTTCATGAAGGTCACTAATAAACTGAAATTATGTTTCTTCGGACAGTATTGCAATTGCACCTTTAAAAGGTACACCAATCTTGTTGACTGTACCACAAAATTAAGAATTTACAACCTTCAACGGAACACGATTACTTAATAATGTCGTAAACAATGATATAATTATTACTAGCAGGCCCGGCCCTGGGCATAGGCGGCACAGGCGGCCGCCTAGGGCCATGGACCGGTAGGAGGAAATTGTATGCAGCAGGGGGCCTCAACTTTCGTACTTTATAATAGAACTGGATATCCAAACTAAATCGCTAGGAAGGAATGACTGAGTGGTAGTACATTTGCTTTGTGCTGGAAGACGTGGGATCATGTCTGGGCAAGCTCAATGCTTGATAGATGTGCTTTTCCAACTGCCTGACTGCATTTTGCTTTAATTTTCCTGTTTGTTACATAAGCTTGGGGCCCAGCAAAATTTTTTGGCCTAGGGCCACATTCTTGTCAGGGCCGGCACTGATTACTAGCGGTCTTAGGATCATTGTAAAGATAAAAAGATAGATATTCAGTGTACCTCTTGTTTGAACTCTCTTTCACCCTGCATGCTTTGAGCATCCAACTTTTTCACAGCCACATGGTAATTTCGAAGAAAACCTTTATAAACATATCCATATCCACCTTTTCCAATTCTACGCGAGCTACTGAAACTATCTGTAGCCCGTTTAATCTCGGGATATGAAAACTCCAAAAATAACTCAGGTACTTCAGGTTTGCCAGTACCAACAGGAGCTTTCTTTTGACGTAAATTTTCAATTTCCTTAAGTGCGGCATGGTTTTGGAGCTTCTGACTTGTTAGTTTCCTCTCTAATATACGTATTAGAAATCGAGCTGATATAAGTTTATCTTTGAGCGTCTTTTTTATTATAGTGGCATTCTTCAAACGCTCTTCAAAAAATATTCTTTCCTTCTTTGCTGTTTGCAACTCCTCCAGAATCAAGTTGTGCTTGTTATCAACAACATCAGCTGCTGCCTTCTCAGCGTCCTCCCTCTGTTTTATTTCCATAGCCAGCTGTTTCTCAATTGTCTTAGCCTACACAGAAAATAGCTAAGCTGAGAAGTCTTAGCACACTGCAACCACATAACACAAATATTGAATTGTCCAAGAAATTTTACCAATGCAACTGAACAAATAGTACGGTAAATTCTCACCCTTTTAACTGCATCATTAGTAATTTTTTCCATTTTTTCATGCTTCTGAGACTGATCATTAACTACCTTCTTTAAGTTCTCAATCTCTGCAAGAGCACCTCTAAGTTTATCAGCTAATTCAGCACTAGACTCCTTTTCCTGCAGAAATTTACAAAATTTTCACTAAGGAAACCCTTTTATCGCTAAATATAAAGACAGGTCGCATTTTACAAGGAAATCAGCATGCCTGCTTGCACTAAACCACTACCCAGACTCAATTATATTGCATATGTTATTCCACAATGATTATATGTGGTTGATTAGGGTGATTATCTCAGTAGAGTTAATGTTTTGACTTCAAAGCGTTCTGCGTTTAGTTTCTTTCATGCATTTTCCTCTAAGACCTTGTTATGAACAAAGAGAAAAAAACATGATCACAACTTCTGGGTCTTACTATTGTTCCATTAGAAGCACGGTCTGTTCTACCCTCTTCTGTAATCGATGTGCTCTGAGGAGTTGAATTTATAGCATCTGAAGGGGAAAATTGTAGTTCTGTTCTACCCACTTCTGTAATCGATGTGCTCTGAGGAGTTGAATTTATAGCATTTGGAGGGGAAAATTGTGGTCCAAATATGAAACTTCCAAGCTTGTGCCAGAAGTTTGTATTGCCACTGGCACTTGAGGTTTCAACATGAAAACGTCTAGACCGGCTTGATAGATAATTTGAAGTGAAAGTTGTTTGTGTCAATTGTGTGATATTTGAAGAAGCCTCCCTATACAAAAAGTAGCAGTATGTTATATAAGTCAAATGTCATTTGTCATATGTACATATAATATAGTGCAACTACAAGGCAACATAACTCACCTCTGTTCATTCTACAGAAGTCATAGAGTCCATAAAAACATAAATATAGTCACTATTGTTGGATAGCAGTATAAGCTTATTAGGTTATTATTCAATTGAGCTAATAAGAAGCTATACTTACTTCGTGCGAACATGGACTCCTTTGCAAACAAACCATATTGTGCATGAAGGATCAGCATGCTTCTCCACCATTAAAGCAGTTTTTGATGTGGGCGCATTCATAGTGCTGTGAGTTAAGTATTATATTTAGCGTGGTTTCTCCGCAAGACAATATTTAATCAAAATATCAGATAACCTATAATATATGATAACTTCCTACTCTTCTTCTTCTCCTTTTTTTTTTTTTTTTTTTCCTTTTTCTTTTTCAAGCATATGTGATCTACTCAATATGCTTGATTGAATATTTGATTACAATGTTAAGCGTCAAAACACATATGAAATGTAGAAATGAATGCAAGAAAACGACCTTGAATGTAATTTGTCAGATGCTGCCCCTATGACAAGCTTGTCAATTTTATGTATAGCAATAAGCTGGAGAAGGCCTCTTGCAACATCATCTGCTTCAATCACTAATTTATCGGCTTGTACCTGAAATTAAAGAAATGCGTAGTTTTAGAAAACATATTTGAAGCATTTTTAGCTAATTCCCAAATGAGACAATAATTCTGAGTTGATGAAGAAGAAAAGATGCACCTTGTGGCTTGAGCACTCAGCTAGATAGTCATCTAGACATTTATGCATAATCTCCACTTCCGCAGCTTTATCAACGGGAAAATTTTGTTCTGGAATCATAATGCCAAAAAAAAAAAACCGTTACATTTATTTTCAAAAACATGAAAATTTACACGGTTAGAGCATCTCAAAGAGATACTTTTATATTACAAAATGTTATATACACACACATACATACATCCATTTCAGTCTTCAACAAGAGTGCAAATTTTGTAATCGGCTGCATTTTCAGCAATCTTGATTACAAATCTGTAATCAAATTGGACGTCTGTTGAACAAACACTCTGGTTTCAGATGTCTGTTCAACAAGCGTCTGAACATGGAATGCTTGGGAACAGGTAGGACACTTGTGAACACGCGTCTGATGTTTTGAGAGCTTGTGAACATGCTTGTTGAACAAACGCTCTAGTTTTAGATGTCTATGCGTCTGAAAATGGGACCTAAAACTTTATTAATTGATCATCCTTAATTAATTACCGTTTATCCTCCACAATTAACTGAAAATTTACTTGACAACATATGTGTATTTTAGTGCAGTTAAGGGTCAGAGATGGTTATTACATGCTTTGAACAACTGGATGCAAAGTACACAGACCTAAAACTTTATTTTACAAACGGATGAACTTATCAGCCCAACGAAATTATAAAAGAAGTTCGTGTCTATGTGACAGGTGGATCCTATGTTACTAATTGCTCATCCTTAAATATTCTTAAAGAAGATGACAAACAAATGTAGGTATGTGAAGATAATCAAGTGTCTTGTGATATTTTGTAGACATCAAATAAGCAAAGCTAACCTAAATCATGTACACTTTAACCTCAAACAAAACAGAATATGGGATGTCATTCTTCCAAATCTCATTTGAACCTACTTATTTAGCCTTTTCGTAATTAGCTATCATTGTCTAATTCTTCAAGTTAAGAGGAATCTTAACACCGGATGATTAAAAAAACAAAAAACACGAAGCAAGCAAAACTAGCTAGTTATAATTCTACTTTTAAGATTGCTAATATTGGTTATAGCTGATCCTTATTATAGTGGAGTAAATGATAATGTGAAAAGTATAAAGCTATCTCCTTATCTCCATAACATGTATTTGAAATAAATAAATGAATAGCACTCCACCAACAGCAGTGAAATATTATCAAAATTATAAGAAACACTAAGCAATAAAAGAGCAAATAAAAGATTCATACCGGGTGCAATCATTACTGATGGGATGTGAACATGAGTTATAAATACTCTGAGCTGCTTTTCACCAGATGTATGTTGAAGAAGCCACCTTAAATTTTCCTTCCCTTCTTCGAATTTCTTCTTCACTGCCACATACACTTTAGTTTCCATTTCGTTCTTTTTTCCTCCTATGTGATCCATTTAGCTTTCATGTAGACACAAAGAGGTTTCTGAGGAAAAGATAGTTTTTATAAAGATATGGAGTAATGTCCCGTTCTCCCTAACTCAACAAAAATGTCCACAGTTGACTTAATAAATAAAATGTTTGTGACTCTTTAAAAGGAAATATCAAGTCCACTTAATACCCGGAAATGAGAAATAATAAATACAATGAAACTTGCTGCTTAAGTTTCTAAAAAAGTTAACAAAACCTTATCCCATATGAGCATCATATATAGTAAACAATTTAGCCCATAAAATCAAATTAGTAATTTGACAAATTTTTATATACCAAACAAACAACCACTTTAGTAATTAAATACACATAGACATGCATGTACATATATACGTACTACGAGTGGGCAATATTCGATTAAAAAAACAATTAACCGATAGAATATGTTCGTTTTGATCGAATTGGTCTTGAGACGAAATCGGTTTGAATATGGTTTATAAACTTTTTTTTGATCAATTTAACCTAAATAACCTAACTTTTATTGTATTACCCAATTTTATGGTATTGTGATATTTTGACTAATTAGCTCAGTAATAATGTACAAAGTTTACCTAAAATAGGTCAAATTTTAATACAAGTATCAGAAATACTAAATAAAACCTCTTCAAACATAAATTTATGTTTTCCTTCGAGTGAATCAACCATTTAAATACTAAGATATCTTTCTAGTTTGGTTGAATCGGTCACCGACTGAGTTAATTTCGTAGCTTTGGTGTATTGATGAAGAGGCTGTTGAGAAAATAACAGGTTTTCATAAAGAGATGGAATAATGTCACATTCCCCTTACTCAACAAGAAAGTCAGGTTGTTGAGAAAATAATAGGTTTTCATAAAGAGATGGAGTAATGTCACATTCCCCTTACTCAACAAGAAAGTCCACGGTTGACTTAATAAACTAATTGATTATGACTGTTTAAAAAAAGTACCAAGTCCACTTAATACCTGGAAACGAGAAATAAAAATTACAATGAAACTTGCTGCTTAAGTTTCTAAAGAAGTTAGCAAAAACCGTACCCTATCCCAGATGAAGCATCACATATAGTAAACAATTTAGTCCATAAGATTAAATTAGTAATTTCACAAATGTTATATACCAAATCAAGAACCACTTTAGTATATGCACACAGACATAACATATATATACTTGGTGTACCATTTTTGTGAAAAAACAAGAAAGGAAATTGTTTTTGCATCTCGCGCTGTTGATGCAAGTCGCAGTATTGTCCTTTTTTGGTTAGGAAGTTCTACCTTTTGGAATTTGTATGAAGAAATAAATTTTGAGTTAAGGAAATAAGGAAATGAGTTAAGGAAATAATTATATTGAGTTGGACATTATAGATGCATTTTGGCGGGACTTGCAAAAAAGCTGGAAACAACAAGCAACGTATTTTTTGTGCATATATAGGTAAAACAGTAAGCAACGCACATTCATTTTTATAGCCTGTTAAAACATATTGCTTGCTTTGCAGTTTTAAAAGACATTATCTTATTTTACTGCACTTCCATTAAATAAATTGTTATGCTCAATTTTTACTACACTTGACAAGGTAGTAGTTGCTAGGAAAAATTTACTACTTGACAAGGATTTTTTGAAGAGGTAATAACATAAAATTTAACTTATAATCTTACACTATATTAGGTTTTAGTGATCCAACTTGCGAGAAGGAATAAAAATAAAAGCACAAGCACACATTTTTGATGTATTTGTATTTACTTTTAATCTAAAAATTTTAAATATTTGTAAGGACCCGTAACTTCCTCGGTCTCCGAAGAGAAGAGGAAGAACGGATTGCTTTGAGAACACGACAAATCAGAACACAAACAAAAGAACATTTCATTGCTTATTACAACAATTTCATCAGAATACAAGAATATACAGAGTATGAATAAATCAAATACATTTGATCGATATCAGAGATTTAAATTACATTTAAATACATAGCAGCGGAAAACAATACAAAACACAACTGAAAGTAATACACGGATGCAGAGCTTTCCGAATATCGCTTCAGCTGTAAATCAGGATCCTGTGAATATAAATCTGCAAAACCAAAACTACTAGCTGCCCGTGTGGAAAATAGGAGCACCCAGAATTTAGGTTAAAACAATAAACTCCAGGCCAGTCATGTGACTGGTATGAGAACTAAAACAGTTATTAATTTTATTTTAAAGTTCGGTAAATCAAGGGACCACGCCATATAACATGGAATGGGTTTCCTCTCAAGAATACCAGTGCATAAAACAAACAGCGCAATATTAAATAAAGAATAATGAAGCTATTATAAGACTTAGGTTCCATCACACAATGCAACGCAAGCCGGAGAATAGAGTTTTTACCTTATAATAGCTAAGAATGCTTGGTACATAAAATTTCATGTTTTATTATTACTATAAATGTATAGTGTCAAAACAATTTCAATCATAAGTATCAATCATAGACGGCATAAGTGCCTCATACCACTATGTCGTCATATATAGGTTTACAATTAAAACCGCAAAATCACGTATCGGAAGTTGGATTTCCATCTGTGAACCAAGGCAAGGGATCGTCCTTACCGCTTCGAGACGCTCTAGCCCGTGTCTCAGGCAAGTACTCTGTCAAGCCTTTAGATCGTCAGGGTCGGTCCACTCGATGTGGATTAAAATGCCTGAACACTACGTTTTCCCGCCCTATGGGGGCGTAATTGGTCATATCCCGACCAAACTATCGGTCCCGTAACGACCGATATAACCGAGGCGCCTCACAATCCATCATCCACATAAGTAAAATGTCAGGGCTAGTAAAATGCTGACACCACTCCTAGCTAGAAGGAAACACATGTCTTTACTGAAGTCCTCTCCCATTTTTGGTCCACACCGGGTGTAAGGCTCGCGAATTAACGCTACACAAAGTTACGCTATATTAAAGCTGTGCTTTGATCATCAACCACAAGACTCTGCTTTTCAACAGAAGCCTTGATCATTTGCATCTTAGCATGCCACACAGACAATCCACGCTATGCAACCGATGTCTATCAATCACACAGAGTGAAATCCGATATCAGACACACATCTATTTACAAGTTCGTTCTGGGTCTGAACGAAACGGAAGGCACCTTATTCCTCCTCCATATGTCCAATACAGGGGAGAGGTCCTCGCATATCTGGTCGATCTCCAAGTACGTCTGGACGATCACCACTTATCACCTTGTCTTGGGTGTACAGCCCAATCAAGACATCAGTAATCATCCAAATGATGTGAAGACCTCCGGTCTTCAACCACCGTCTTCATCCTCGACACATCGTCGAATCAGTTATTCAGAATGGGATAAACCCGGTCTTTCTGAATAACTCGCGTATATAATAATGAAGTGCTATAAAAACACAACATAAGCCTCATTCCATTCTAGAATATTCCTTTATTCAAATATTCTTATACTTTGCGAAAGGTTCTCATTAATTTTATCAAAGATAAATTCTTTAAATTTATTCTTTAATCTTTCTTTGGATATCATTTCAATCTAATTAAAGATGCATTAAAACTCCACTTGGTTTTAATCTTCCCAAAAATCAATATTAACGATTGTTTAACTTGGAAAATCATATTCTGTCTTTAATTGGGTTAAAGAACCAATGTCATTTAAAACACGGTTCACGATAAACTCAAAATCACATTCCATTTATCAGCCTTTAACCGTAAATTAGCAAGTGAACAATTTCCTAAGTATTAACCCCGAATGCCGAAACCAACATCAGATCAATACCCAGGAAACCATTCAACTTAACTAATCTCCAGTTAGTTTCTGATTTTCTTAACTCCATTGAGTCTAAGAACAGTAGTATTAAAGATACCATTCACGACAACCCAAAATCTTATTCATGTCTGTAACTGGGTTAAAGAACCAATGTCCTTTAAAACACGGTTCACAATAAAACCAAAATCACATTTCATTCTATCTGCCGTTAACCGTAAATTAGCAAGTGAACAATTCCCTAAGTATTAACCCCGAAGGCCGAAACCAACATCAGATCAATACCCAGGAAACCATTCAACTAAACTAATCTCCAGTTAGTTTCTGATTTTCTTAACTCCATTGGGTCTAAGAACAGTATTATTAAAGATATCATTCACGACAACCCAAAATCTTATTCCATTGTTAATCGGGTTAAAGAACAAGTGTTATTTAAAACACCGTTCACGATAAACCCAAAGACCAATTTCAATTCAATTCCAATTAAATATCAATTAATTGGTATGCTTCATTAAATTTAATTTTTTTTTTTAATATTTTCTCAACTGGGATCAAGAACAGTGTTAATGAAGACACCATTCACAACAAACCCAAAATCACATTTAAAATTAAATACAAGGCTCTGAATAGAAAATATATCAGTTTATATTCAATATCAAATTCTGGAATCAACAAATACCGTATTGGAATAACGATATATATATCTTGCAAATTCCTCCACAATATCCATATAAACAAGGAATCCAATATCGAAATATTTCGAAGATACTTTTGATTCGAATCTATTCCAATTCATATATTGGAAATTCCGGTTATTTTTAAAACCATTACAAATCCAATTTAATTATTTAAAAACATTGGATTTATTATTCTAGTTCATAATTAGTTCATTTCGGTAAAAATACCTTTTTATCTTTTCAAATATGGAATTTTTCATTCCAATTCTTTTCAAATCATTTATTATGATTTTACACAAATTATTGATATTTTTAGTAATTTTATCAAGGCCCGTATAGTCGATTTCCATAAACGGCCATCGAACTGCACTTACAACGACCTTTTCCAAATTTGATTTGGACATAATTCCAAATCCAACCGTTAGATTTCAAATCTATAATATTCGTTAGAAATCTCTTTTCGATACGAACCCAACGGTTCCGGTTTTAGGAGAATCCGACGGTCGGATCTCCCGTAATGTCCATTTAAAGCCAATGGTCGAAATTCACGAACTGCCGCAGCGCAACGCGTTCTATTCAGGTCATTATATATATAATATATATTATATATATTTTGTCGATTTTCTTTTAAAACGTATTTTATAAATCGTATTAAATTTGTTTTCAAAACGATTTCAACTTCATATTCAATTTCAAATCAAAATTGAATATTCCATATCATCGATATATAAATGATAATATTTTCAAAACATTATATTTTGAAATCATTTCCTTTTCGATATTCATTATTAAAATGAATAAAATCAATATAAATATTGTTCCCGTCAAAATGGCGTTAATCTAATCAACACGGCTTTATATATTTAAATATATTCGTGTCCATCTCAAATCGGAAATCAAAATCAGATTTTGATCTTTTACTGAATATTATTTTAAAATGTTCATTATTTTAAAATATTCGCTATTTTAAAATATTTATTCTTTCTGAACTGGAATCAGACACAGTCAATTACCATATAATTTCATTTATATGGATTTCATATACACATGTATACAACAACAATCAAACACAGTCAACCATCATCCAGAGTGCATTTTACACTGCATAAGCATCAAATATAAATATTTAACGCTTACAACAGCCTGTCAATCAATCGATCGACATACAGCTAATTATTAGGACTAGTGTATGTCATATATCATCCCAATACTCATGTGAGGTTTCAATCAACAAATACAGATTTATGTGTGCATTTGGGCGATGTGTAAAATTTATCATCTCAATCAATATCAGTCAAATGTGTGTACATAAACAAATCGTACGATTTGTTTATAAATATTTATTTTATTCATCTACACGTTAAAAATTATATTTTTAACTATATAATATTTATTTCCATTCCACGTCACACAATCAATTTTCACAACACATCAATCAAACAAACAAGTCATCCATGGTTTGTGGACGACGAGTGTCGGGTGCTGCTAAGCACCGTCTGCATCCTAGTATATATTTTAAGTAGAAAATAAAATAAAAGTGAGAAGTTCTCACCATGGGGATCCACTCCACCAGTCCTTATCCCTGAACGGTTTGAATTTAGATTTGTTTTCCGACAGTACCATCGCAATCTGTATCACTCAGTTTATGTTAAAAATTATATTTTTAACAACGCTATCTATATTTTAAAAATCACATTCTTATCATATCCTTTTCTATATAAAAACCACATTTTTATATCGTCACTTCATATATAAAAATCATATCTTTATATCGCTATACATACAATAAAAAATCGCATTTTTATATTGATACGTATATAAAAATTATATGTTTACAACGCTACTTTCTATATAAGAATTATATTTTCACCATGTTAATCTATATATAAAGATGTGACTTCAATCATATCACCATTTATATAAAAATCAAATTTTTATACTATAACTATATAAATAAAAATCATATTTTTATTCTCTAGAAATATAAATAAAAATCCTATCTTTGCTCTATACCATTTCTATAAAAATCATATTTTTATTATCTCTATAATATAAAAATCATATTTTTGTTATCTCTATGATATAAAAATCATATTTTTATTTCGCTACTCATATGAAAATAATATTTTTATATTCTGTATTATATAAATTTCCTATTTTTATAATTCTATTCATAAAATAAAAATCACGTTTTTATCCTCTATTCCTATATAGAAAAAATCATATTTTTATATATTCCATTCGTATAAATAAAGATCCAAATTTTAGATTAATAAAAAAAATCTAACCTACTTTAAAAATCTAAGCTTTTTATTTTTAAAGATCTAATCCTTTTATTTTAAAATAAACTAATCTAAATAAATAATTTTATTATCTAAATAAATTAATTGAAAACTTACATTTGTTGTTCAAAGGGGAAAGAGGGATCCTTATTACTGTCGGTGGTCGGAGGGACTTCCGGTGGAGGCGCAGGCGAGGCTAGGGGGTGAGGCGCGGATCTCGATTTGGGGGGGGGGGGTTTCTGAGAGGGCGTCGGCCTTTGGAAGAAGGGTGAGGTAGAGGCGTCGGGGGTGGGTCTGAGGCGGCAGGGTGGCGCATCTGGAGGGGCAATGGTGGAAAGGGGGCCCACGGTGGTTCATCGTGGTTAGTCTTTTGGGGGCTGAGGGGAATCGCGATCTTCAACGGAGGGGTGAGTGAGGAGAGAGGACGTCGGAGGTGAGAGGCCTTGATGGAGGCGGCGTGCAGGTCCTCCGGCGGTGAGGGGCGCGACGGCGACGAGCTCCATCCATTTTTTTTATTTATTTCGTTCTTAAAAAGTATAGGAGAAAGAGGAGGGAAGGTTATATATTTATTTATTTAATTATTTTATTTTCCAAAAAGTTGACTTTTCATTTGAACCCCAAACGAGGCCCAACGACTGTCGTCTATAACTAATTACCTCCATTCCGAACACTTTGTGATATGTATCGTGAGACAGTTTGGCTGTTTCAACCAGTTTCCATCAAAATCAAAATATAAATTTATATATTGAATTTGAACGCACATTTCAATTTACCAAGGCCACATACGGACTCTAAAAATTCCCGAAAAATATTTTCTAGCTTCGTACTAACGATACGGCCCTAACAAAACTAATTTCGTCAAATTTGGAGACCATTTGAAAAATGGCCATTTTCTGGTCGATCCAAATTGACTGAAACTGTCAAAACACGTTTTATTTCGCCACGCTCACATATTGCTTTCAAAAATAATGAATTTTGGAATCTAAAAATAATTTGACATCTCAGATCCAACAAAAGTGGTTTCGCTGAAAACAGAGGTTGTTTGCAAAATTTTCATTTTTTAAGGGCTATATTTTCCATAACGACTATTTTGGATTTTCAATTGGGCATAACTTTTTATTCTCGCTATGAAATTTCAATTTTTCGGATTTGTTGGAAAGTTATTTTCAAATATATTCTAATATTTTTGGTTTCGCTAAAATCCGGTTTATTTTGAACCTGTACATTCCATTGAAATTTGAAATCAAATTTTCAAACTACCACGCTATTTTCCAATTCATTTTATAATTAAAAATAAATATTTATATTCTATCGACGATTCAAATAAATATATACCTTTCAATTCTATTCAAAATAAATTTCCCTTCGTTATTATTTAAAATAAACCATTTAAATATCCAAAATCCATCAAAATTACTAAAATAATTTTTTTAAATTGGTTCGGATTTTCCGGGTTGTTACAATATTCTCAAAATAAGTCAGAGAAACTAGTTGGTAATACAATATAGGTTGCATCTCCATCTTTAGATCCAGTATTTTCCAGTTTTGGTGATCCAGTATTTTTTTAAAATAAAATAAAAATCTAACTGAAAATCAAATGTAAAATAATTATTACAAAGTAGTAAACTTACCTCACTTTAAAATCTGGTAGAATGGTAAAGCTAGAGAAGGGTTTGTCCATCCTTTCGGTATTTACGAATTTGCTAATTAATTAAGTATTGGATCTATCACCATTGAACTGTCAAAAACATCCTATGTCTGGCATTTCCCACAAAAGGCTAATCATTAATTACAATGTGATTGAAATTCGTTAAAAACTTAGCCCTTTTACTGTTTCGAAGCCTTCAGGGCTAAAATTCCATGAATTATCTGGTAAGAAATGAAAAATACCATTAATATGATATTAGTTAATATGTGATAAAATGTTATGTAAGTTGCTGCATTTATAAGTGTAAAACTAGACCATTCACAATAGATCTTATGTAAAGTGCTGCATGAATAAGTGAAAACTAGACCATTCACAACAATAGTTTTGACCAAACGTTTTACCAGTAATTCTTTTTGTAAATTTTGAGAAAGTAAAATACCATTAATAAGGGTATATATGTAATCAAAATAACTATAAGGATGTAAATGATTATAGTTGGAGTAATGTTTTACTGTTGAAAATGATAAGCATAAATAATCATAATGATAATACCGCTATAATGATTTATCTAAAATTATACATCATCAATTGTAATGTAACTGAAAAACAATAGGCTAACATGTGAGAATGGAAGTAAAATAGGAAAATCGCTACACAAATTAAGACCTTTTTGATATAAGGCATAACCAAGCCAAGAGATATAGTTACAACTTCAATAATAACAACTGACAGATCATTTATATTGCACACAAAAATTTCAAGTGCTAAAATAACCAATTCAGGCAGCATATCATACACATAAACATAAAAAGGAACTAGAATCGCATGATTTGGTGTATCGTTTTTGTGAAAAAACAAGAAAGAAATTTGATTTTGCATCTTGCGCTGTCGATACCCATTAATGTTTTTTTGTTGCTCATCCACCAATCAAAATTAAAGTATGATGCTAATAAATAAGACTTGGAACTCATATACTAAGCCCAACGATTCCGATTTCCAAACTTATACGGCACTTAGACTCTCTAAATACTTTGTTTCATTTTGCTCAAAGGCAATGCTAAATGCACAAATATTTTATTTATTTTCTTAAAATAACGAATAACAAGTTTTATGTAGTGTCCTTCTGTTTCTCAATAATTTGTTTCTTCATCTTATTGCCTTATTATTTTGGTCAATTCTTACTTTATTTTTCCTCTCCTTATTGATACAAGTCGCGACTCTCACTGGTTTGTCTTTGTGCATGCAATGAATTACTTTTAATCCTACCTCACACGATATGTTTATATATGAGATTGCTAACACGAAACAGTAAGATATTCTTTTTGTTACTACGAGTGTTGTCATTGATAAAGATAAGTGTGTCTTAATGACAGTTATCTAATTCGATCATATCATCAAACTTGTGTAATAAATTTGGTTCAAAATGAATCAATTTTTATTTTGTTTTATATCATATTTATTGATGTATTAAGATATAAGTATTTTTTAAACACTTTAGATATATGCAGGTTGAAAATGTATTTGATCGATTGTAGTAAAATCAGTGTAGTCAATGCGCCAAAAAGCCCTAGGCGCCAGCCTAGGGCTTTTCGGCCATCGAGGCACCAGAAAAGCGACGAGCTAAAAAAGCGTGCTTCAATTAGTTTTTTTTTTTTTTTTTTTTTGTGTTCCGGCCCAAATCAAGCCCACTTCAAATTTTTTTTTCCGTTTCTTTGAACAACAGCTGTCTTTTTTAAACAAGTGTAAGTGCTGTGTGTTTTTTTTTTTTTTTTTTTTTTTTTTTTTTGAAGAAATGCGGTTTTAAAAAAAATGCTGTTTTTTTTACAAATGCATTTTTTTTAAATGCAATTTTTTTAGAAGTTTTGAACAAATGCAGTTTTTTTTTTAAATCAGTGCAGTTTTTTTTAAAACAATTGCAGTGCAGATTTTTTATTTTTTAGAACAAGTGCGGTGCAGTTTTTTTAATAAAACAAATGTTGTATTTTTTAAACAAATACAGAATTTTTTTTTTTTTGTAACAAATGCAGTTTTTCTAACAAATGCAACTTTTCTTAAAAAAAAATCAGTGTAGATTTTTAAGTAATGAATTGTGTATGTGCTTATTTGAAACAATTACATAACACAAATAATCACGAAATGAATAATCGGGAGTCTTATTTATGTTAAATTCAAAGTCAAATTAAACATAGCAAGACAACCCTAAACCTTAGATATCGAATATACCAAATGATGAGTTGCAGTGGCGTCGGTTCAATGTAGAGCACACTCACCAATGGGGTAAAGTAACGAAATCTAAAAGCAGCCATATATCTCATTGTGAATATACAAAATGTAGTAAAAACATTGATATAAAAATGCAAGAAAACAATTGCAATGTCTTTTGGCTTATCTGGTAGTGAGTCTTGGTGTTGGTTTGGTGGAGCAGTTTTGGTTTTGGTCTGCTTGCTTCTTGTATTTGTTATGTTAAAGCAGCTGGCATGTTTACTTGTAGTTAGTTCATGGATTCTTCAGTGATTTTTGTTCTGTATGGGTACTTATGCTTTTAGCATGGGATGATGTTTGTTTAGTGGAGTTGTTGCACTAGGAAGTTTGTTTTTATATGAAGGTTTCTGCATGTTGTCGTGGCTTAGTTAAAGCTATTGTGATATTGATGGAAGGTTCCAAGGATTTTGGACTAGTTTTGTGGCTTTCTTGCTCACAGGTTTGTGTGTATCTGGAGTTTTTTGGTCTAGGTTTGTTAAGTGGTTGGCTTTGTTGCCTTATGACTTTGTATTTCGGTTTGCTTTGTCTTTAGTTTGAGCTGGATTTAGTTTAGTAGTGTACAATATTTATTAAGTTTGCTATTGTAATTATTTTCCAACTCAAACTTCCTTTGTACCCTTTTTCTGTAATATTAAGTACCCTTTCTTCTAATAAAAAAAATGTTATCGTTTCAAAATCCTTGTATGCTATAAATTTAGAGGTGGATGAGGCCGTGGTTGTGTGCAGAACATTGCCCATCTTTACGGCCTTCTCAATACTTTGCCTGTGTTGTGTTTATCGATGGCTTGGTTCTCAAACTATTTTACATGCTAGCTACAGTTTTACATAACTTACTTTGTATAACTCATCATTATTATTTTTTGATAGAAATTTGCTTGTTGCAATATCGCATATGGCGATGGAAAAAGATTGGGTGCATTTACATAGGTAAAAGTATGCTTTTAGCTTAAAATTTAACTTAAAGTTTATAATAATGATTCTGTTATCATAAGTATTTTATTTTTACTATAGAACTAGTATGGAGTATGGACAAGGAGCAAGGAATTTTGTGCATGCAGCAAAGAAGAATTCAGGAAAAATTGAAAAAAAATTGTGTTCTTGCTTGGATTGTCGAAATCTTACTCGTCATTGTGATGACATTATCGTTGAGCACCTGATTATAAGAGGAATGGATCCTTTATACAAGTGTAGTAAGTGGTATAGTCATGGCAAGCAAATAGATGTAGCTGAAAAAATGAAGTTGGATGACATATATGACTTATTTCAAGCTATTCATTTTGAAGATGAAGATTTTGTTAATCATACTTTTTTCTCGGATGACAAACAAAATGATGATGCACAAAAGCGAACAGATGATTTCCATAAAATTTGGAAGATGCGGAAACACACTGTACCCTAATTGCATAGATCGAACGAAATTTTCTGCTATCACTACATTGCATAATCTTAAATGTGAAACTGAATTATCTGATAATGGTTTTGATAAGCTTCTAAGTGCGCAACAATTGTTATTACCCAAAAATAATGTCCTTTCGAAGACTTTATGTGAAGTAAAGAAGTTTCTTAAAGTATTTGACATGCGATTTGAGAAGACTCATGCCTGCAAGGATGATTGTTGTCTTTTTAGGAAAGAGTACAAAGATTTGAATACATGTTTGAAATGTGGTTCTTTGAGATGGAAGATAAATGAGAGGACGAAAGAGATAATGCAAGGTATTCCGACCAAAGTATTGCGATATTTTCCAATTATTCCAAGATTCAAAAGAATGTTTAAATCTCAAAAGATAGCAGAAGATCTAAGCTGGCATTCTAGTAATAAAAGCAATGATGATAAAATGTGTCATCATGTGGATTCTTTGACATGGAGCATGGCGGATGATAGATGGAAACCATTTTCAAGTGATCCACGTAACCTTCGGCTTGGTCTTGCTACTGATGGTTTCAACCCATTTGATATTAAGAGTTCCAAGTATAGTTGCTGGCCAGTGATGCTTGTGACATATAATCTCTCGCCTATATTGTGTATGAAAAAAGAGAATATTATGTTAACATTAATGATTCCTGGTCCAAAGCAACCTGGGAATGATATCGATATATATTTGGCTCCTTTAATAGAATATTTGCAGCACTTATGGAGTAACGGTGTGAAGGTTTATGATGCATTTAGCAAGACGCTTTTTAACTTAAAAATAATTTTGTTATGAACTATAAACGATTTTCCAACATATGGAAATCTGGCTGGATGTTGTGTAAAAGGCAAAAAAGCTTGTCCATTATGCGGGGTTAAAACTCATCATCGAAGGCTAAATCATAGTCGAAAAATTGCCTATATGGGGCACAGAATTTTTTTGCCTTTGTCGGATCCATTAAGAAAACAAAAGGCTTGTTTTGATAACAAAGTGGAGAAAGGTAAGAAACCAAGAATTCTTATAGGTGGAGATATTTCTTTTATTTTGAGAGATTTCCCAAATGATTTTGGAAAAAATGAAAATGTTGAAATAAAAAAAGGCAAGAAATTAAAGAAAAGAAAATGCATTGCCAACGAAAAAGACAGAAATGATCCTACAAAAATAGAGCTATCAAGATGGGAAAAAAGATCAATTTTTTTTGAGTTACCGTATTCGGAGGATCGTGTTCAAAATTTATTTTGTTTCGTAATAATCTAACTATAAAATTTATAGTATTAAATTGTTGTATTAATGATAATTATAGGAACTTCTACTCTGCCACAATTTAGATGTGATGCATGTTGAGAAAAACGTTGGCAAAAGTTTACTTGGCACAATGTTGCATGATAGCAAATCAAAAGATGGTATTAATTCCAGAAAGAATTTAGAGGATTGGGGAATTCGACATGCTTTCTACGCACAACCTCGTGGGAAGAGAATATATCTTCCACCAGCTCGATACACTTTGTCTAGTTCCGAAAAAAAAAACATTTTATAAAAGATTGTATGACTTTAAGGGGCCTGATGGATACTGCTCAAATTTCAAAAGATGCGTGTCATTGGAGGATTACAAAGTTAGTGGACTGAATCGCATGATTATCATGTTTTAATGCAACAAATGCTATCAGTTGCAATGAGAGGATTGCTTCCAAAAAAGCCAAGGAAAGCAATAACTCGATTGTGTATATTTTTTAGCAAAATATGTCAGTGTGTTCTTGATAAAGAGAAGTTGCAACAAATGGATGATGAAATTGTTAAAATTTTATGCGATCTTGAAAGATATTTTCCACCTTCATTTTTCGACAATGATACATCTAACAGTTCATCTTAATAAAGAAGCTCGATTATGTGGACTGGTTCATTTTCAATGGATGTACCCCTTCGAAAGATATATGAAAACACTTAAAGACTATGTAAGGAACTATGCATGACCTGAAGGATGCATTACTAAAAATTATCTAGCAGAGTAATCCATGAGGTTCTTTGGTTAGTTTCTACATAAATCATCAGAATTAGGGGAGAAAGAAGGTAGAAATGAAGAGTATGAGAATGATGATGCAGTACTCGAAGGACATCCAATATCAACATGCAAGACAATTACGTTAAGTACTAATGAGAAGGAAGTTGCTCATTTGGCCATGCCAATGAATATGGCTATAACAGAGCCGTATTTAGAGCAAGCACATTTAATTTTTTTTGGTCTTAACATACGTGTAATTATAAATGTATCTTAACATCTTTTATATAATGCTAGTATGCATTTGGGAGAGTTACAAAGTTCAAATAAGCGCATGGAAAGAAATGCTACATTGCTATGGAAAACTCATGCAGAAAACTTTGCTGATTGGATTGAAAAGAAGGTTACCTAAATATTTTAAATTTCATTTATAGTTTTGAAAATATTATATTTGACTTTATTGAATGGATTGAGTTTTTTTCTTCAAGTAAATATTAATTCCAGTGAACGTGAGGAATTATTAAAATGGATTGCCTATGGTCCAAGTAGCACTGCTTTGTCATGCACAGGATTTATAATTAACGGGTTACGTTTTCAAACAAGAGATATTGAGAGAGAAACTCAGAATTCTGGAGTGACTTATGATGCTACTACCATGTGCAGAGAAAGTGCGAAAGATGTATCTCAAGTAGTAGACATGGTCACTTATTATGGGATTTTGATTGACATAGTTTTGTTAGACTATCACAAATTTTATATTCCAATGTTCAATTGTCATTGGGCTAACATTGGAAACGGGGTGAAGGTTGAAGATGGATTTACTATTGTTAATTTACATCAAAATCAAGTTTCATTTTCGAGGGATCCATATATCCTTG
Source organism: Allium sativum (assembly GCA_030737875.1). Classification (NCBI taxonomy): domain Eukaryota; kingdom Viridiplantae; phylum Streptophyta; class Magnoliopsida; order Asparagales; family Amaryllidaceae; genus Allium; species Allium sativum. Next base: position 802,125,091 of record CM060912.1, read on the forward strand.
CATCTCAAGCTAAACAATTTTTTATTCAAGAGAGGATGACTCATCTAATTAGTATGTTCTAATGAAGGCACCACCAAGAGGTTTTCATGAATTAGAGACAATCGATTCTATCGAAAGCACAAACAATATTGTCCATGATTGTGAAGAAAACGAGATGGATGTCGATATTGTAGAGGATGCTAGTTACGTTAGAGAGGATTGTGAAGGCATATTTGAGAAAAATTCTAAAAAACGTCGTTGATTACGCTTGGAAACTATAGGTAAAAAAATTATTTTGTTTGTAACAACTCACCCTTATTTAGTAGGCCTAAGCCGGTGATAGTTCTCGAAATTGAAGATAATAACAACTCACCCATATTTATTAACAGATTTATCAATGCATTATTCTTGAAGTTGAAGTTGAAGTTGAGAGAATCCAGTATTGTAGCTATAGATCAATGCTCATTCTCTTTCAGATACCTTATTTTGTTAAAAGAACTTTTGGATTTATTAGATTAGTTAGCTATATTTCTTAATCTATGCTGCTATAGATCAATATTTTGGTTACTACTTTCCCCGCTCATCCATGTGTGTACATTGTTATAATCAGTAATATATCAGTAACACTATTGGCATGATTGAAGATTTTGTTTTACCATTTTGTATCGGTAAATATTTATTATACTCTTGGTGTGAAAATCCTTGTGTTTGATTGTTATAAAATGCAACAAAATGTTTCATCTTTTGTTACTGGACTCAAGTATAATAGGGTGAATAAACTGCTGCTGTTAGCTGCTACCACCATCAATTGAGTTACAATATCTTATACCTTAGAGAAATCCTAAAGCATCATGGTTTTATAAAACAGCAGTAACATATATTTGGTTTTATACATGATGCATCTTCTTATAATGGAAGGCTAATTGCCTTTAGCTGAAATGATCAACAACTGGGATAAAGTTTCCTTTTTAACCTGAATTTTGTTTCATCGTTATTTCAGTTACAAATATTTGTTTCTGATACGTAATCCAGTGTCATATTACACCATCCAGTTTTAGAATTAATCAACATTACTAGGCTAACAAATCTGCAAATTTTCTTAAGAGCAGGGTAACTAACTTACTTTCACTAAAGTTACATAATTTTGTCTAGCTATCTAATGTTTACTGAAGTGAAAGAAGGAAATTTAACTGTAAAGATGAATACGAAAATGTGAATAAAGTAGGGCATAGCGCAAACTAAATCAAAAATTCAAACTGAGAAATTTAGGTTAGTTTGCTACAATGATTTAGAAATAAACATATACAACAAACCAAAAAAGATTTCTTTCAATAATTACTTACACTTTTAAGTCATTTAGTAATTTTCAGTATGAATCATCCTTGGAGGCCTTTGAATATAGATTGAATTGTTCTTTCGTTCCTTTGACTATTTAATTACATAAATATAAAACAAAGAAAATTTATAAGAATTGGTAGCTATAATCAAATCAACATAAGGAGTAGAAGAATGGATAAATTTATCCATTTATGTAACAAATATTTATCCATGTTAAATTAATAAGTGAACATCATATATTACAAACTCTTGTTATTATTATTAATGTAACTAACATTGCAACATTTCCTTTATTTACATAATGTGTCTACCGTTGAAAACCACTATTATACAGAAAGAATAAGTGATAGTCTAATTCAAGGTAAAAATGAATGGTTAAATGTATATCAGTTCATGAACGAAGCTTTAAAAAAGGAAAAATTTTGCGACAATTTTGTTATATGACATGCTATATATGGCTAGATATGCTTGATTTTTAATGTCAGAAGTAAAGATTATGTATACGGAAGTAGCATTAAAAGATGTAATGAATCATTTAGCCAAATAATGGAATATAAGCACGAATACCATGTTCTATTAGAAGATTACAAATGTCAAAATGAACTCTTATTAAATATGATTCTTTATTTCTGCTTTTGAACAGAACATGTATTCTCACAAAAAAAAGAAAAAAAAACCATAAATTATCACTAACCTTGTATAGACTTGTCATCATTGACCTTCAAAAGAAAGAAAATCAAATAATCTAGTATTTCATAACCGTTTGTATTATTAATGTAGGTGGAGAGAATTTAAACGTGAAGCAACATTGGGATGAACGTAGAAATCATTTTGTTATTTTGCTATTTTTTTAGAACAAACATCATTTTGTTATTTTGCTATTTTGCTAATTTTTTTTAGAACAAAACTTCTACATCAGCAGTAGCAATCAACAACAACAGTTTGAATACCTGCTTTATTGAAAACTGATGCATCATCCACAATGTATCCAATCATTTAACATATATGAATTTTTTCTCTTTAGATTTTTGGTCACTCATACATGTTATGTGCAGATAAGCCGGGTAATCGTCATTACAGTTAGTGTTAACCTGGTTAGAAGAACCTATAATTGCAAGATGTCAACCGCCATTAGCATCAATGATGGCTTCAATGATTTTATTATCAATATAATAAGTTAAATGGTAGAAAATTTGCTTCTGCAATAGCCATTCGTTCTTAAACATATAGACAGTAAACCATTTATGCACATTTCCGTGGCATTTACAATAATATGTAAAGAGTGTGTGATGACACGGTCAGGCTAGCATTGCATATGATAGCAGCTATTACACATATAATTTTTATTTTTTTGTTGAGCATCCAGATGACAAGAAACTATTTATAAGCATGTAGGTAACAATAAATATCTTCAAATTTTATTTTATCTTTTTGGTTAAAATTGGAGGTAGTCTAAAGAAAATTTGATGTAAGGTTGCAATACAGGGAAGCCATATAGAAGTTTTGGCATCTTTCAGGTCTTTAAGAATAAAATATTGAAAGCTCCCTTTCCACAGGAGAGTTTATCCAACTTGGATATCTTGCTGACAAAATTATTCAGGTGAAACCGACAAAACAAAAGAAATAAAATAGCAAACACAGTACCATATATTAGTTACAATATCTTATATCTGGTTGATACTGATATCACATCTATTGAATTCAATCCATAGCAGTTTGGTGATTTTTCATCTTAATGAGAAATGCATTGCTTTCTATGCTTGAAGAAATAATCATTTAAAATTTCTATTGCAGTCTGATACCGATACATGTATGCAGATTTGCGGGGTTTGTGTGAGTAGTTGTGCAATACTATGCGAGTAGTTATGCAGATTTGGGTTACGTGTATGCAGATTTGATTTTTTTAAAGAATGACATGTTTTGACCTTTTTAGCCATTTTGTATTTTGCATAAAATGAATAAAAGGAAGAGAATTGCTAAAAAAAGGCTAAAAACAATCCAAGAATGTAGCACATCCAATGATAATGCTAAAGGCAGCGACAACATGGTGGATATCAACATTCGCATTGGAGGCAACTCACGAAAAAATGGAAACCAAGACAACCAAATGGAAGTACACAGTGAGAATTACGATGCTCAAATTCAAGACAACGTTGAAGCGGTTGACAAAGATTCAACACATGTTTCAGAAAATTTTGAAGCTGACATGAATGAGACTACAAGCGATGTCAACAAAAATCTAATTGTGAAGCGCAATGTTAGAGGTCCAACCAAAGTGAAAAGACTTCCATCGAATCTTTCAAGTCGTACTGAAGTTCAATTTGATGCAGATGGCAAACCAATAGGAGACGGGTCCGTGAAGTTATCTTCATATCTAGGTCCGCTAATTAGGGAACATGTTCCGGTTACCCTTGATAAGTGGAAGAATCTAAGTGATAAACTACAAGTTATTTTGTGGGGTTGCATTCAGGTATATCTTTATTTGTAGTTTAAAATTTCGGTTGAAACTTAATGTTTGTTTTCTTCTTATTGTTAATGATATTTAGCAGGAATTATACTGACTTTAATGATATTGACAAACTACAAGTGGTTATTGTTGGATCTAGATTAACCCTAGGGGGGGGGGTGAATAGGTTTTATCACAGATTTTAACTGAATTGAAAATCTGACAATATATTTAAAATAATAAACAGAGCAGAAATAAAAGTGCAGAAAATAAATCACACATAGATATACCTAGCTTCGGCGAAACCCTGCCTACTGCTGCATTCCTAAGGTTTCTACTAGGTGATAAAATAGATCCCGCATACAAGACCATGTACACTTGCAAACCCTGCTCCTATTCTAACCCTACGCTCAAATCCCTAGACTGATCGATATCCCCTCAATCAGATTTCCCCGAATTACAACCCCGTAATCCGTAACCCAGATTTTACAGACTCTGTGAACTGTCAGTCAACACCCTGACTGATTCCCCTCGTATTTTACAGACACTAGAACTGTTTCGAAAAGTCGGTTTTACAAAAAAAAAAATTAAAATACAAAAGAAATTAATCTAAACCCTAGCTTAACAAATGAATTAAAAGTCCCCCCTTTTAAGCTTGGCTTAGCCAAGTGGAAAGTGGCCGGTCCCTTTTGTTTTAGTTGCACCCGTTCCTTTTCTTGCTTAGATAATGGCGGCAGGCGATTTGAAAAAAAACTAGGGTTTCTTTAAATCCTTCAAAACTCTAATCGATTTCTGAAAGAAATTTGAGATCTCTGATGCTCCTTGATTCTTCGATGACTTCTGATGTTTCTCAATCAATTTAGGGAATTCCTATGATGACCGAAACCCTGGAAAAAATTGTGAGTAATTTTATTTTTAAATTCTCTGCTCTGTGAATTTCGTTGTTTTTATTCTTGGATTTCGATAATGTCGATGATGATATGGTGTAGCATATATAGGGATAACAAACCCTAGAGCAACTCTGATTTCGTAATTGATGGCTCGATTTGGTTTGGCAAATTTTCCTTGATTTCTTTGAATATCTTGACTTTAATTTGAATAAAAAGAATTTATCGCCTTCAAATCCTTGCGTGGATTTGCTCTGCCTTACACCATCATGATTGGAATCCGATTTGAATGATTTCCTCTTTTTGATTGATGCGTGATTTTGGCTTTCCTTGAATTTCTTGACATTGAGTAATTGTTGCATGATTAGATAGGATTTAGCATCCTTGAATTGTGATTCTTCTTGCCAAAAGTTACATCACTGATTGAATAAAAACTGGAAAGATTTATTCATTGTCCCTTATGAAATCAACTTCAATTTTTTTGGAAACAATTAAAGATTCTGTCCAAAAACTTAACTCGTGTATTTCTGGAAATAAACAGTATGGTTTTTAGAAATCTTAGCCATATGTAAATTTATGCTTTTGCCCCAAAATTTGTTTTTGCCACAAAACAATGTGTCAAAGATAAAATGGCTGATTTTTTTATTGTTTCCACTTTTGCATTCTCGGCTGAAATTGACTCTTGAATTTGAAATCTTGGCATTAAAAAAACTTACATGATTTATTGATGAACTGTCCCTTGTGAATTTCGGTTACTTGCCTTGTTTGATTTTGTGAGATTGAAACGAGCCATGATTAATTCCCTTGCGTGAATAACAGTTTGAATAACTTTATAAACATGTCCAAAACAAGAATGCTCCCATGTATGAATTCATCACTTGCCAAAAACTGTTTTCAGTCTTCATATATGTATGAACTGATTTGTTCACATATGCATTTCTAGGAATAAATTTTCTGATTACTTTTGGCATGTTGCCAAACATTGATTCATTTCTAATTGCATTGAAATATTTCCATAATATTTGAAACTGCACTTTAACACTTGAGAAATGCTGAACAGATTTTGTCCATCCATGAACATGAATGTATTTGCTTGTTGTCTTGGCATTTGTACCATGCACCATGCTTTGATGTTTGTAGCACCACCATTGAACAGTGCTTTGTCCAGTTGTACCTTGTTTCAACACTGTGTAGTTTCACCCACTATGAACTTGCATTGCCCCTCTTGCTTGCCATGCTTACCATGCTAAAACCCTGCTTTCCATGCTGAATTGAACTATTCCATCTGTGTTGAACTGCCTTGTTATTTGTTTGAAGTTGCACCACATTTTCATGCTGCTATGTTGACTGTATACAATTTTGCACCCTTGACCTTGCTGTGTTGCCTTTGTATGTTTATATTCATTTGGACATGAAATCTGGAGCACATGCATAAGTGCTCGGCCATTTTTGCTTTCCAATACTTGACATTGTCCATGTACTTTTAATGTATTGACCTCAACCACTTGTTACACTGTCTTGTACATTTCAGAATTCTGAACTGAATCATGTTTAACCATTTATAAAAGAAAGCTGAAACATGTTTGGATGTGTTAGGCCATGTTTTTTTGTTGTGAGCATTTTACTTGAAACTTGCTGTTTGACTTGAACCATTTGCACTTGTCTTGAACTATGTTGGTCCATACTTGCTGTGTACACCAAATTCCATTTTGAACTTGTGCTCGACTGCATTTGTTTTGTCTTTGAACTTTTTGTTGACTTTTCATTGAGTTATTTAAATGCGGGCACTGAGTCGAGACGGTCCATGTGGCTACTCCTCAGTTGCTCACTGATTGGCGTGGCAGTGCACACGTGTAACTATACACGTGTGTATATGCAGCCATCAGATAGAATTTCCTGTTCCTGCATTGATATATATGTTGTCTGCCTTGTGGTATTTACAGTGAATCACTGTGAATATCACAAGCTGTCTAGACACAGTCGGTTAGATATGAAAATCAGATCGAGTCAGAAAAAATGATGAGAGACACACCTAAATTCTGAGGCAAATAAATTTTCAAAATAAAAATTATATCTGCTTAAAATATGAAATATTTCTATTGCAGTATATTGTGTGTGTTTCTGTTTCATGTGACAGGTGATGATGACTGGACTGACTTGAAGGCTGTGAAGATTGGACTAACAGTGAAGACTGAAGACAGTGTTGAGTCAGTGAATTGTTTCAATGTGTCTGTATATGTGTCAATGTGTAAAAGAATGTATATATGAGTTGTATAAACAAAGTGTTGTAATGAGGTGCTGTGTAACAAGTGAAATGTATATGAATAAATTTTATTTCAGTGAATTACAGTGTTGAGCAAATAGTGGAGTTGTAAATTTGTACTGTTGAATATTGAAATAAAATATTATATTTAAACAAAATACTATGTAGATATCTGAACTTCTGTATAAATGCATTCTGTTTAAATATAAATATTATATTCCTGTATGTGATGTAAATATAGAACAGTACAATAATAAACACATTTAAAATAATATTTGGTTGTTATCATCAAATAAAAAATCATATAATTGTGTATACAACTACGTTATATACAACAATCTCCCCCTTTTGATGATGACAAACAAATAAAAGATTTTGAGCACAATAAATGTGTTTGACAGTGAATACTGAACTCCCCCTATTTATTAGCTCCCCTACAACAGAGAACTCCCCCTATAACTGTGCTTGAGTGAAATGAATGAATAATAATAAAATTTTCAAAATTAAAAATATTTATAAAATATTCACTCATAAATCAAAATCTCAACCTATTCTCCCCCTTTTGTTATCATCAAAAGGATACAAAATTTTAAAATATAGATGAAGAATGACAAAAAAAATTCAGCATAAGAGGAAGAACAGTCATCATAAATCTCAATCAGTCAAACAAAAATCATAATAAACTAAGAACTGGTGGCATATTTCACATTGTAGAGAATGACGAATTTACGATGAATTTTATAAAAATGGAGAGAGTTTTATAAACAATTCATTTCCAATTATTTTCAAAGGATATTTATCAAAATATAGCACAAAAAAGAACAGTGATGGATTTGGACTATAATTAATAATTCAATTTAAGTGACAAGATCGAATAATCTCAAATCCCAATACCTATCAATCAACAAATCATAATACGTCATAAAATTTTAACACATTACACAGATTAGAAGATGAATTGATAGGCTGACATTTATACTCAGAGGAGCACTTTATTTCCTTTTTTTTTATTTAAGAGCACACTGACCACGCATAACCAAAGCTTGGATTTTTAAATGGGACCAGTCGCAGCTTAAATTATACGGCGTCTCATAACCATGCATGACCAGAGCTTGGATTTTTAAATGAGGTTAGAGACACACTTATGTATTAATTATATTTATTATTTTCAGCTTCAAAATAGAAAAACTCCTCAGTATATAAAATCAGTATGAATGATAGAAATGCGGTAGGTACAGAAATGGAATGTCCAATAAATTTCTAGATTAATTATATTATGAAATATGCTCGACTGTACCGGGATTATTGAAAATTTTCAATTATCACTAATTTTAAATAATAACATAGTCACGTTTTCATCACGAATATTTTCACTATTTTTTAAAAAACAAGATGATTTTTTTTAAAAAAATAAACTCTCCACATTAATATAAAATCATAAAGGATGGCAGAAGGATGATGAGTAACGAAGATGGTTGTGAAATAATTGCCAGTTCAGAGATATTATAATAAACATTCAACCATTATGAAAATCCGGATAAAATCTCCTCTTGTTGTGAAATATACTGCAGTCACAATTCATCGCAATTTCAAAATCTGATAATAATTTTGATGATTTATAAATACAGTTTGATTCGGATATTGATTTCAATTTCTGAATGAATAATCAATAAATAATTTTAAAGTTGAAAAACAATTACAAGAGGAATATGTTGATCTATACACGACAAGAGGGAATATATATATATATATATAGCAAAAAATATGCAGCACTTCTAAACTGATACCACATGGTGTCTCTACAAAGTGAAAATTCAGAACAGATGGATGAAAAAACTGATACCAATTGTAGTCTCCCTTATCGAGGAATTTAATTACACCCTGATGGGCTATCATGGACATCTCATACTAAAGAAATTTAAACACAAATTCAGCCGGACAAATTTAGCACATTTATTTGTATAAGGCAAAAAAAAAATATGTGTGGATCTATACAAGGTGAAAATTTGAATCCCAGTACTGATGGGTGAAACAAATATAAGCACTTCTGATACCACTTGGTGTCTTTATTTATGAGGATGGTAACAAGACATTTGAGACAGACAAGTATGACACAAACAAAAGGATTTTAAATACAAAGCCCAGGAGGATCAAGAAAATTAATTTCATGTATCAGAGCATGGTATGTATTTGATACAAAACAAGCAGTCACCAAAAAATATTTTTCAGAACTATATCTGAGCAGCACAAAAATCATTTTCAAACCAGACTTGTCAATGAGATGTTTCAAAGATATTTCAAACAATCAAAGAATGGTTCATGATCCAAGATTAAACATAGTTTATTTTAAATCATTTGAACGAATGGTGAGGATATCAGGATTCAATGAATCAATCACACGATTTATAAATTTTAAATTCAGAATATGTGTGTGATTCAATAAATCAATAAATTCAGATGATTTTAAACAAACTAGTATTCAAGTCAAATATTCATGAAATAACAATGACATTCAAGTCCCGATTCTCAAGGAACTTACACAAATATTTTTGACAAGCACATGAGTAATTTTCATCAGAATTAAGAAATATTCATGATCATGAAAATTTAAAAAATATTTTATTTGAAATCACTTGAATCAATGTCAAATTTTGAGATATAATGAATCAGTCACACAAGATTGATAATTTCAAATTTTAGAGGTGTGTGATATTTAGAATATCAAGACTTTCAGATGATTTCAAACAAATAAATTTCAACAATAATGATCATGAGTAAAGATGAGTTTCAGGATGAATCACTGTAGTTTAAGACAATTCAAACTATTCAAGCCAATCTGAAAATCAATGAAATTATCACAACTGAGAAATAGCAATGTACTGTAATGAGTATATTATTTTAAGATTTTCTAAAATGAATTAGAAGAAACTCAAAATAATAGATTTGTGAAATTTCATTAAATATTCAGATCTTAAAGATAGAAGGGAGAAGAAGAAGAAATAAACAAAAGAACAAAAAACAAAACAGAAAAAATATTTACAGAGGTGAGTTTAGAGATCATACCAGAATCCAGTGTAAATCAGAGGCTGAAGGAACTGTAAATGATACAGAAGTATAAATTGGCTGATTTCAAATTTCTTTTCAGCACAGTAGTTCCTCAGCCACCCTTCTTTGGTACCTAACAGTTAAGAGAATTGAGTGGTCTAATGAAAGTAGTAAAACCACTCACAGTTTTGTTCACATCTTTTGGTACCCAAATCTGTTTATATAACAAACCATTAGAATTAACTTTCGTACCCTTAGGAACCCAAACCTGTTTGAACTTGACGAAGCCCGTTTTATTTTTTGGGATCCAAGAATGTTTAAATGGTTTATTATGAAACGATTTCTCATTACAATTTTGATTCAAATAACCTTTGAAATTATCAAAGTTAAAATTATCAAAACAATTATTTCCAAAGCAGTTTGTGGGATTGTTCAAATCATTTGAATTTTGTTTTCTAGAAACATCATTTTTCCCAAAGTCAAGACCAGATTTATTTCCACTAGAAACTTGGTTTTGTAACAGCATATTCAACGATTTTTCCCCATTAGAAAATTTATCCAATGTTGATTCCAATCGTTGAATTTTGGATTTTAGATCGCCATTTTCTTTTAATAAATTTGAGCAATTATTTATAGCGATCATCTATTCAGCATTGGTCTGTTTTAAAACCAAATTCTCATTTTCAAGCAATCTAATTTTGGCTTGAGATTCCGAGATTTCAAATTCAAATCGTTTTTGTTTTTCAGACTAAAAAATCTTGGATTTTTCAATCTCATTTTCAAGTTCTTTCAAAATCAAATCACTTCTCACCAAATTTTCATTTTCAGCAATCTCAAATTTGGAACTTATATCAGTCTTAAAACTTCAAATTCCTTTTGTAGAAGATTGTTCAAATTTGATAACTCAATCTTGTTTTCTTTTAAGATCAGAATTTCCTTTTCAAACTTTTGAATATTTTTATTGAGATGAACAAGAATGGTATTCAATTTTAAACAATTTTTGCAATCTGAATTTGAAGAATTTTTAAAATATTCAAGTTGTGATTCCAAATCAACAATTTTGCTGGTCAACTCAGTATTCCTAGATTTTAAAGATTTGTTTTTAGATTAGATTTTATCAACAGATTTAGTTAAATCAACACACATATAAACCAAATCTTCGTATGAGAAATTTTCAACTTCAGCATCTGTTGATTCTCCATCATCTGATCCTTCTGAATTTTCATTTGTAAATCTTGTTAAACAGAGTTCTGAATCTGAGTTGACTTTCTCGGGTTTTGAGCTGCCGTTGTCAGATCTTCCATACTTCGTATTGAGAGTATCCCAGATTTCCTGTGCAGATAAACAATGGCAGATAAGATTAAACTGATCAGTACTAAGATAATCAAATATAATTTTCATAGCACGGGCATTGATAGTAATATCTACACTATCAAATCCATTGATAACAACATCCCAATATTTAATATTAACAGATTTTAAATAAAATTCCATTTTGGATCTCCAGTTTAAAAAATCTGTTCCATTGAAAATAGTTGGAGATGAACTGGACTGACTCTCTATCAACTGACAACAAGGAGAAAACATGATTCTAGAGTTAATCAAAAACCAAGCTCTGACACCAATTGTTGGATCTAGATTAACCCTAGAGGGGGGTGAATAGGGTTTATCACAGTTTTTAACTAAATTGAAAATCTGACAATATATTTAAAATAATAAACAGAGCAGAAATAAAAGTGCAGAAAATAAATCACACACAGATATATCCAGCTTCGGCGAAACCCTACCTACCGCTGCATTCCTAAGGTTTCTACTAGGTGATAGAATAGATCCCGCATACAAGACCATGTACACTTGCAAACCTTGCTCCTATTCTAACCCTACGCTCAAATCCCTAAACTGATCGATATCCCCTCAATCAGATTTCCCCGAATTACAACCCTGTAATCCGTAACCCAGATTTTATAGACTCTGTGAACTGTCAGTCAACACCCTGACTGATTCCCCCAGTATTTTACAGACACTAGAACTGTTTCGAAAAGTCGGTTTTACAAAAAAAAAAAATTAAAATACAAAAGAAATTAATCTAAACCCTAGCTTAACAAATGAATTAAAAGTCCCCCCTTTTAAGCTTGGCTTAGCCAAGTGGAAAGTGGCTGGTCCCTTTTGTTTTAGTTGCACCCGTTCCTTTTCTTGCTTAGATAATGGCGGCAGGCGATTTGGAAAAAAAAACTAGGGTTTCTTTAAATCCTTCAAAACTCTAATCGATTTCTGAAAGAAATTTGAGATCTCTGATGCTCCTTGATTCTTCGATGACTTCTGATGTTTCTTAATCAATTTAGGGAATTCCTATGATGACCGAAACCCTGGAAAAAATTGTGAGTAATTTTATTTTTAAATTCTCTGCTCTGTGAATTTCATTGTTTTTATTCTTGGATTTCGATAATGTCGATGATGATATGGTGTAGCATATATAGAGATAACAAACCCTAGAGCAACTCTGATTTCGTAATTGATGGCTCGATTTGGTTTGGCAAATTTTCCTTGATTTCTTTGAATATCTTGACTTTAATTTGAATAAAAAGAATTCAAACCCTTGCGTGGATTTGCTCTGCCTTACACTATCATGATTGGAATCCGATTTGAATGATTTCCTCTTTTTGATTGCTGCGTGATTTTGGCTTTCCTTGAATTTCTTGACATTGAGTAATTGTTGCATGATTAGATAGGATTTAGCCTCCTTGAATTGTGATTCTTCTTGCCAAAAGTTACATCACTGATTGAATAAAAACTGGAAAGATTTATTCATTGTCCCTTATGAAATCAACTTCAATTTTTTTGGAAACAATTAAAGATTCTGTCCAAAAACTTAACTCGTGTATTTCTGGAAATAAACAGTATGGTTTTTAGAAATCTTAGCCATATGTAAATTTATGCTTTTGCCCCAAAATTTGTTTTTGCCATAAACCATGTGTCAAAGATAAAATGGCTGATTTTTTTATTGTTTCCACTTTTGCATTCTCGGCTGAAATTGACTCTTGAATTTGAAATCTTGGCATTAAAAAAACTTACATGATTTATTGATGAACTGTCCCTTGTGAATTTCGGTTACTTGCCTTGTTTGATTTTGTGAGATTGAAACGAGCCATGATTAATTCCCTTGCGTGAATAACAGTTTGAATAACTTTATAAACATGTCCAAAACAAGAATGCTCCCATGTATGAATTCATCACTTGCCAAAAACTGTTTTCAGTCTTCATATATGTATGAACTGATTTGTTCACATATGCATTTCTAGGAATAAATTTTCTGATTACTTTTGGCATGTTGCCAAACATTGATTCATTTCTAATTGCATTGAAATATTTCCATAATATTTGAAACTGCACTTTAACACTTGAGAAATGCTGAACAGATTTTGTCCATCCATGAACATGAATGTATTTGCTTGTTGTCTTGGCATTTGTACCATGCACCATGCTTTGATGTTTGTAGCACCACCATTGAACAGTGCTCTGTCCAGTTGTACCTTGTTTCAACACTGTGTAGTTTCACCCACTATGAACTTGCATTGCCCCTCTTGCTTGCCATGCTTACCATGCTAAAACCCTGCTTTCCATGCTGAATTGAACTATTCCATCTGTGTTGAACTGCCTTGTTATTTGTTTGAAGTTGCACCACATTTTCATGCTGCTATGTTGACTGTATACAATTTTTCACCCTTGACCTTGCTGTGTTGCCTTTGTATGTTTATATTCATTTGGACATGAAATCTGGAGCACATGCATAAGTGCTCGGCCATTTGGTAATATAACGTAGTTGTATACACAGTTTTACCAATATTCTTTTCATGTTGACACTTGCAGAAAAAATTGAGTTACATCTTCTATAAACAAATTAATTGTTGAAATGAAAAATATTTCATATGATGACTGCTTAGATGTAGCCGTGACTTGATTTGTCTATTTCTCAGGATTTCTTTTCGGATGACTTAATAGAGAAATAATCATCTGTTTAAGGCTTGTTTTTCCTTTGAAATCTGCTTCTATGCTTTTATTTGACTTGTTTATAATCTTTTACATGATACTAAATATGCATGTATTTGTTAATGGATAAAAATTTAGTCTCTGCTGTAAATGATCTGCCTTATACATGTCAGTTACAGACTAGATTCATACCTGAATGGCCAGCAAGCCAAGTGTTTCATCTACACTTGTTCAAAGCATGATTTTTAATAACAGGATTTGAATTATATCTCTTTACCAAGCAAATGCAATTCTTGGTCTGATCACTAAGAGGTAGATGGATCTCTTGAAGTCAACATGAGATATCAATTTTGGATTATATATATATTTCTCACTAAAGCTACGTTGAATTGATTTGGGTGATTCTATATTTTTGATGTTTAAGTATTTTTCTAATTGGTATTGGCAATATAACGGATGAAAGCCGATCTAATGTAAATTTGATAATATATCTTGATTCAACATATTGCGCTATTATGAAGGATTTTATTCTTTTTATTTTTTTTTACAATTCACCTTACAGAATAATAAATTTTACATTCAAATCAAAATTAAATGATAAACACAAAGTGTGTACATTGATTTGAACAAGAATAATTTTGCACGCATGCAGTCTGTTGCATTTGAATTCTCAATACGAGGGATTTTACGGTATTTTGCACGCATGCAGTTTGTTGATTAGCTTTCTCCTTGCAAATTAAAATGCCCTTGATTCCTAATCTACCAATCACTATATTTGACTTGCAAATTAACATGTCCTTGCAAACTAATATAACATGATATTTGACTTAAAGCTCATATGACTTTAAATATTGCAGGTTAGATTTAAACTGGATGAAGAATGGCAAAAGGCGTGCATATTCCATCAAATGGAATGCATATTTAGAGGTTCGAAATCTCGATTAGTTCGCAAAATAGAAAAAGCAAGGAGCAACGAAGAAAGAAATAGGTTGAAACCAAGCAACCTAAGTACGGATGAGTGGAAGAAGTTTGTCAAGTCCAAAACGACTCCAGAGTTTAAGGTAAAAGTACACATTTAATATTATGAGATGCGAAAATCAATCGGGATTTTTTAATGCATGTTTTCATTTTATTCTTAGGAATTGAGTCAAAAATATCAAGCTATTAGAGACAATTTGATACCTCATACATGTTGTCGTAATGGAATTGCTCGAGTGGCCGATGATTTGGTAAAAATTACTACCTTATATACCATAATATTTATTAGCTAGTTAGTCATTGTGGTGTGTTGTAAAAAATATTCTATAAACATAGAAAAAGGCGAGTCCTCATCCATCTTCAGTCTGTCGAGAACAAGTTTGGATCAAATCGCACACATGAAAGAATGGCGAGCCGGTAAATTCGATTGTCGTAGATGCTATTGTAAGTACTTTGAAATTTTATTAGATAATAATATGTTTATTATTGTGATGGTTCGATTGCGTATAATATGCATGCATACAACATGTGTAGGAAAAAAATTAAACAAATACAGAGTGAATCAAATTCCAGCTCAACAACTAATTACAAAGACGATGCGCTTGCAAAAGTATTGAGATATGAAAGGCCAGGACGATTGAGAGCAATGTGACGGGTATGACGTAAACCAAGGCAATGTGGTCACACGTGAGGGATAAACAAACAATCATGATGCAAAATAAAATTTCAGAATTAGATGCGATAGTTCGCATTCTTGTGAAAAATAAGGTATTTCTACTACACGACATATGTGTTTTTAGCATTGCTCATTTGTATCTTATTTTAGCACTTCAAATGATTGTACATGGTTGTTGAAACAACATAACTTAATTTAACCATGGCAGCCATGTATACGTATGGAGCATTGATCGTTTGGACCCATTTGTTGGTAGAACTTAATTTAACCACAACAGCATATTATAATTATTGCGGACATTGTTATTGATACTCCAAATTTTGTTAAGGGGAGGCTATTTAAAAAAAAAAATCTTAAGGGGAGGACTACAAAAAAAAAGTAACCCCTTAACAAATTAGCATAATTTTACAAATTTACCCATGAAGCTTTATCTTCTTCCTTCTATTCATTAATGTCGTGTTATATTGAACTGAGATATTAATTTCGGAAGGGGTGAACCGAACTTGCTCATATATTATAATTCCCCAATCGAAAACATACAACTCACTTAAACTGTCATCTACTTGCATTTACTCGACAATGCCATGTCATCTGAAATGCTTTTTTTCGACAACAGTACGCCGTTCCTGAAAGTTTATACATTTTTCGATCACGAGCTATCGAAATAAAATATCTTGAACAGAACTGTATAAGTAATATACATCAGCCCCTTGCCCTTGATGACCATTTTTCAGCTGTGAAGGCCTATTTGAATGTGAAGGGTTAATCATCACAGTGTATTCATGCTTATGAACACTACGAGACATGCATTCCGCCTATTGTATATCATTGTTAAAATGAACCAAATTAAATGCTGAATTGTTCGGCCATTTATTATTTGCTTTTGTAACTTGATGAACTTTCCTAGCATGTTGCTGTGAGGAAGCATGCAAAGTGTCCACCTTATTATTTCTCTTTTCTGTAGTAAACTGCATGTTTGATAATGAGTTTGATAATGACCCGTTAGCATTTAGTATGTCATTAATATTACTATCATCGACTTGCATAGAATTCCATCCTGTATTGATACATCTATACTAATACACAATCTTTCACAGTCGGCCCTTTACCAAAGCGGCTAAAGCTATCGCTTTGGGCCTCGGCAAAAATCAGGGCATCGCATGCTCACAAGCTCTCAAAGGAAAAACAAAAAGTGAAAACAAAACCAGGGCACACAGCCACAACACTTGAATAAAACTCTGTGAAGATCAAAGTCCGAACTGAAAGCGACGGTGATGGGCGTGCTACTCTACTGGATGCGAACATTTAGTTCTCGACGAAGACAAGGCAAAGGCACAATCACACAATTTTGACTCCTTAGTCCACACCCATAGGGTTGCGTGTCACAGTAGTCGATTAGGTTTAGATTCAGCGATGAATTCCTGGGCTCCTGCCTATTTATGAAAAGGCATTTCATATTTGTCAATTCAATTTTGACTGATTGTGGATATTGCTGTTAAGTTTTAACTTTTTGTCCTTATTTTTATATAGTGTATATTATGATTTAACAATCTGAAGCTACGATTTGTGTTCTCACTGTCAGTGATAGATACCTATTCCATTTGTTCTTATTTTGATATCGCGAACAGAAAAAAAACATATTGTGTTTATTCCAGTGACAGTTCAGCTGTTCAGTTTTGATCTTATTCGGTTTGTTAATTTTGCATCTGCAAATATAACTGTTGTGTTCTGGATTCCTGTGATTCAACTATTTAATTTTAAACCAAATTTCATATGCTTTAATTTTGTGTTACTTAATTGTAAAATATGGATTGATTTGTATAATATGAATTAAATTAAAATGGGTATGTCTAGTTTGTTATTTGAAATAAGTAGGTAATATACAATGATTTGATAACTATTAATGGATTTTTCAATGGTTAATTAATGTAAAATTTATCCATAAACAATTAAACTTGTTTTTGTAGTTAATCTTTTTAGTGAATCTTTTTAAAAGAATTTTGGGTTCGAATTACATGGTAAATATTTGTGATAATTTATCGCGATAATTACATTATTTTCAGTATGAGGGCCTCAATTCTGCAATTCGCTTTAGGAACCAGCACTCCTAGGACCGGCCCTACAATCTCTAGTTATAAAATACACATTATGCATGGATACATTATGTGTGAAGTAACCTCTCCCTCAAATCAATCAATGTAGACAATAATAAAATTTAGCATGGCTTAGTCCCCAAAAGCTGATAATACACATTAGGCATGGATACATCCATACTGATGTATATATACTCATACTTAGAAAATAAACTCCGACTTCTTAAACACACTTATAAGCTCACACTAACCAGACATTGTTCGGTGCCCCGACTGTATTTGCATGTGTGAGGTGTTCTTGTTTGTAAGATATTAAGGGATGAGGAGGAGACTTATTAGAGAGGAACAATTGCAATTTTTATTGATGCAAAACATGATACAAAGTGCACATATATATAGTGTTATGAGCCCAACGGCTAGTACAAAATATACCAAATATGTATGAGCATAACGGCTAGTATTAAATATACCAAGTATGCATGAGCCTAACGGCTAGTAGATAATGACAAAGCATGCTAAATATGATAAAAACGTGTTCACACTCTAACGGCTCTATTGTAACGGCTCTTTTGTCTTCATTATGCCCCCTCAGTTCGAACTGGGGTTTCCTTGCTCATTCTGGCTTCCGCCTGCACTGATAACTCGAAGTTCCTCTCTCATTCTGATAAAAATTTTGGTCGAAAGGGCCTTTGTGAGAGCATCTGCTCTCTGATAGTATGCGGGCACATGACATATTGCAAGTCTTCCTGATTGCGTTCTTTCTCTCACAAAGTGGAGATCAATTTCAAGATGTTTCGTCCTTGAATGTTGAATAGGGTTTAGAGATAAAGATACTGTGCTCTTATTATCGCACCAAAATATCGGCTTTCGTCTTGGAGTGAAACCAAGCTCCTCCATCAGTGATTCTATCCACATGATTTCGGCTGTAGCGCTTGCCAGTGCACGGTACTCAGCTTCTGTGCTAGATCTTGATGTGGTATGTTGTTTCTTCGTACACCAGGAAATGATATTGGAACCGAGGTAAACGCAGTATCCTGAGACAGACTTTCGATCGTCTATATCGTTGGCCCAATCGGCATCGCTAAAGCACCGTAGGTTAAGTTCCTTTTCTGAATTTAGGCGTATACCGTAATGTTTTGTGCCTTGTAAGTATCGTAACACTCTCTTTAATGCCGTCCAATGTTCTGATAAAGGGTTCTGCATGTATTGACTGAGTTTATTGACGCTGTAGCATATGTCTGGTCGAGTAATAGTTGCGTATTGTAACACCCCTATTATGCTTCTATATTGTTTGGCATTGTCGATAGCTTCTTCTTTATGCTTAGATAGTCTTAGGTTACTAATCATAGGCGTAGGTAATGAGTTTGCCTTGTGCATATTTGCCCTTTGCAGTATTTCAGTGACATAATTTTGTTGGGATAATATTAATTCACCATTGTTTTTCCTAATCACTTGTATTCCAAGAAAATATTTTAGTTCCCCCAAGTCTTTAATGGCGAAATTTTGATCCAGCTTGTGAACGATTCTGTTTATTTCTTCGTTGTTGTCTCCTGTTATTAGCATGTCGTCAACGTATACTAGAATGAACACAGTTCCATGTATGCCCTTCTTCATATATAGAGAATTGTCCGATTTAACTTGTGAGAAACCCATGTTAGACAAAGTTGACTTTAGCTTTTCATACCAAGCTCTCGAAGCTTGTTTTAAGCCATATATTGCTTTGTGTAGTTTGCATACTTTATCACCAGTACCATATCCTTCAGGCTGTTGCATGTATACCTCTTCAGTCAATTCCCCATTCAAAAAAGCATTGTTGACGTCCAGTTGCCTCACATTCCACCCTTTATTTAGAGCAATGGTCAGTATAATTCTGATGGTTGTGGGTTTTATGACCGGGGAAAAAGTTTCATTGAAATCAAAACCAAATTGTTGCGCGTAACCTTTTGCAACCAGTCTGGCCTTGTATTTGTCAATAGATCCATCTTCTTTTCTTTTTATTTTGTATGTCCACCTACAACCAATCACATTTTTGTGTTTTGGTTGAGTCACTAAGCTCCAAGTGTTGTTTTTTATGAGAGCTTTATATTCAGTGTCCATTGCCTCCTTCCATTTGTTTGATCTTATAGCCTGAGTGAAATTCAATGGTTCGATCTCATTGGCAGAAATATTATATACTTTGGGTTTGAAGATGCCTCTCTTTGACCTGGTGATCATGTGATGTCCAGTTGATTGTGGTGGTGTTTGCTGCTGTGTATCATTGTTGCTGGTATTGTCAACGTTGTTGTTGTTTTCTGTATCTTCACTATGCTGCATGTTTTGATGTATGTTTGTATCTTCTGAGTCATTGTGTGTCTCATTGGTTTGCTCGTTTGTTTGATCCATAGTTTCTTCCTGGGTGTTTAAATTGCTTGTGCGTTGTTGCTCTTTATTTCTATCGATTGAAGGTGGTTCAGTAATGAATGGCTCGAACCGTATGTTATTGTTTATGCTTTGTTCCCCATCCTTTTTGCCAATTTGCTTTTCTGCATAAGGAAACTTGTTTTCATCAAATATCACATGCCTAGAAATATATATTTTTCCATTTTTGTTCATGCACTTATAACCTTTTTGGTTTTGTGCATACCCAATGAATGTGCATGGGCTTGATCTCATACTTAGTTTATGATTGTTATAGTCTCTCAAACATGGAAAACATAGACACCCATAGGCTTTCAGAAAACCATATTCTGGTCTAACACTGTATATCATTTCATGTGGGCTTTTATTGTTTAAGACTTTAGTTGGCAACTTGTTAATGAGGAATACAAATGTGTAGAAAGCTTCATTCCAATATTTCATGGGTAATGAGCTTTGTGATAACAAAGTTAGACCAGTCTCTACTGTGTGTCGATGTTTTCTTTCGACTAAACCGTTTTGTTTGGACGTATGTGGGCAAGTTAATCTATGTTTGATCCCTCTTTTGAGAAAGTAATTAGTTAGAGGTTTAAACTCAGCTCCCCCATCTGTCTGAATATCCTTAACAGTACTGTTCATTTGTTTTTCGACATGAGTTATAAATTGCATAACTGTATTGCAAGCTTCTGATTTAGTTTTCAGCATGTATATCCAAGTATATCTAGAATAAGCATCCACAAAAGAAAGATAATACCTGTGTCCCTGATATGAATTTAGAGGCGCAGGTCCCCACAAATCAGCGGCTATAAGTTCCAGTGGCTCATTATAGCTGGTTTCAGAATCACTAAAAGGGAGCTTGTGGCTCTTGCCGAGTTGGCAGTGCGTGCATGTGTGTTTGATAGGTACATTTTTATAATGAATGTTATTATTACGTAGAACAGTCTTAACAGTTTCCAGATTAGGATGTCCTAATTTTATATGCCAAGAATTAATCACGTTACATTCATCGCTATTATTGTCATAATCAACATTATTGCAACTATTCCTAATACAGTCATTGTCACTACTAGCATCTACATTATTATACCAGAATTCTCCACTTGAGTTTGCAGTCTTGAATTTGTATAAACCATCGTATAGGTTACCTCGAAGTAATATTTCATGATTTAGGGAATCTTTAACTAAACAAAACTTAGGATGAAATTCAAAGTAAACATTATTGTTGTTGGCAAATTTTGATACACTTAACAAATTTTTATTAATCGTAGGTACCCTAAGAAGATTGTTTAATTTGAGTTGTCTTTTCCCAAAGATAGTCCCTTTGCCTATGTGTGTGATACTAGCAGTACTACCATTACCCATATGCAAATTTCTCATACCTGAGTAATTTCTGCTCCCAATGTTTAAATGTTGAAGATTGCTAGCTATGTGGTGAGTCGCTCCTGAGTCAGGGTACCATTCTTCGAAGCCATTGTCTTCATTTTTTACTTCATCATCATCTGCAGCATCATGTCTTCGGTTTGCGTTATTATTATTTTGAGTTGAATTTCCTGTTGTTGCCATATTTGCTTGTGCTCTTCTTTGTGAAAGGTAATTTTGTCTTGCCTATTGTCTACCTATGTCTGAATTATACCTGAAGTAACATTTGTTCGCCATGTGACCAAACTTTTGGCATATTTGACATTTCACACGATAGTTGTTGTTATCTCGTTGTATCTTCTTATTTCTGACTGTAGTATAATTGGCAGAGAGCTTATTTTGTACAGTTTTTCTTTGGTCAATTCTGCCTTCATGAGCAAGGAGTGCTGATCGAACGAACTGTAAATCAGGTAAAGCTTGTTGTGTGGCTAACGCAGTTACTAGAGATTCATATTCTTCATCTAATCCACCAATAATAAATAGGATTTGCTCATTGTCGCTGATCTTATGACCAACAGTATTTAGCTTGTCACATAGATTTTTAATTTTTCCTAAGTATTCTTTCATGCTTGCCTCCTTTTTTCTAGAATTTTGTAATTCCCTTCTATATTGCATGATTCTAGCAGCTGATTGTGAACTGAAAATTTGTTCAACTGTTTTCCATATTTCATAAGACGTGCTACATCCAACTATTTATGATAATAAATTCGAACTTACTGACGATAGGAGCCATGAGGAGAGGAGGCTGTCTTGTTTTTGAAACTTTGTGTAGTCTGTGTTAGGCACAATTTCTCCTTCCGAATTGGTTATCGCCACTGGTGGGACTGTTACTGTCCCATTAATGTACTGCAGTAAATCATACCCTCTTAAAGCGATCTCTACTTGATATTTTCATAGAATGTAATTGTCTTCGTCTAGAGATGTGGTGATAATTTGGCTTTTTGGTTTAATCAGGTCATGATGGTTAGGTGGAGCACTGTACCCCAAGCTTCCTGAAACAGCGGAGGTTACTTCATTGTTGTTGGCCATAAAACAAAAACAACTTTCTGCTTGATGATTAAGCCTTTCGGCAATTTGGCTCTGATACCATATTAAGGGATGAGGAGGAGAGTTATTAGAGAGGAACAATTGCAATTTTTATTGATGCAAAACATGATACAAAGTGCACATATATATAGTGCTATGAGCCCAACGGCTAGTACAAAATATACCAAATATGTATGAGCATAACGGCTAGTATTAAATATACCAAGTATGCATGAGCCTAACGGCTAGTAGATAATGACAAAGCATGCTAAATATGATAAAAACGTGTTCACACTCTAACGGCTCTATTGTAACGGCTCTTTTGTCTTCATTATAAGAATCGATAAATGATACTAAACTGATTGTTAATGAGCAATCCGCAGAGCATAAATTGTACAATAGCACGTGATTGTTTCACTTTCCACTTAATACATTAAGCTGAATATATATAAGTTAACCCATTTGTGGTTTGCGGTCGTATACCCAAATATATGTTTAAAAGGAAAATGTGAAAATTAGTTACAAAACGCAGACAATGAGTAACAAAATTAATCAAGAAATGAGCTTCAAATTCGTAAATGTCACAATTAGAAGGTTTAGCTTCTCAGGTGCCTTTTGCTTGTAGTCTTTGAGCAGGGCTTCTGCTACTAAAGATTACAAATTAGAGCGCTCCTCTTCCTTGTTTCTTCCTTTTTTCCTTCTCTCCAGTTCAACTTCTGGTTCCCGTTGGTCTTCTGTTTCCTCATTCTGGTCTTAAATTTGCCCCTTAACTTGTTCCTCATTTTCCTAGTCATCCTCTTCTTCACTATCATTCCCACTACGTTTGGAATATTCCCTTTTCTCGTTCATCTCCGCACGCATCGTCCGCATCATCGTCTTGTGATTGAGCGTTTTCGTCGCTGAATGTACTTCCACTGCTATTATCCCTATCAAGGCGTAATCTTTGTTCATTAACTCTTGCCTTCAATCTTTCCAATGTTAACCGTTTCCGGTTTGAGGCCGTTGGAGGAACCCGACTACTTGATTCAGCCTGTGCTTGCTTACTACAAAAAGGATAACACAACTGTAAGCATTTGATTTTTTTTTGTACAAATAACAATAGTAAAAAATGTTGAACAACAAATTGAATACGATTATTGAATACATTAACTTGAACTCGCATTGAATTAATGTGAACTTGCACTACATTTGACTGATTAAGATTTGCAATTCACTAAATATTAATTTTAACTTGCAATGACTAAATTTGAAATGGCACTGCATTGAATTTTTTATATCTTGTATTGAAATGACATGCAGCATATTGAGTTTAAACTTGCAATGAATTAATGTGAACTTCATGTCAACTTTGCTTTGAGCCCTTTAATAAATTAAAGAACTGGAATTATCCTTCCAATTATTATCAAATAATTTACAAATGGAACATATCACACGAAAAAAATAAATTACAAATGAACTCGATGCATACATTCCCTAAAAAAACATTGGTACACAATGTTTGTGTTTGCCTTACTTCTCCAGGTAAAAGAAATAACAACATTAAGACATTTTTTTTCTCCTTCTACTTCTTCAATTAAACATTGAAAGTACGGTTGATATCTAATACATTTGAAAATTTTAGTTGTATATGCATCTTGCTGTTATGATTAAATGTGAAATGCAATATCTTTATTATGATACAGTTTACCATCATGATAATTAAAGGCACATAGGGGGTTATGTTTTTGAAAAAAAATTCATGTAATTTTATGATCTTTATATTCTTTTTGCTATTTAATTTCAGTTGTACAATATTTTTATTGCATATTACAGCATATAATAGCTATTTGACTTAAATGTTAATTTTTTAAATACAATGTAAAATGTTGATTTTCCCTTATGACATTATGGACAGAATAATAAGATAAATTCACATCTGACAATGTGTGACTTTTATAATGTGTAACATATTGTTATGTTATTGTCTTCGTTATTAATTATAATAAACAAGACTCACATAATAAACCAAGAGAAAAAATGTCCCTCCTTAGTCTAGATATTTGAAGGTGTGTATATGATGTGTTCATGATTCAAATTCTACATTGTCCTCCTTGCAACTTACTGCTCAATCACCTGACCAGTCTTCTTGGCTTCAAAAGAGATTTTTTATTTTTATTTATTTAGTGTACAGTTATCTTGAGTTGTATCTTTTTCTTATTAAACCTTTAGTTATATGATTATCTGGAATAACTTTTGAAACAATTGCCAGGACGCTGCGGGTTCTATTCCAAAGAGTTAATATTATCGAAATTATCGAAATTTGAGAAAAAACAAAAATCTTCCTCACTGCTTCAAAAAGAAACTATATCACTGTAAATTCAAGAATATTAATCACCGATCAACGACTTTTATTCAATGATTGATATGGTTTCTTAGCTATTTATCTAATATCACTCCTTACCATATTCATTTTTTTCGACATTTCATGCCATAATTATTTACCATTATTTATATTGTCTCTATCTAAATTTCTATTCTTTTTTACTCCCTATCAAGGTTTGTTTGTCTAATACATCACTAAATTTGTTTCTTAGTGGGTGTACAGCAAATTTTCAGAAGACAAGAAGCCAATAAAGTGATAATCAACTTTAACATGTCTAGTGTGAGCATAGAATGTAGGCCGGTGAGCTACGTTTCGGTACTTTGATTGTGAGAAGAAGCCATGGTCGACATTCTAGATAGATGAACTGCTCATAAAATGTTACTGGTAAATTTTGGAAATTTCCAGTAAGCTAAATTTACAGAGTATTAGTAATCTGTGCAAGAAAGAGCAAGATAATTGAGAAAAATTCATAATGAATGATATTCAAATAGGATTTGGTGTCTCATTATCATCATAAGAAGTGTTGAATTTTCTTACCCATGGAAGTTTATTTAGGATGCATTAACCAATTTTGCTTTGGCTATGTGCGTATTTCATTATTTTGATCCCATTAGAAATATAATTGATTTCAACACAAATGTGCTGATTGCCCTATATAAATGTACTAAAAAAAATTTTGATAGGGAAAAGAAAGCCAAGATGAAGCAAATGTGCATCAAGTGGTAAAAATCATTTATAGTAGTAGTGTGATTTCATTATATTTGACATTTAATTTCATTATTAATATAATTAGTTTTTGATTAATAATAGAACAAACATGGTGAACAATATGACACATGTGACTTATTAGATTGGAATGAGATGGACGAAATTCTTGCGGAAGGAAGAGTTGTGCCAAGTAACCCAAAAGAGCCAAATCCCTTTAGGGAACGATGCGGCGAAAATTATAATAGACACTATGAGAAAACCAGATGTTTTCTTGTGGCGACCTTCACTTTATTCAAAACACATTGAAGACATTGTTGCTGTTATGCAAAAATTGCGCGAATGCGGAAGAACAATAAGCAGGATCTAGATTTGCCAATTGAACATCAATCTAATCTGATAGCAATTATTCTATTACATCAACAAATAGTAAATAACTATAACAGAGAAACAAAGAGACACACAATATTTATACTGGTTCCACTATCATCATAGTGTACGTCCAGTCTAACAGAGAGAGATTTTATTCCACATGAGAGAATTACAAGAGATTACAAAATAAGAGTTTACATATCCAAACCTCAATCGGGTTTAACAAGAAGAGACACCATTGGGGATCACTGGCTACAAGCCAGGATGGGTTTACACTAAAGTTTACCCCTCAATATATAGCCAGTGCAAAATCTATGTGAGTCATCAATTAAATTACCAACATATGGTAATAATATAATGGAGGCAAATTACCATAACAACAAATGTGCAAACATAGGAAGTAAATCAATCCGTTTCTTTAGCATAGATGGAAGAAATTAATCCCTTCATTTATTTCTCTACCACCTCATCAAATGCAATCAATGCATTCCCATTATAAAAATATTTACATTCCATTCTTTGAAAATTTGTTCCAATCTATTTGTGATTTTGTTCACCAAATTTAACACTCCATCTTGATGCAAAATCACATATCTACAACACTCCATCTCCAATCAAATTCTCTTCACAACATAAAACTCTTCAACATAGCCCCACCTTCAATCAAAATCTCACACCGAAATACACCAAAAAAATGAATATTTACCAAATGGGTTCCAACAAAGCCACCCCCCATCACACAATTGTTAACGAGCTCAGACTACGTCCCCGCCCGCCAACAAATTGTTGCAAATATCCAAAATAACAAAGAAGGCAGACACCAAAGTAATCTCAACACCGCCAAGACCAAAAAATAATTCTCTCAATCGCCAAAAAATCTCTCTCCTGCAACTTAATCAAAACCATTACAAGCTTTGTCCACCGCCTGCAAAAGACACATCTCCCACCATGAGCTGCACCACGCATAAACCAACGGTCTAAAAGTGCTTGCAATTCCATCGACACCCCGAGCTCCTTCCTCTCCGGGATCCCTCGAGCATCATCAACATCTAGACCTTTGTCGATACCATGATCCTCCACCATAGAACCATCAGCGGTGACCATATTAACCTCTCCACCTTGTTGTGGACTAGGTTCTTCAACCGTCACCCGCCTTTCATTATTGACCACCGAACCGATCAAACTATATAGGGTTCCCTCCTCCAAAACTCCTCGCATCATCATACGACCACCCTTCTTCACTCTCAAAACTCCACCTCGAGTCTCATAAGTGCAACCGCGGCGATTTACTGACCGAGAGATATGAGGTTATGCGAACAAGTGGGTATGTGCCTTACACCGGCCACTTCTCTCACCACTCCATCATGCATCCGAAACCTAACAGCTCCAACTCCACAAATTGGTAGCTCTACTCCATTGGCCGTCTTTATCATGCTAAAACTCTTCTCATATGAAGAAAAACTTTTCACATCATGACATATGTGAAAACTGGCTCCTGAATCCATCTTCCAAGGCTCCACAACACTAAATAGGACATCACATGAAGAATCACTTTCGGTACCTTCAACAAAACCTGCTTGTGCCAAATCATTATTATTATAACCTTGCGCCTTCTTCTTATCCCTCTGATAAGCATAACAATCATTGCGCTTGTGGCCTTTCTTACCACAATAATAACAAGCACCTTTACCATTAGCCCCTTTCTTCTTCCTTCTTGTATCTTTCCCCGAGCCCCTTGCTACCGTCGCCTCAGTTTGAACCGATTTCAACTCCGACCCTTTTCTCCTTAGCTCCTCATTCAAAAGACTGCTTCGAACCGTTTCTAAAGAGATAGTTCCATTAGCATTAGAATTACTCAATGAAACAAAAAAAGTCTCCCAACTTTCCGAAAGAGAACTCATCAACAAAAGAGCCTGCAACTCATCATCAAAATTGACCTTCATATTTGCCAGTTGATTGATGACATCCTGAAACTCATTCAAATGCTCTGCAACAGACTTCTCCTCATCCAATCGAAGTTGCACCAACTTTCGAACCAGAAAAGCCTTACTTGTAGCACTCCTCGACAAATACAAAGATACTAATTTGTCCCACAACGCCTTCGCGGATTCACAACTAGCCACATGGTGGAATACAAAATCATCCAAATATTGATGAATCAACGCAATCGCCTTTTTGTCCATTTTCTTCCACTTTCCCTCATCCATATTCGAGGGCTTCACCCCATCTCCATCAATGGGATCATGCAAATCATTGCGATATAGAATGTCCTCCATCTTCGGCTTCCATATACCCCAATTCTTCCCATTTAAAATAGCCATCTTTGAAAACGTCATCATCTCCGACATATCCAATTTTCAATCCAACAAACACTCCAAGCTATGCGATGATCTGGCTCTGATACCAATCCGTTATGCAAAAATTGCGCGAATGCGGAAGAACAATAAGCATGATCTAGATTTGCCAATTGAACATCAATCTAATCTGATAGCAATTATTCTATTACATCAACAAATAGTAAATAACTATAACAGAGAAACAAAGAGACACACAATATTTATACTGGTTCCACTATCACCATAGTGTACGTCCAGTCTAACAGAGAGAGATTTTATTCCACATGATAGAATTACAAGAGATTACAAAATAAGAGTTTACATATCCAAACCTCAATCAGGTTTAATAAGAAGAGACACTATTGGGGATCACTGGCTCCAAGCCAGGATGGGTTTACACTAAAGTTTGATATATAGCTAGTGCAAAATCTATGTGAGTCATCAATTAAATTACCAACATATGGTAATAATATAATGGAGGCAAATTACCATAACAACAAATGTGCAAACATAGGAAGTAAATCAATCCGTTTCTTTAGCATAGATGGAAGAAATTAATCCCTTCATTTATTTCTCTACCACCTCATCAAATGCAATCAATGCATTCCCATTATAAAAATATTTACTTTCCATTCTTTGCAAATTTGTTCCAATCTATTTGTGATTTTGTATCACCAAATTTAACAGGTGAGATAGTAGCATGACCAGTTACTAGAGTTGTTATGCGCAACTTTGATAACTTTGAAAAAGAAGATAATGGGGTAATCTTTCATTTTTTTACTAATTATTTTTTAATTTTCGATGTACAAAAATAATAATTTGTTCTTTATTATTAGAGTAAAAGTAACAGCGTAGATCATAAATGCAAACTAATTGATTGGAGTGGTAGCGAAGAATTAGTCACACATGGATGACTGCATTCAAGTGATCTAAAAGAACTTGAGAATGATAACCCTCTTGGTCCGGCTGCTGTTGCATTTTGGATAGATAATCCAAAAATCGAAGATGTTTTTCTATGGAGGCCCACTAAAGGATTGACACGAGTTGGAGAAACAATCGGTACCAAAGTTGCATGGCCTGATTCAAAAAAGTATTTATCGAAACAATTTGCACAACATCATCAAATAATCCTACAAGTATTGTCGGAGTTGTCGAGAAAGTAGGTATCAAACTTATATGCCATTCAATTTTTTTTCATCGAATAAATTATTGAAGAACATACTAAAATAATCTTTTTGTTTAATTGATAGAGTAAAAAATTCATGGAGAAAAGTAAATGTCAGTTGATTGATTGGTCGGGAAAGAGAGAAGTAGTTGCATTATGCCGCATATCTTCAACCGATCCAACTTTGATGGTTCATTGTGTCCCTTTGGGTATAAATGCATTTAAATTTTGGGTAGATATTGTAAAAATTCCAAAAGCCCGTCTATGGAGAACAACGTCCGATTTAGAAGTCATTGAAGATGCTCTTGGTACTACGATAGCTTGGCCTGCTGCGAACATTATAATGGATTCAATTTCTAGTAAGTATAGTTCAAGATTTTTTTTAATATGAGATTTATTTGGTTCAAAATTTTTAACTTGGCAGTACAAATTATAAAGTTGTCTTGTATGTTGCTTTCATTCATCTATGTAGTCGACTATATATTTCAGAGTCATGGACTTTCATTCATCTATGTAGTCGGCATTTCATACGAGTACCCAAATCATCAACGTGAAAATTACAAAGGCCTCTATCTGAATTCAAGATTTGTATGAGGAAATTTAGGCCATCAATATAGTGGTTGTCCACAAAATCTGAAATCTGTACAAATAGAATTAGATATTCACAATCACCATCGTTTTTATTGATTTGTCATTTTTGTTAAAGAGATATGTACATCAAGCTGCATGTTGCATTCCAATATCTATACACATTGAATCAACCAACTTTCTCAGCTTTCCCTCGAGTTCTCTGTATGGTTGATCCGCGATCGCAGCTCTTCATTTCTTTTCTCAATTCTCTGTTCTGCTTTATCAAACTTGATCGGTTCTTTTATTGACAACAACCTAACTTAGTCTTCTATTTTGATTTCCAAACTTATACGA
Organism: Allium sativum; assembly: GCA_030737875.1. Classification (NCBI taxonomy): domain Eukaryota; kingdom Viridiplantae; phylum Streptophyta; class Magnoliopsida; order Asparagales; family Amaryllidaceae; genus Allium; species Allium sativum. The sequence goes on from CM060912.1 coordinate 802,155,486, forward strand.
CACTTAAAATCTCTAAACACTTTGTTTCATTTTGCTCATAAATATGAGCACTGAATCATGTCGATAAATACTTAACCATAAATATGCTTATTTAAGATGTTTCAAGAATGAGATATCAATACACTCATTGAAGCTAGGTTATAAAATGATTGCTATGCGATGGACGGTGATTTACACATGACTATTGGAGCATCAGTGAATTGTGTATGTGGTTATTTGGAACAATTACATAACACAAATAATCACGAAATGAATAGTCGAGCCTGAATATTTGCATCCTGCATTTTTTTCTCTTTTTTTGACTGTTCTGTTTAAAAACAGTGCACTGTGCACTACTTGTTCATATGCATAGTCTAGACTCTCACCATCATGTTGTTTTGAACGTCGCCACATACGTAACTCCATCACCTGATGCTTCTGATCATCAGATTCTTGCCAACCCTCTTCGATCAAAATCCAGAACTCTCACCAACATTTCACCGAAAGTCGATCTTACACAACCACCTTGTTCCACTACGTCCTCAGTCCATTTGCCACTGGACTTGGGTCAGAGCAAGCCGAAGCCTCCTCCTTCCATTTCCCTCGTGTCCGATCAGCCAGTTATGGTTGTACGTAAGCAGTTTTACCTCCACTGAACCTTTCGAAACTAACCTATTTTTTATTCATATTTTCATCTCCTTATTGAAAACCCTTATCTTAGAATTTTAATTAATAGTTTCTCTGATCCTATAATGTCAAATGATCATTTAGACCAAATGCTAGGAGCCATCAACCTTCATGTCACCAAAATCTGGTCGAAACCCAATTTTTGATCATTCTAGAAATTCTCTTCCTATATTTTTCTAAAAATCATGAAATTCCCACTAAAAATCATCATTTCTTATAACAAACATAAATTATAATTAAATGTAAAAATCATGATGTTCGAATATTTGAGTTTTTAAAAACCCCTTACTGTACAATGCTTATCTGTATATACCCCTATGAAGTGTTCTTCTAACTGAAATGATTCTTAAAATAATCCCTATATATATAAGCAGCTTTCATATAGAGTCCAAGTCTTAATATTAATTGGAATTGATGTTATAAATCTTTGAAACATGTGGTATGCACATATCTCATGATTACACCTCCAGACTATTTCAATTTATTAACAATAATTATTCTTAACCATGCAACATTATTATGCTTGGATACAACCAGAACTTGTATAAGTATGTATGAGTACGAATCACCATCTATAAATAAAATAAAAAAAGGATTTAGATAGGAATATATGAGGCGTTTTTACTCCCTAAAGTCTTATCTTGTTTCCTATGTTTTTAATGCACACAGAGTTTACTCACCACAGTCATGCACTTCTTTTAGCATTTTAGTTTCCAGGTTCATGGTTTTTAGTTTGCTTCTAGGTTCCATATTTTTTTTTATATTCCAGTAAAGAAAAGGTTTTCATTCCCAGAATTTTGATTCACATATTTGATAACTTGCAAGTATATATATAAGTGTAGTCACTTAATACCCTACCATATATTTATATCTATATGGAAAGTAATACTGACCCTCAGGCTCAGGCGCAGTAAAACTTCTAGAGGGACTATAACATTGTTACTTGCCATGAAAAACAGCCAATGCAGGTTGTAGTTCGCTAAATTGGCAATGAGGTATTTGCATGATAGGTCGAAATGAAAGCAGAGCACTAAGAAAATGACAGTTTGATATTTTTACCAAACATTATGTCTCTAACATAGGATCATGTCATTTTATAATTTTTCAGGCAGTGGCTAGATGTGGGCAGCCAATCCCATGTAGTTCGTTCAATAACGATGGATCAATTTATGCTTATGCGGTAAGTAAACTTCCAGTTTTTTCATTCTTTTCTATTTGTTTGCGACCTGCTATGATATTGACATATAGGAAATTAAGGTGGCTCGTAGCCGAAGTGCAGGAAACTAAAAACTGTTGAAATCGTGGAAACTTTTCAAACTAAATTCATGTATAGTTTCTAAGTAAGGCATCAATGCAAAATCGTCGTCTATTTTAAGCACTATTAGCTCAATTATCTATTTTCACACATACGTAGTAATTTTGGTTTGTACCATAGTGTAATTCCAGGGGATTTTGCTTCTGGTATTTGATAGTAGAGTTTTGAAAGAGCAGAGGAACATTGGGTGACATATGTTGGCAGTGAGAGTGATACAACAGTAAAATGAGAGTGATACAACAGTAAAATAAGGAATATGAGTAATAACTCTATTTAGAGACTGTTATAATTAGGAGAGAAGTGAGTAGCAGTAAGAGTGATATATGTTGGCATATATCGTTAGAGCATCCAAGTATTAAAGTGTCAGTGAGCAAGGACATTCCAAAATGTTGTTTCCAAAGATCATAAATGAAAGCATACTACAAATAAAAAAGTTGATGTATATGCTTGTGCACATGATGAATGAATGGATTTATAATACTCACAAAAGTTGGCCGCTCTCTCACTATTTCAGTGTGCGTAGCCGACCAGTTTGATTTGATTATACACATTTTCAATGTGTGTGTAGCCGACCAGTATGATGCATTTGATTATACACCATTTTCAAGGAAGAAAAATGGTATGATGCATGTGTTTAAGTTCTGAGATGCTGCGCCAACTCATGAGATTGTGTATGTGGAAGTGGCGTGTGCCCAGGTCTTTAGATGCTGCGTCGGTTTTACATGTAGTTGGTTACAAATATATCACATGTGCCAATTATGTTTTTGTTACTTAGCCAAGTTGGTTATAATTTGTTTAGTTCTTTTTTATTTTACATATACTGACTAACATACATATGTTTGTGCTTCTTTTTGCAGGTGTTGTATGATGCTTTTTGAGGTTGATACAAGATGTCACTCCATCTTCTTGTCATGCTTGTCCAGATTTAGGAAAATATTTTTAGATATCTATGTTTATTTCTTTATGTATGAAATATTACGAATATATATATTTTGTGATTTAGCTTATGACTCCATTTGTCTACGTACATTAATGTGATAATTGTGGTTTCTTGATATTAGTAGAACTGAAAATTATAAGCTTTGAATGTTATGACAGCGAAAATGTGCAATAGAAATATTTTTATTAGCTTTGTTGTACTATAGCATCATGCCAGTGTCATAGAAAATATTTTGCAAGAAGTAAACAGTTTTTATAGCAACAAAACGATGCTGTAGTAGATAGTAATGTATTTTCTATAGGCTATTATTGCGTCATAAAAGCTTAATGTGATGATTCCATAGCAATTGCGATAATAATATGACATGCTAAAGTATTATAGAAATCAAATGATGTCATAGAAGTTCTATAACACATTTAGTAACGTCTTGAAAAAGCAGATTCATCAATATGGCCTTGTTTAAGATTGCAACAAAAGTACGTTTTCTATTATAAGAATTACACGTCATAATATCTACCGTACATTTAATAACTTGTTCATATATGACGTTAATAGAATCGTCATAGAAAGTTTTTATGACGGTTTTTAAAAGTCATATAAAGGTATTTTTGTTGTAGTATCTTCTCTTCTTTGATTTGCTTCAGTATCCGGTGGTAATCTCTACTTTTAATTGAGTTGAAGAAGATTGATTTCGATCCAAGTTATCTCCTTTTTCCGGTATGAAATTAATTCGAATTTTTGCTTTTAGCTTATTCGAACTTGGATGATTTTAATGCCTGTGATGATTGGTGCTATTTATAGAGTTTCGAACTCTAAAATTATCTCTGATTTCGTGTTAGACTTGGTTTGATATTCACGAAATTTTTGGGTTGAAATCTTCTAACTTTCTGGAATTGTTGCATTTTGAAATCTGGACATTGAATTTTCGGTTTTGTATTGACGTTGAACTTGCGCGATTTCTGGAACTTTCATCGAGTCTTTATGCTGTAATTATGTATTTAAAAAATACGAATTCAATCTCCCGGAAATAATGCCTTGGTGAGAAATCTCTTTTATTTGACTTTATTAACATAATTTTAAAAACTGGTATTTTGTTCATGTATTTCTAAATATCATGTAACTCGAGTAACATGCTCCTATGAGATTTAGACTGCAGCTATACCTCTCTTGACATGCTATGATTCTTTTAACAGACATTAAACTTGATGAATCCTTTACTAGTTTTACCATAGATTTGAACAGATACTATCCTTGATCATTCGGTATTGTTATGCAGTATTTGCCATTTCTGTTTGCTTTGTGAAGTTCAGCCATTGGTGCTTGCATTTAGTTTCATATAGCCTGCTATACGATGCTTGTGTTGTTGAACATGTCCAAATGTTTCCTTATATTAAGCAGTGCATGTATACCCAGAACTGCTCTGTTTTGCTTGGTACTGAATATGATACTGCACTTGATTTGTCTGATACTACTCTTGCTTTTTCTACTTATTGATGCTCAACCTTGTATGCACCATTTACTTGACTGCTTCGACCATGCTTGATTGAATTGTTTCATTGGTATGAATCGGAAAAACTTAACAGATACTGGTCTTGCCAAAAACTTTTGCTATACTTGAATACCCTCGAGTAATGCCTTGATAATAACATATACTATCATTGAATTGTGTAGATTTTGATCTGATACTTATGTATATACCATCACTTGTTACTTGCAATATATTCTGCTTCGTGTATTGATGTTGAACTGATTTCCTTTGTGTGCACTTGCATCATGTATACACTGTCTTGAATTTTCTTACTTGTATGACCCGTTTCACAAATTTGCTTGTGTGGACTTTTTTGCTGTCCTCTGCATCTTAGCTTAGCTGAACTGGAAAAAAATGGTTAACTTGTATCAGCTCCATGTATTTGTTGGTTAACCATCTTGATCTTTCTTGTGGGTTTTCATTTGACTGCTTGATCATGTTGGAGTTGCACATTTGCTTATCCATATATAATTACAAACTGTCTTGACACTTATTAATGCATTTGAAACACTGCTATGCTGAAACATGTTGCTTTGTCATCCTATAGCTCAACCATGCTACTTTGAACTTGTTTGTAGACATGCTTTGCTTTTTTGGTTAAACCATGTTTGAAATGTTTCAAAAAAAAATCATTTGTACATTTGCTTGCATATGTACCATGTTCCATTTTCATGCTGTGTCCATTTTTATTCTATCTGCTCGAGATTGTGCATTGAGTCGGGTTGGTCCAACGTGGCTGCTCCTCAATTGCTATACTGCATTTTGATTGGTGAGGCAATGCACGCATGTATATTTATAATGTGTGTACATGCAGTCATTTAGAATAATTTTTCTGTCCTTACATATCAAACTGAGTCAGAAAAATGATGAGAAACACACCGAAATTCTGAGGAAAATAAAATTCAAAATAAATTTATATTTGCATGTGGTCAGGTTTATTTCTATTGCAGTCTACTGTGTGTGTTTTTCTATATGTGATGGTGACTGGATTGACTGTGAAGTGCTGTGAAGACAAGAAGACAGAAGACAGGTATTGAGCCAGTGAGTGTACGCAACAGTGTTTGCAAATGTATATGTGAATGTAAATTGTATATGAGTGAACGAGTGTAACTGTAGTAAGGCAGTGAATGTATACTAGAGTGATGAGAATTTTAGTGAGGAACACATGTACAGAATGAAAAAATTGTACTGATATTTGTAATAGATAAATTTTATTGAAATAAAATATTATTTTATTTTGTTCAAATCAAACTGTCTATCGTATTCAAATTAATTCAATTATGCAATTTCATGTAAAATATTATAACTGTTAATATAATATAGTGGAATTAGAATGTTGTACTATTTCAGATTTTGAAATAAAATAGTTAATTGAGAAAATATACTGTGAATTGTGTATAATAGTATATTATTCAATAAATATTTATTTTTATGAAATGAAATATAAAATAGTACAATTATAAACACAATTAAGTAATATTATATGTTTATTATCATCAAACAAAAATCATACAACACATTGTTGTACCCAACAATCTCCCCCTTTTGAAGATGACAAACATACACAAGATTTTGAATGTGTTAAATGTGTTTGAGCGTGTAATATATTACTCCCCCTATTTGTATGCTCCCCCTACAACTGAACTCCCCCTATATATGTGGAAAATATAAATAATGAAATTTAATTGATCATTCTCCCCCTAGATATTTAATTTCCAATCTTAAAATATTCTTGAATTATATATCCACCAATCAAAATCTTGACCATTTTCCCCCTTTTGTTATCATCAAAAGAATATAGGCTAGAAATATATCGCGAATCCCATTTAATCAAACAAAAGTCATAATAATCTTTAAATCAGAGACAAAATTTCACTTTCAGAATGAATGGATTTACGATGGATTTTATAAAATGAGGAGAGTTCAATAAAATTGAATATTTAATATGAATTTTAAAGATTTTAAATAAGCTCAAATTGTGTTAAGCACTTGCTAACTAGGCATAGCCCAAAGGTCTTTTAAATGGGGTTAGTAGTAACTTAACTTTATCCTTTCTAATGAGTTCCATCCATGCACAACCCAAATGTAATGACCCGGGGAAAAAGGTCGAAACTTGAATTCTCGACAACAATACATCAACCCTTATTACTTGCCGAAAACCCATGTATCGAACCCCCAGATTGTCATGAGAAAAAAAGTAGAGGGTGAGAATAGAAAGAAAGAATATTAAAGTAGAAGAAAGAAGAAGAACACATCAGAATCTCACAGCGGAACGAATAAAATATAATATAACAAATCTCTTTATACAGAAGAAACTGTATATACATAACAATCATCAGAGTACAACATATCAGTCACAGCGGAATAATATCTGTGTATATCTATCGGTGAAGCCGCCTGCTTCCAACTCCTGAAACTCCAAGCGGAACCTAACCTGGAACATACTCGGTCTGACCCGAGCACATTTGATTTAAAAAAAATACACCGTGTTAGTCTAGAATACTATGAGTGATAAATTCACAGCACACACACACTTATTTAACTTCGGAAAATCCTTTTCGAAACAAAAGGATAATGGTAAGACCAGCCCACACATAAACACGGACGGTTTTTACCTTACTATAACCCAAACCATTTTTGAAATCAATATCTTTCTCTAATATTATCATAATGTCTAAATACAAGTAAATATCAATCTAGAGGAACGCTTGCATCTCACGCTCCCCATATATAGTATACAAACCAAAACCGCGGGCGCTTATTGGAAATTGGATTCTGACCTTGACAAGGTATGGGTCCACCTGCCGATAGTGTATCTCTAGAGGCGAATACACTGGGTTCAGCAAGAACGTCTTGCAACCCGGCCCTCACATGACCGACCACTCATTTCGCTTGAGTGTATCGAATGTATATCACCGACGGTTGGGATCAGCAACCTTCTGCCCGAAAAGGGACAGCATCGAACATAGATTAAGAAGCAAATGGAATTTCTCTAGATAGGTGATCATACACCCTAATGGGAGCGACCCACATAGCCATGCTGCCTGCCCAATTTTTTTCATTTCCCGGTTGATGAGGCTTGAGGCTAGAATTCCTCTAAATCATCTGGTCATCATTCACTTTGAATGCCACATCGTCAGATCCTCTGGATATCACTAATTGACATCCACAAAAATACCCTGGTCTGGAGCGACCCAACTGTGATACGTTTGAAGAAATCAACGTACGTGACCCCTTTGGAAATACTCTGTCAGACATCCGTCCATACAAGTCACCCAGGAACAGGATGAACCGAAGGCACCCTCCTACCGCATCCATATAGGAATCACCCCAAGGATCAGTAGCGAGTAGTCCTTGCAAACCCATGGATTCAACCACGACAGAATCACAATTCAAATAACTCTGGTTGCAAGCCAGAGAAATTCGACCAGTAGTCCTTCCGCTTATGAAGATCCACGGTCTTCACTTGCTCTGTCTTCAATCGACGTCTTCACGTATTTGTTGGTCGGAATGGGTTTCGAATATAAATTCGATCCCGGTCTTTCCATACCAACAATCGTATTGGTCAGGTTTTGATAGTCGGTGTTTTAACTATCAAAGAACAAATGTGTCAATGAAATGATTTCACTGATTCAGTACTTGGCATGAATGACTTCTTTAAAATATATTTAACAAAATCATTAATCCACTCTAATACTCGACTTAACTCTAACTTGACTAACTCGACTGGATTACTCCTATCGATAAACTAATACTTGGCTTAACTCTATTCACTTGACTCTAGATCGCAGCGATCACAATGGTTACGCCTGATTCCCTCAGGAAAAATCCGACCGCCGTAGGCTGTCTGCAGCCCTGCGAATTACGCTAGCAGTCGTACGCAATGATAACTTTTCCTGAATAACTATATTTGATTAATTCTACCTCAAATACTGTATTCGATCAACTCTAATTGAATAAACAAATATTCAATATAATTTTGAAAACAATATTCTTATTTATATTCATATTCCCAAAATCTCGCTTTCATCTTCAATACCTCACTTATGGGACATCACGCCAATCACAACACCTTTCACTCGTTTCAAACCAATACCATTCCTCGATAATGACGAAGCCGTTTAAGTTGGGGTATTCTATTTACCTCTCAGACCTTGATCGACAACGTCCTTATCTTAGAATAATATCAGTTCATCACTTAACCAATGATATTCAAATCTCGTTTACCACTTTGATTTCAAAATCTAGTTTTATAAACCGTTTCATTCATCTGAAATCTCCGATTACAAATCCCTTTACTTAATTCTTTTAATTAAGTAAATATTCATCAAAAACACAACTTTTAACCTGAACCATTATTTTGCTTATAATGTTCTGATTTATTATCAAAATCTCGGGTCAAATAATTTACTTCAATCTATTTGTCTTCTTATAATAATCTTATCTTGGATTAATAATCATCTTACCACCTCTTAACTCTACGACACCTTTTAACTTGAATTTTTTGTCCCAGGAATACACTTACCAAATTCTAATACCAAACCATCGTATGGATTTTCTCTTTTTTTTGTAATTCTTATTTCAATTACGACCTTTGCCTAATTCAAGTCTTTAACTTTTAAGGTTATCATCTTGGTTTAACCCTTTAAAATCTCACTTGGTTTTCTTCTTAAATCCTCATGATAATCTCTTAAGCTAAATTTAACAATTTCTTATATTTTATTTTAAAGCCATTCTTACCATTACTATTTTCCAATTTATAATTTTCCACCTTCCTTAAGCATTTCATTTCAATTACATTTACCAATTTCGTTTTGAAAACTAGGATTAGGAAACCCCTTTACAAAACTCTTTTTGCCCCTTTTTAAGTTACTCGCATAACTTAATCAATTTAAAATCACCATTTAATTGGTTTAAAACAATTACTTCATTTTACCAACCCGTAGATAGATTCTTTGGTTTTTCTCTATAACTTGTTTACATCATAACATTTTCTATGCAAACCATTTAAACAATTCTTATATAAACTTGATTGAAATAGTTCTTTATAGATATTTCTAATATAATTAATTATATAAAATAACTTAAAAAGGCTCAATTCAGTTATAAAATAATTTATAACTTTAAACTGCGTTGATTAACCAAACGGTCGACCGACGTTTAAACCAACACGTTTGGACCATTCACTGCCAAGTACCCAATCAATACTATCGGTTGATTTTAACACAACACAGTTGAATATTTAATCAACCATCACATTCAAACAGGTTTTCAACCATATGGTGTTCAATCAGTTCAAATATCAATAATATAAATCAACAAACAACATATATAATATTTGAGGAATCCGGTCAGATCCCTCCAACCTGTCCTTCCCTGCATCACAGCTCGTTATACATTTCATAATAATATATGAAATAAATTTCAATATATTTAAAAAGATGTAATAATAGCAACCAATCAACAATAACCAATCAATAGCAATCAATCAACCAGTTTAGATTTTTAAAGGTAAATTATATTTTAATATGAATTTACCACATCACAGAATTCCAGAAGGTGTGAGAATTAACTCACCAGATTTATATGGTTGGCGGTTGACGCGTTTGAACGTTCAAAATTAGCTGAATTTTCAACTGTGTCAGATCAGAGCCTAGTCAGTGCCATCGTCTAGGTCTCGTCCCTGCGATCCCAACGGATCCAGTTTCGTTAAATTCCGTTATCGTATGCGAAAGTTACACTATTTTAAAGTTTTGAATAAACATACGATTTTAAACTAAACTAATTAATATTTAATTAAATAATCAAACCCTTACCTTAATAATCTCTGCCATGTCATCATCGTACTGTGCAAACAACGCGTCTTCTTCATTTTCAATTGCAAAAACCCGATGTCCTACTTCCCAACCTTGAACGGAAACCACGACCTCACCAGCCTCCTACTGCGCCGCCGTCCGACCCTTCCAGACCCGCCTGACCTCGCCGTGGACATCGCCAGTCCACCATCGTCCATCGCCCCAAATGCCAGCACCCAATTCAACCTCTACCGCCAGATTTTTCCATCACCCCCAAATCGATAAAAACCCTAAATTTGACCGCCTCCGACCACCTGATGTCATCTGACCACCCCATTCGACTCAGCTCACATCCCTCTACGACGTCCCACAGGCACCCGCCACTAACACAGCCTGACGCCGCCGGAATACCCCTTAAACCATTAGCAACTTTCAAAAAACTTCACCAAAAGATCAACCCCGTTCATCTAACCCTACCGGCAACCACAGTCAACGTTGACACCTCCGACTCGTACCAAAAGAAAGCTTGATCTCTCCTCTTCAATTCCCCCAAGGTCCGAACCTTTAAAGTTGGATAAATTGGTCGAATTTCAGAGAGAAACAAAGGCAGTTTTCTTCAGCTTTACTTTGATTCCGGCCACCACACTCGACGATACCTCCCCAACTTTTTGCTGTAGCTAGGTATTTACCCGATCTACAAATTTCCCTTTGGTTGCCCTCACAAATTCATTACGGATTGAGAGGAATAATTAAATTTGTAAAAGTGGACTTTTCTGCAAATTTGCTTCGCTGGTGACTGTTTGGGAATGGTTTGGCTGGAAATTGGTGAAGGTAGGTGCCATTTATAAGGGGAAATAATATTATTATAAGTCGATGTGACTAACGATATTATTTTTCGTGTCTATCGCCTTTTCAAACGTTGTTTATTCGCTACTGCGCTCACATACGAACCCCGTTCGAGATGCGAATGGACGACATAGTATAATTTCACGATACGGTCCTAATGAAACTTGTTTCGTCGAATTCCGAGTCCGTTTGCTCGAATAGCGTTCGTACACGTCCAATTTAATCGATTTATATTGCATTTTATTTTGCCACGCTCACAGAATAACACCGTTTTGTGTGCAGTTTGAAAATCTAGCAATAATTTACTGTTATGGTCCCAACAAAATTTGTTTCGTCGAAAACAGAGGTCGTTTGAAGAAAGTCCCTTTTTATAACTGGCCCATTCAAAGAAAATACACCAATTTAAAAGTACCTCAATATAATATTATTAAAATATTGAAATTGGAAATACACGACCAGAATATCATATATTACCCAGATAAAATATCCCGGGTTGAGTTTAAAGCCAAATCGATGTTAAAAATATTTAAAAACCTCTTTATTTAATATAAATAACGATTTAATATATAAAGGAATTCTACAACGACTTTTTCAAAATTTGATTTGGACATAAAATAAAATCTACACAACAAAAATTGGATTTTACTCTGCCATTGGAAAGATATCGTCAAGCCAGTCCCGACGTTTCTTGTTTCGAGGAAATCCGACTTATTTTGAACCCGGTATGACCCATTGAAGTTCAAAACGCCAAAACACGAACTGCCACGCCGCTACAGCTCGTTATTTAATTAAATTATAAACCATATATATCTAATCATCGTTTTTAAACGAATCGTCACTAAAATTTCAATATGAACAATATTTGACGAATTCAAACTGCTAGATTACAATATATTTCAAATTCGCCAATTTCAACATTTTCCAATATTTCGGAAGTTAAAATATTATTTTATTATTTATTTAAATAATATATTCACAATAAAATATTTAAATCCAATTATTTAAATTCAAACCACTATTTTTAAATAATTAAAATAATCAAAATAACTCAAATAAATAGTCAGAAAAATAAGGGTCGTTATTACACCAAAGGTCTTTTAACTGAGAATGGAAGCGCTTAGAGATTAAGGTAATTCACCCACGCATAACCGCGAGGACTTTTAAATGGGAGTAAATACTAAGGATAAATAATATAATATATATTTTTCTTTTTCTCTTCTTTTATTTTTATTTCCAAGATTAATTTGAACTTCCCAAATTCAATAAAACCATGATGAATTACAGAAATATGGTAGACATAGAAGATGGTCATGAAATAAGCTCTAATTCAAAGATATTATAAAATCTGTCCAATCGTCATGAGATTTTAAAAAATAACATCTCCTTTAGTTATGAATTATACCATAGGCACAACTCATCACAACTTCATAAATCTATTAATAATTTTGATGAGTCCCAAAACGGTTCAAATCGATCAATAATTTCAATTTTTGAATAAATAATCAAAAATAATTTTAAAATTGAAAATATCAATTTCATGAGGGTTTTTGAAAATATCAATGCAAGTTGAAAATCAGTTTAAAAAAAAATCAGTAGAAAGTGAAATTATCTAATATTTCTAAAGCTGATTGCTCTTAGACAAATTTAAAACACTTGTATATGAAATTCGAATTGCCTATGGAATTTAAAAAAATCCAGTCATTGATTTTCCAACCCATTGTCCAATCACCAAAGTATTCAAACGAATCAAATCAATTTCCTTATCAGAGCAGCACAAGATCATTTTTAAAGCAAGAATCACAAGTGAATTTTTCTAAGAATTTTTATACAAGCACAAGAAACAGTCAACGATCAAATCTGAAGGTAATTATTTGAAATCACTTAAAACATCAAATTTTATATTCTAAGAAATTCAGCAATCAATCACGAATGATTTTAAAATCAATATAATCAAGCCAAGTAAAAAAATGAAATTTTCACAACTAGTCAATCATGGCTTTCAAGTAGTCTACTGTATTGTGTTCGATTTTTCAATATTTTCCAAAGTAAATAAGAAGAATCTCAAAACAGCAAAAATGTGTGAAATTTCATTTGCTTACAAGATATGCTAAAAACTTCCATAAAAAATTACAATTTACAGTGTTCAAGATATGCTAAAAATTGTAGCCCTATCAACATAAATTAGCATAAAAAAATAAAATAAAAATAAAAACACGAGTTTAGGGATCATCCCTGACTTACCATAATCGATGTGAACCAATGAATCTCCAACTCAGAAATATATGGCTAAGGAACACCAAATAATTCGATAATATGAATCAATTTGAATTTTGTCTCTCTTAAGCACAATTGCTCCTTAGCCTCCCTCAGTACCTAAATGTTCATAGGATCGAGTAGTCTAACAAAAGTTGTTTTACCACTCTTATCTTCGTTTACACGTTTTGGTACCCAAACTCGTTTATATAACAATCCATTATTATCTATTAAAGTACCCTTTAGAACCCATATTCGTTTAAACTTATTCAAATTCATTTTGTTATTTTTTTGGAATCCAAACATGTTTAAATGAATTGTTTTTAAACGAGTTATTATTTCGTTTATGATTTAAAAAGCCTTTAAAATTATTAGAGTTCAAAATTTCAATTTGATCATTTTCAAAACCTTTTAAAGGAATTTTAAAATCATTAAAATTTTGTTTTTCAACTGGATCAATTTTTCCAAACCCAAGTCCTTTTTTATTCTTAACAAAAAATTGGTTTTTTTAACAACATATTCAACGATTTCTCTCCTTTAGAAGATCTAATCAAAGTTGACTTTTAAGTTTAAGATCATTATTTTCTTTCGTTAAAATTGAACAACGATTTATAGCAATCTTTCTTTTTTCAGAATCATTTTTTTTCAAAACCAGATTTTCATTTTCAAGAATTTTAATTTTCGCATTAGACTCAAAAATCTCACTTTCCAATTTTTTACGCTTTTTAATTTCAAGTTTTTCAAAATCCTTGAATTTTTCAATTTCTTTTTCCAAATCGTGATTTATACGAGTAATTTCAGATTTGCTAGTTTTCAAAATCACGTTTTTGTTTTTAAGGGTTTTGGAATTTTCTTTTATTTCAAGCAATTCTTTTTGAAAAGTCGTGTATTTATTGCACTTGAGATTTTTGATTTTCTCGGTTTCAATTTCAAGCTCATTCAAAATCGATTCAGTTTTGAGTAAACTTTCTCTCTAAAATTTCATGTTTGGAATTTTTAACCTTCTTAAACTTATCCAACTCTTTTTGCAAAAAATCATTTTTTGTTTTTAGTTCAATCTCGTTTATTTTTAGAAACACAATTCCTTTTTCAAGCTTTTGAAATTTTCATTAAGATAAACTAAATCATTTTCCAAATCTAAACATTTTTTGCAATTCGAGTTTTCAATCTTTTTAACATTTTCAAGTTTTAATTCCAAATCATGATTTTTATTGCTCAACTCATCATTTTTAGATTTTAATTTTTTATTTGTCAGTTTGAGACTCTCAACATTTTTAGTTAATTTGTCACAAAGAAGAATTAACTTCTTAAAAGGAGATTCACCGTGGTCGTCTTCTGTTGAGTCTTCATCACTATCATCATTCGATCCATCTTCTGTAAATCCTATCAAGCATAATTCTGAACCTGAGTTGGCAATCGGGGGTTTTGAGCTATTGTTGTCTTTTCTTCCAAACAACGCGTTGAGAGTTTTCCAGATTTCCTGTGCAGTTAAACAATGGGAGATATTGTTATATTGATCTTCATTAATATAAGAATATAAAATGTGTGTAGCACGAGAACTAATTATAATGTCATTCTTATCCACCATATCATATCCATTTTCAATAATATCCCAACATCTAGCATTAATAGATTTTATACAATTTTCCATTTTTAATTTCCAATTTTAAAAAAAAATTCCATCAAAAATAGTTGGAGTTATGATGAAAAAATTCTCGCTAGATTGACAACTAGAAAACTCACCATTAGGGAAATCCATGACTCTAGATTTATTATAAAATAAAAAATACCTGCTCTGATACCACTTGTAGGATCTAAATTAACCCGAGAGGAGGGGTGAATAGGTTTATTGCAGTTTTTGCTGAGTAATTAAATAATATCAATCACAGATAATAACAAGAGTAAATGCGGAAAATAAATAACACACAGATATACCCAGCTTTGGCAAAGCCCTGCCTACTACAGCATTCCCCAAAGTTTCTACTAGGTATTAGTCAACAATTACAATACTTGCAACATCTTTAAACTCGACAATTCGTAGCCTATTTGTCCTAACCCTACGCTCAAAATTTATCCCCAGTTTCTACTAGGAGCTACACAAAAGGCCTCAAAATCTTGCTCTAGTTGCACTAATCCTACGCACAAAACCCTGCACTGATTTCTATCCCTGAAATCAGATTTCCCTGAATTACAACCCCGTAATTCGTCTCCCTAGTTTTAGAGACAAACTAGAAAACTCTAAGCCCGATTACAAATTTAAAATCTAAAAACAATATTAAAACAAGACCACTTAATTAAATCAAAACCCAAGATTATTTAAATGATAAAAAAACTCCTTTAACCCTTAGTAAAACATGGTCAGCCCATTTTTATTTGCTGCTTCCTCTTTCATTTTTACCCGTTCTCTTTAGCTTCTCTGGAGGGAAAAAATGGGGGCTAGCGATTGATTATTTAGGGTTTCTAATCCTCAAATTAGACTGTTGCTCTTCTCTTCTTTGATTTGCTTCAGTATCCAATGGCAGTCTCCACTTATAATTGAGCTAAAGAAGATTGATTACGATCCAAGTTATCTCCTTTTTCTGGTGTGAAATTAATTCGAATTTTTGCTTTTATCTTGTTCGAACTTGGATGATTTTAATGCCTTTGATGATTGGTGCTATTTATAGAGTTTCGAACTCCAAAATTATCTCTGATTTCATGTTAGATTTGGTTTGATATTCACGAAATTTTTGGCTTGAAATCTTCTAATATTCTGGAACTGTTACATGTTGAAATCTGGACTTTGAATTTTCGGTTTTGTATTGATGTTGCACTTGCGTGATTTCTGGAACTTTCATCGAGTCTTTATGCTGTAATTATGGATTTAAAAAATACGAATTCCATCTCCTGGAAATAATGCCTTGGTGAGAAATCTCTTTTATTTGACTTTGTCAACATAATTCTAAAAACTGGTATTTTGTTCATGTATTTCTAACTCAAGTAATATGCTCCTATGAGATATAGACTGCAGCTATACCTCTCTTGACTTGCTATGATTCTTTTAACAGACATTAAACTTGATGAATCCTTTACTAATTTTACCATAGATTTAAACAGATACTATCTTTAATCATTGGGTATTGTTATGTAGTCTTTGCCATTTTTGTTTGCTCAGTGAAGTTGAGCCATTGGTGCTTGCATTTAGTTTCATATAGCCTGCTACATGATGCTTGTGCTGTTGAACATGTCCAAATGTTTCCTTATATTGAGCAGTGCATGTATAACCAGAACTGCTCTGTTTTGCTTGGTGCTAAATATGATACTGCGCTTGATTTGTTTGATACTACTCTTGCTTTTGCCACTTGTTGATGCTCAACCTTGTATGCACCATTTACTTGACTGCTTCGACCATGCTTGATTAAATTGTTTCATTGGTCTGAATTGGAAAAACTTAACAGATACTGGTCTAGCCAAAAACTTTTGCTATACTTGAATACCTTTGATTGATGCCTTGATAAGAACAGATACTACCCTTTAATTGTGTTGACTTTGATCTGATACTTATGTATATACCATCACTTGTTACCTTGCAATATGTTCTTCTTCCTATATTGATATTGAACTGATTTCCTTTGTGTGCACTTGCTGCTTCATGTATACACTGTCTTGAATTTTCTTACTTGTATGACCGGTTTCACAAATTTGCTTGTGTGGACTGTTTTGCTGTCCTCTGCATCTTGACTTAGCTAAACTGAAGAAAAAAATTTTGTTAACTTGCATCAGCTCCATGTATTTGTTGGTTGACCATCTTGATATTTCTTGTGAGTATTCATCTGACTGCTTGATCATGTTGGAGTTGCACATTTGCTTATCCATATATAACTACAAACTGTCTTGACACTTTATTAATGCATTTGAAACACTGTTATGCTGAAACATGTTGCTTTGTCATCCTATATCTCAACCATGCTGCTTTGAACTTGTTTGTAGACATGCTTTGCTTTTTGGGTTAAACCTTGTTTGAAATGTTTTAAAAAAAAATCATTTGTACATTTTCTTGCATATGTACCATATGTCATTTTCATGCTGTGTCCATTTTCATTCTGTCGGCTCGAAATTGTGCATTGAGTCGAGTTGGTCCAACGTGGCTGCTCCTCAATTGTTATACTGCATTTTGATTAGCGAGGCAGTGCACGCGTGTATATTTATACACGTGTGTATGTGCAGCCATTTAGAATAATTTTTCTGTCCTTGCATATCAAACTAAATTAGAAAAATGATGAGAAACACACCGAAATTCTGAGGCAAATGAAATTTAAAATAAATTTATGTTTGCATGTGTTCAGGTTTATTTCTATTGCAGTCTACTATGTGTGTTTTTCTATACGTGATAGGTATGCTGATGGTGACTGGATTGTCTGTGAAGTGCTGTGAAGACAAGAAGACAGAAGGCAAGTATTGAGCCAGTGAGTGTGCGCTACAGTGTTAGCAAATGTATATGAGTATGTAAACTGTATATGAGTGAACGAGTGTAACTGTAGTGAGGCAGTGAATGTATACTAAGTGATGAGAGTTGCCGTGAGGAACACATGTACATAATGAAAAAATTATACTGATATTTGTAATAGACAAATTTTATTGAAATAAATTATTATTTTATTTTTTTCAAATCAAATTGTCTATCCTATTCAAATTAATTCAGTAGTACGATTTCATGTAAATTATTATAACTGTGAATATACAATAGTGGAGTTAGAATGTTGTACTATTTTAGATTTTGAAATAAAATACTTAATTGAATAAATGTAATGAGAATTGTTTATAATAGTATATTATTCAATAAATATTTATTTTTATGAAATGAAATATAAACTAGTACAATTACAAATACAATTAAGTAATATTATATGTTTGTTATCATCAAACAAAAATCGTACAACACATTGTTGTACCCAACATCATGGTCTTGTTTTTGGGGGTAGCAAGGTGAAGAATTGCATGTTGGTTGGTTACTGTGATTCGGACTACGCTGGTGATAGGGATTAGAGAAAATCAACTTCTAGATATGTCTTCACTCTTGGTGATATAACCATAAGTTGGAGATCGAGATTACGGATCGTAGTTGCTTTATCCACTACGAAGGCGGAGTTGATAGCTGCGGTGGAGGCAGCAAAGGAAGCACTATACTTGAAGCCATTGTTGTGTAACTTGGGCTTTAAACATGATAGTGTTCATGGTCAATGTGCTAGCCAAAGTGCTATTCATTCAGCGGAAAATTTGGCATTTAGCTCACGGACCAAGCATATTGAAGTGAGGGAGTCATTTCTAGTAGCCATGAACGAAGACAAGCAACTATGCCTTTGGAAAGTACACACAAAGAATAATGCGGCGGATATGTTCACTAAGGCATTGCCGATTGGGAAGTTCGAGCATTGCTCGAACTTAATTCGCTTGAGGAGGTGCTAGATGCCTAAAGGTGACACGGTTGAGAGAGAAGCTTGGCCATGTATGAAGAAGAGTATCGGTGAGATGTTGAAGTTATATCTTCTTGATATGTTTGTCTTTTGGTGAGACTTGTTTTAGAGTTGGGTGTTCTCAACACTTTACCAGCGGGTGGGGACTTTGTCTGAACTTGTTGATGGAGTGCAATGGAGGGTGGCTTTGCCAGAACTCATTGGGAAAGCATTCAAGCTTGGTGAAGGTAGATATGGTGATAGTTGGAGCAATTGGTTATCAGTGGTAGTATGGATACCGCTAGTTCATGGAGTTGGAGATAGATGATTTTGCATCAAGGTGGAGTGTTAAATTTGGTGATGCTAAATCAAATTAAATGGAAGGAAATTTTTCTTAGGGGAAGAAAGAGAAGATATTACTTTCCCTAAATAATGGGATTTGAGTAGATATTGCATTCCCAAATTAATGGGATTTGACTAGATATTGCATTCCCAAATTAATGGGTTTTGGGTAGATATTGCATTCCTTAATTAATGGGATTTAGATAGAATTTGGTTTCCCTCATTAGGTGGCATAATTGATAAGATCTTTTGCCATATATATAAAACTTGGGTATGAAGTAACTGGTCTTATAAAAGGAGCCTAAAAGGGAGATTAAAAGGTATTCATTCATTTTATCTCTCAAATTAAGATTTAGGGATCTCTAACCTAAATCTAATTTCTTCAACTCTTTATCTCCACAAAATAAAATTCTTGAGTGAATTGAGTGACCATTGTAATCAGTCTCTTGCACTCTTCATTGGTATTAATAAAAGGCTTTCGCTCTTAAGTGGACGTGCACTAAAAATTATTAGTGGAACCATTATAAATTACCGTGTGATTTATTTTTCATTATTGCCCCTTTATTTCTCTTGTGTGGTGCTTGTGATTGGACTCAGTTGAGATTATCTTTGATATTGATTGGTTGTTTTTGCACGTTTACCACGATCTCGTCTTCCGCTGATTTGGGAGTCTTTGATTTGAGCTGTCTTGAATCAAAATTTCTCCACAACATTTAACAGGTTTCAAAGTTGCCCAAGCTTCGTGGTGCTTAACTACGAAATTTAATGGATGGCAAAGTTGAAGTATTTCGATGGTGCAACATAAGACTGAGAGGGGTTGCTCATTGCTGGACAAGTCAAACATGCTACAACAAGTAGGCCAGATTTATTTTCTGTCTTCAGTAGTCGATCAATCATTCACATCATCATACATCCAACAGTATTGGGACCATGAGATTCAAGCCATGGGTGTCTGGATGTCTTGTTCGTTGTGTGTCACTTTGAGTTTTTTTATATCCATGGGCACTGTCAGTTTAGTGTACAGTGGATAAGCTACTCAGACCTTTTTAGAATACCATAGGAAAACAAACTAGCTTCTGCATTTGACAAAGCAAACATGTTGTAAAATTGATGGTATTAAGGTTCGCAACAATTATTATTATTATAAAGCCGATGATTTTTTTTTCATAGAGACATAAGATGCTAGTGAGAAAAAAGGTTGATTTCCAAACCAATCGAATAGAAGAACAAGTTCATCAATCATTACCAATCGGGGAATTAACCATATTAGACCTATTTGTAAACTTTATATCATGATTAGCCATATTTTAAAAGTAATTACAGGAATAGACCTGTTTGGAGTTAACGAAGGCATGTTTTCAAAACTCGCACAAAGGCGCCTTTTCAAAACTCGCCCGTATATATATATATATATATATATATATATATATATATGTATATATATATATATATATTAATTCCATAGTGACTTTCTTGAAATTTGATTTGGACATAACTCAATATCTATAATATGAAATTCCATTTTTTTTCTGTCTCATTACTAAAATTTAGGTTTATAGATTCGAATGTTTTGGGTTTCAATGAAATCCGACGTATAACGATTCTTATATATTCAAATAAAGTTGTAAACATTGAACTGCGATAATTAAATAGTATATACAGCTTAACCTAACAACATAAAATAAACACTAAATTCTAATATTCAAATACAAGAGAGATACATAGTCCGGTTAAGGACAGATAAGTTCGAAACATAAGAAATACAGATACACGGAATACCACACACACTGACATCGCATCAACAGACATACGTCTCCATTTTAGGCTACTGAAGTGCACTGCTTTCGGTTATGTCTCTGCGATCCACATTTGCTGCACCTGTTTGTTTTGGGTGTTTGATGTTTATCCATAACATTTTTGAATCTTGTTGACTTCGGTCGTCCAACTAATCTTCTGACAGGCGGAGCCAATATTCGTGGCCCGGTGCACGGGTCCGAGTATTTCGTATCGCGTTTAGGATTAAATTCTAGGTCGTATGTAGCTCTATAACTTTCGACGGAGTAACATTCAGAAGAAAAATCGTGATGTGCTATATTGCTACCAAAATACTATGCTGAACATGCCGCCATCACATGAGCACATGGTATCTTCTACAGAAGTGGGATTCTGCATGTACAGGTGACATCAGAACCGTCAATCACAATATCATATTCATCGCCGTAACTGTTAATCACTTGCCATTTATATCGGCCAAATCGAACAAGCTTACAACGCCGTGCGTCAATAGCCCGAGCTTCAATTTTAGCTTCCCACTTTGGAGTAAGTTTCAAATTCAGACCCTCTCATGTTTCTCGTCTCTTATAGAAATACTCAACTGATCGAAAGAACGTTCTTGCAACCAACGTCTTTATAGGCAAGGATCTGACGCCTTTTAGTACACCATTAAAACTTTCAGATGTGTTGGTCATCATAATATGGAAGCGGTCACCGTCATCTCTGCAAAGAACCCAGTTTTGTTCGCAATTCCCTAGGCTTCATTCAATCCAAGTATGCGACTCCAGCTTAATTGCCTTGATTTCTTCTCTAAGTTTATATATTCAACCACTTCTGAAGCACATGCAGCAGCGTAAAACAAGCCTACAAGTCGCTTGTCTCGATGACCTGCAGCTTGAAAATTTGCTTTCAGATGCCTTGCACATAACCTATGTTTATGAGGTTGTCGCCATCTATCCTGCAAAGCGCTTGGAATCCCTTTCATTCTGTAAGATATGAATGTACTGTGTCTATTTCGTACGCTATAAATGAACTCACGCATGCATGAAAAGAACCAGGCCCAACTATCATATGATTCAGATTCGACCACTCCATAAGCTAATGGGAAAAGGCAGTCGTCCACATCTACAGCGGTAGAAACTAGCAGTATTCCTTTGTACTTACCGTACAAATGTGTCCCGTCAATAGAGAGCACTGGACGATAGTGTACAAAACCTGCAATGGAAGGACCAAATGCCCAAAACGCACGATCGAATACCCCAAACTCATCGTGTACTATATGTCCTACTAAACCTGGATTGCGTCTTTTTATTTCTGCAAAGTACTGAGGCAAATACGAATACGATTCGGCCCAGTCACCGTATATTTTTTCCAACGCTTTATTCAACGTTCGCCAAGCTTTCATGTAACTGATTTTGATGAAGAGTTGCTCGTCGACAAGCACTTGCACCATCCCAGCTGAGATATCAAAATTGGCCTAGACAAAAGCCATGATTTTGGATACAAGAAACGCAGAAGTGGCTTGCTTGTGGTTTGAATTAATCATCGGGTTGACACAGTTATGTTCGTGAGGCAACTTTCTGATTTCCCACCATCCAGTTTGTGATCTCTTCGACACAATAGCATGTATTCGCCATGGACAAGTAGCATCAACATTACATACGGTGGTGTATATTGTTTTATTCGACTTGATTGGCTTGTATGAAACATCGTGCAGAATAGACCATTCCGTAAGTTGGTGGAGAAATTGTTCCTTGCTATGGAATACCATCCCAACAGCAAAACCATTTTGTACGCAGGCAGCCGAGAATTTTACTCTAGAAAACTCTAGATTAGCCAGTACGGATCTGGCCATCATTTGCGCCGTGCAGAGATCATCGTCCATGGGTACTTCCATTTGAACTTCATCACCATCTTCTTCGGGATTTACTATGTTTGGAAAGTCATAGTCCAGTGGTTCATTGTTGACTTCGGTCCAGCATGTATCATCAACAGTTGTCATGGCAATCGCCATGTTGTCAATATGTTCGGCCTGTTGTGAAGGACCTGCACACCTGTCTTCTTCGGGTTCTATAGTCACTCTATTAATAAATGCATTTTAGTTAACACGTACATTTCAGTTAGTAGTTATAAAACTAAATTGATCAATAACACATACCTTTGGCTCATATCTAACAGTTCTGACTGATCAGTTTGTTGTTCTTCTTCTTGTTGTTGTTGTTGCTGCTCAGCCACATTTGGTGAAAAATACGGATTGGTGTACAAAGGAGAACTAAAGATGAGTGAAGGATCATGAGTTTGCAACATTCAGTGAAATAACCTAAACCGCTACTCACTATAGGCGGTGTGATTATTTCTTCCACGACATCTTCCACGATTTCTTTTGCAGTTTTTCCAACAAACAACTCAATCGATTTCTTAACAGTGGAAAACAGTACTTGTACATCTGCATCTTCTAAAAGTGCTACTGTTCTCGTCGCCGATTCAGTAGGCCAGTTAACCGACAACTCGATATCATATTCGAGAGGGTTAATTTTGGTTGTTTGGAAGACTATTTCTTTCAAACCATCAAGCGTGCAACCCCTTCGAACTCTCCCTGGTTTGCAAAATCCTCACACACTTCCATTTGGTGCTCATCCATAACCAATTCACCGTCGAAGTAGCATAGTGCAGTAATAAAAGTAGGCGTCATTGTTGAGTGGGTATATTTTTCTTGAGTTTATTAGAAGATAGACTTAAAGTGTTTGAGACATAATGTGCTAAAAAGCTATGAAATAGGGAAACCAGCTTTGATATGTCACTGTCATATCAACTTTAATCAACTCAATATGGTCGTTGTCAAGTCAGAATTGGTAGTGCTTTAATCATGTCATCGATTTTAAAAAAAAGCAGAATCAATTGTCCTATGCTCGTCCTGATCACAAAAAACAAGCCTTGAATTCGAAATAAAGCGTTGACATTTGTCCTTACAACGGTTTTATCACAATGGATAAATGTTGGGTCAGATTTGGCTGATGTTTGTCAACACAACTATTTCGAAATATTGGATCAACTTTACCCATGTCTAGTCAAATCACTTGATTTGCGGCAGATCGTACTATACATAAACAGACTGACCCAACTTCAATTTGTGGCAGCTAGTTGTCGATTCATCTTTATGTCATAATGTATAGTGTATGAACCCGCAAACATACAAAGCTTTAATTCAGACTTCAAAAACATAAAATATTTCATTTGAATAACACAAGCATACAATACTTTGTATTAATCTTCCAACTCCTACAAACACACAAATAATAATTCAAACTGAACTTCAGAAATATACAACGATAACGGATAATACAATAATTCAAACTAAACTTCAGAAACCTACAACGACGACAGATAATAGAAACACTACTAGTTAGGTTTAAATTGCAAGTCCTCTACGAGTTTTTCAAGACGTTTATTTTCTTGCTTCAGCTCATTCGCATATGTTATGCCTTTACGACAAAGCGGTTCGTCAATCCATTCTAAGAAATTGCATCCGTGGGGATAATTGAAACAAAGACGACTTCGCCGACCAATTGTAACGACCCAGAATTTTAGGGCCAGTTTAAAAAAATTTATTTTAATGAATTTAAAGTATTTTTAATGATTTATTTATTTTAATCGAAGTTAAAACGAACAAATTTAATTTTAATTATAAAAAGAGCGAGTAATAGCGCGGTAGTTTGAAAAGTCAAACTTGAACTTTGACTGACCATACAGGATGCAAAATTTAACGAAATTTTAGTGAAACCAAAATTATTAGAATCTATTTAAAAATATCTTTCCAACGAATCCGAAAAATCGAAATTTCATAGCAGAAATCAAAAGTTATGGCTAATTCAATTTTTAGAAAGGTCGGTGGGTAATTTGCATAGGACAAAAATGCTACTTTTCACATACGTAGGAATTTGAACTCGAAACCACTTCCATTGGTTTCAAAATGATGTTTCTGCATTGAAAAACAGTAAATACTTATATGTTTCGAGTTTCAGAAAATATTTGTTTAAAAATGTATTTTTAATATTAAAAATATTCGCCTTGAAAATAGGCATTTTTCAAAAAGTCTCAGAATCGAACGAAATAAATTTTGTTGGATTCGTATCATCAAAACAAAGCTAAAAATGATTTTTTGGTAATTTTTGGAATTAATATATAATTATAATTGATTTTTCAGTGTAAACGGACAATTTTTGACTTTAAAAATTCATTAAAAATTCATACGGGCTCAGAATTGAACGAAATTAATTTTCATAGGTCCACAGCATCAAAACATAGCTAAATATATTTTTCGAGGATTTTTGAAGTTAATTGGTGACCTGGGTGAATTTCTACGTACGTTTGAATTTAAAATAATGATTTATATTTAAAACTGAAAAACGAAGGCCAAGACGATCTCGTGGGCTGATGAAACATATCCAGATGAGCTCGGAACGGGGGCTAAATGGTATGAACGACAGTAAGCAGGCTTGAATCGGAGTTCGGACCAAAACGGGCTTAAGCGGGCCAATTAAATAATGATTAATTTAACCTAATATTTTAATATAAAAACACTATTCACGTCCATCTTCTTCCTCTTTGCTGAGCCGCACAAACCCATCAGCTCCGAAACTTCTCTCCTTCATAATTCCTTCATTTCTCAACGAAAATTTGCGTGTGAGTACACGTTTCGAAGCTCTTCGCAAGCTCTTCGATCTCCGACAAGTCCCGTCCCTTTCCGTCGCCTGAGCCGCCCGCCACAACCCCCCGAAGTCCGCGCGTTCTCAGCCCCGCCGCCCCCTGTAGGTCCCGCCGCACCTCACCACCTTTTGGCCGTGCATAGATCTCTCGTAGCCGGTCCTTCTCCAACAAACGGCTCGTCGTTTCGTCAACTACAACTCCAGAAAATCGAAATCAAAGTTTTGAACGTTCTAAGGTAAATTTTGCTTCAGATTTCCCCACGCTTTTAAGTGTTACACAGCCAGTTGTTAAAAGCCTGAATTTGATTTTTTCTATGAATTTGCATTGGAATCATTCCAGATCTGGAATCAAATTGAATACGAACACCGAATCTGATTGAACCCGAGTCGTCTTTTCAGAATCAAGCAAGGTGAGAATTTATTTTTAATATAATTTAATTAATTAAATTATTATTATTGTTGTGTTATGTGTAATTGAACATAAACAAGTAGATTTGTGATGAATGTTGCTATGGGATGGATTCAAATTGTTGTGATTCTATGATTTTAGATCCGGTATTTTTTTTTAATCATAGATCTGTTAATTAAAAACATAGATCGGTAGGAAAAAATGAGATTTTTCCTCGTTTAAATTGTTGATGGTTGCTTGTGATATGTTTGTTGTTCATGTTATGCTAGATCCGTACTGAAGTTCCATATATTGTTGAATGATATTTGCGGTAAGGAAAAGTAGGAGAAAAAAAAAAACTTATTTTTGTTTATAAAAAAGAGAATAAGAACAAAAACTTCTTTTTTTTTTTTTATAAAAGAAGAAAAAGAACAAAAATACTCCCCTTTTGATTAAAGAAATACATGAAAACAAAATTTACATTTTGTTAAAGAAATGATTAAGAACAAAAATATACATTTTTGTTTATAAGATGAAAAAGGAACAAAATATACATTTTTGTTCAAAGAAAAGAATGAAAACCAAAATTCACATTTTTGTTTGCATTGGATTGAATAAACAAAATTAGCATTTTGTTTGCATTGAGAAGAATTAGACAAAATATACATTTTTGTATATTAAGAGTGAATTAGCGAAATAAGTATATTTTCACAATGCAAACATGACATTAGAACAAAAATTCATTTTTGTCAATGTAAAGTTAGCAACAAAAATTCATTTTTGTCAATGTAAAGTTAGCAACAAAAATTCATTTTTGTCAATGTAAAGTTAGCAACAAAAATTCATTTTTGTCAATGTAAAGTTAGCAACAAAAATTCATTTTTGTCAATGTAAAGTTAGCAACAAAAATTCATTTTGTCAATATAAATGAAGTTTGCGACAAAATCATTTTTGTCAAATAATGAAGTAGTGATATAATTATATTTTGTCAATGTAGAAGAAAGACAAAATATACATTTTGACAAATGTAAAGAATGACATGAACCGTATGTGTATGCTATGATATAAACCATTGTATGTTAATGAATATATTTTGTTCATTATATAAAAAGAAGAAAGCACTGTATGTGAATGACTATATTTTTGTTCACTATAAAATAGAACATGGCATTATATGAAACGAACAATATTTGTCATAAATAAGAAATATTTGCGTTGTATGAAAATAGCATATTTGTTAATATTAATAAAGTATAAAATGCATTGTATGTATAGTATTTTTGTCAATTTAGAAAAGTATAAAATGCATTGTATGTATAGTATTTTTGTCAATTTAGAAAAGTATAAAATGCATTGTATGTATAGTATTTTTGTCAATTTAGAAAGGTACTAGATGCGTTGTATGTATAGCATTTTTGTCAAGTTAGAAAAATATCAAATGCATTGTATGTAAATAGTATTTTGTCGAGTTAGAAAAGTATCAAATGCATTGTATGTAAATAATATTTTGTCATGTTAGAAAATATTAAATGCATTGCATGTGAAAATAGTGTTTTTGTAATATTAACATTATCTTTAATGTTAATAGATATAAAAAGCACCGTATGTAATATTAACATTATCTTTAATGTTAATAGATATAAAAAGCACCGTATGTAATATTAACATTATCTTTAATGTTAATAGATATAAAAAGCACCGTATGTAATATTAACATTATCTTTAATGTTAATAGATATAAAAAGCACCGTATGTAATATTAACATTATCTTTAATGTTAATAGATAGAAAAAGCACCGTATGTAATATTAACATTATCTTTAATGTTAATAGATAGAAAAAGCATCATATGTAATATTAACATTATCTTTAATGTTAATAAATAAGAAAAGCACCGTATGTCAAGAAGGATAATTTAATCATAGGATTCATATACATTTATTTTCAATGTTATTAAAAAGAAAATGAAGTGTATGTAAATTTGACATCATTTACAATGTTATTTTACAAGAGGATTCACCGTATGATTGATTAACATATTTTTAATGTTAAAATAAAAATATCTACATCATATGGTATTAACATCATCTTTAAATGTTAAAAATAAGAAAAACTTTCATCGTAGGAAAATTTCATTTTTGTTAACGTAATAAAAAGAGAAATCCACCGAATGCTATTTACATTATTTTATAAGTATAATATAATTGAAATTCATAGCATGATGAAATTAACATTGCTAATGTTAATGTAATAAAGGTAATTTTACCGTAGGATGTAATTAATATTTTTTAAATGTTAATATAAAAAGAAATTTATGCCGTAGGATAAGATGTTCATTATTTTATAATGTATATAAAAGAGAAAAATGCATCGTAGGAAATGTACATTATTATTATTTTTATGTTAAATAGAAAGGTAATCTACATCGTAAGATGAAGTGTACATTATTTATAATGGGAATAGAAAGGGAATTCCATCGTAAAATAAAATTTCATTTTAATGTAATTGAAATTAAAAATGCATTTAAAAAGAGAATTAACTGTAGGATGAGTTACATTATTTTATAATGTGAATTAAAAGAAGAATTGCACCGTAGGATGAGAATAACCTTATTTTTAATTTTAATTTTAAAAAGAGTTTAACGATAGGATTAATATACATTATTTTTAATATAGATAATAAAAGAAAGTTTAATCAGAGGATAAGTTACATTATTTATAATGAAAATTAAAGAGAATTGACCGTAGGATTGAATTATATTATTTTAATTAAAAGGTAATTTAACATAGGATGAGTTACATTATCTTAATGTAAATTAAATGTAATTTACATCGTAGGAAGTTAACTTTTATGTTAAATGATTAACATTAAAGAAGGATTACAACGTAGAATGAGTTAACATTATTTTTTTGATGACAATATATAAGAATGCGACATGTAAATGCAAGTTTACATTTTATTCATTGTAAATAAGTAAGAATGTGACATGTAATTGCAAGTTTGCATTTTATTAAATGTAAAGAAAACAAGAATGCGATATGTAATGAAAGTTTACATTTTAATTAATGTAAATAAAAATATGATTTTGAGAATGCGTCGTTGAATAAGAAGTTTGACTATTTTAAATAATTAAAATAGAATGAATTGTTAATAAAAATAATTATTAACAAATAAGAAGGATTTTCAAATAAATATATATGTATATACATACGAGGATTGTTTGGGAAGTCCGAGATATTCTCATCCCAAATTTATCCAGCGGCGTTAAAGATCGAAGTAAGAAGACGAAGCATGAAGACCGTAAATCTTCCCTCGAATGGACAGCGATCGAGACCCTGAATTGACTTGCTACCAATTCATGGGTCAAGGTCATTGCCCAGACGTACGTGTTGGTTTCACGGATTTGACTTTCGTTCAGACCCAGAGCATAAGTTTAAATGGATGGTGTGTCTGACATCGTACTTCGTTATATATCATATTGTTGATTTTCTGTTAATATATAAATATTGGTGGTGGAGAATTTATTCTCTACTTAACACCCATTTATGTATTGATGGAGAAGCAATGGTATGGTATGGAGTGACAGTGTGGCATACTAAGATGCAATGATCAAGGTTTATTGTTGAAAAGCAGAACCTTGTGGAGACGATCAAAGCATGGCCTGTTTAGGCGTAGCTTTGTGTAACGGGACTTCGCGAGCCTCACACACCGGTTGAGTCAAAAACGGGCGAAGGGAACGCAGGGAAAGCAACACGTTTCTTTCTAGCTAGAAGTAGTGTCAGGGACCTCCCAGCGCTGATACTTTACTTATGTGGATGATGGAATGTGGCGCGCCTCGGATAGGTCCTATAGGACCGGGAAACGTGTGCTTAGGAATTGCCAATCCTCTAAGCTGTATGTGAGGACCGGCCCTGCAGGATCCAAGGGTTAACTGCGGGGAATCCTGAGGCACTAGCTAGAGTGTCTCGAATCGGTAAGGAGCTCCGCTCTAGCCTTGACTCATGATGGAAACCAAAATCCAAATACGAACCGACGAATTTGATTGTATTACTAGTACGGAGGCATAGTATATGGTACCTATGCTTCCTAAGATTAATACATTTACTTTGAAATGCTTTCATATACACTAATAATAATATTAGATGCGTATTTGCCGTATTTAGCATGTTTAATCACCATAAGGTAAAACCCTATCCTCTGGTGTGCGTTGCATTGTGTGATGGGACTTGGGTCTTATGGTGATTCCATTTTTTCCAAAAATAAAAAGCATTGCGTTGTTTACGATGTATTTAATTATTTGTTATGACACGTTTATGCACGGCAATCCATTAGAGTAAATCCGTTCCGCATTAGCGGCGTGGTCTTTGGATTTGCCATATTAATAGTGATTTATTAGTTAAGAATTCTCACACCAGTCCCACGACTGACCCATAGTTTGTTTCACCTTTTTGCAAACTTGGGTGCCCTCTTTTCCACACGGGCAGCCAAGTAGACAGGTTCATTCTTTGCTTGGAGTCTTTTCTTTGGAGCTGCTTATTCTCTCTCTTGGATTTGCTTTTGTGGAGAGGTGATGACGTGGAGCTTGAAGACATTTATCTTTTGTTTCTATGGCATCTTTTCTTTTCTTTTTAGACATCAAACTTATTTCTTTTCTGCAAAACTTGTTGTAATAGCTTAGTTTCTGCGACTGTGGATTTTCTGTGATTGATGACATTATATTTTTCCGCTGCTATAATGTTATTACTCTATGAATTTCCTTTGCTATATTGTATCTGTGTTCTGTTTTATTGTATTTATGTTGTATTCCAAAAATGATTACTCCTACTTTCACTCGTGGAAGTTTGGGGTCGTCACAGTTGGTATCAGAGCTTTGGTTTACAAAGCGGAGTACAACATATTTATAATAGTTCGTTTACCTAGAATCACTATATTCTATGGCGAACAGTTCATAAGATACATAATAGCCAGTCACTTTATCATCACCCTTTCCTTTATCCTTCGATCTTCTCTATCCCTTAGAATCACCTTTACCATTGTTTTGACTCTTTCCTTGATCATACGTTCGAAGAAGACTAAGAGAAGTAGCGATGCTCAAGTGGCCCATGTGTATAAAGGAGCGAAAGGACCAACTTCTTCAGTGCCAGCTTCTACTGAAGGAGGAGGAAAGCCTGTTGTCTCTAAAGGTACGCCTAGAATAAGTTACGTTCTCCATGTTTCTTTCTATTCATTTTTTTTATGAGTCGTTGCTTGGCTTTCTCTCTCTCTTATCCTCTTTCTTCTTTCTCTTTCTCCTTTTCGAGGACGAAAAGTTCTTAAGTGGGGGAGATTGTAACGACCCAGAATTTTAGGGCCAGTTTAAAAAAATTTATTTTAATGAATTTAAAGTATTTTTAATGATTTATTTATTTTAATCGAAGTTAAAACGAACAAATTTAATTTTAATTATAAAAAGAGCGAGTAATAGCGCGGTAGTTTGAAAAGTCAAACTTGAACTTTGACTGACCATACAGGATGCAAAATTTAACGGAATTTTAGTGAAACCAAAATTATTAGAATCTATTTAAAACTATCTTTCCAACGAATCCGAAAAATCGAAATTTCATAGCAGAAATCAAAAGTTATGGCTAATTCAATTTTTAGAAAGGTCGGTGGGTAATTTGCATAGGACAAAAATGCTACTTTTCACATACGTAGGAATTTGAACTCGAAACCACTTCCATTGGTTTCAAAATGATGTTTCTGCATTGAAAAACAGTAAATACTTATATGTTTCGAGTTTCAGAAAATATTTGTTTAAAAATGTATTTTTAATATTAAAAATATTCGCCTTGAAAATAGCCATTTTTCAAAAAGTCTCAGAATCGAACGAAATAAATTTTGTTGGATTCGTATCATCAAAACAAAGCTAAAAATGATTTTTTGGTAATTTTTGGAATTAATATATAATTATAATTGATTTTTCAGTGTAAACGGACAATTTTTGACTTTAAAAATTCATTAAAAATTCATACGGGCTCAGAATTGAACGAAATTAATTTTCATAGGTCCACAGCATCAAAACATAGCTAAATATAATTTTCGAGGATTTTTGAAGTTAATTGGTGACCTGGGTGAATTTCTACGTACGTTTGAATTTAAAATAATGATTTATATTTAAAACTGAAAAACGAAGGCCAAGACGATCTCGTGGGCTGATGAAACATATCCAGATGAGTTCGGAACGGGGGCTAAATGGTATGAACGACAGTAAGCAGGCTTGAATCGGAGTTCGGACCAAAACGGGCTTAAGCGGGCCAATTAAATAATGATTAATTTAACCTAATATTTTAATATAAAAACACTATTCACGTCCATCTTCTTCCTCTTTGCTGAGCCGCACAAACCCATCAGCTCCGAAACTTCTCTCCTTCATAACTCCTTCATTTCTCAACGAAAATTTGCGTGTGAGTACACGTTTCGAAGCTCTTCGCAAGCTCTTCGATCTCCGACAAGTCCCGTCCCTTTCCGTCGCCTGAGCCGCCCGCCACAACCCCCCGAAGTCCGCGCGTTCTCAGCCCCGCCGCCCCCTGTAGGTCCCGCCGCACCTCACCACCTTCTGGCCGTGCATAGATCTCTCGTAGCCGGTCCTTCTCCAACAAACGGCTCGTCGTTTCGTCAACTACAACTCCAGAAAATCGAAATCAAAGTTTTGAACGTTCTAAGGTAAATTTTGCTTCAGATTTCCCCACGCTTTTAAGTGTTACACAGCCAGTTGTTAAAAGCCTGAATTTGATTTTTTCTATGAATTTGCATTGGAATCATTCCAGATCTAGAATCAAATTGAATACGAACACCGAATCTGATTGAACCCGAGTCGTCTTTTCAGAATCAAGCAAGGTGAGAATTTATTTTTAATATAATTTAATTAATTAAATTATTATTATTGTTGTGTTATGTGTAATTGAACATAAACAAGTAGATTTGTGATGAATGTTGTTATGGGATGGATTCAAATTGTTGTGATTCTATGATTTTAGATCCGGTATTTTTTTTTAATCATAGATCTGTTAATTAAAAACATAGATCGGTAGGAAAAAATGAGATTTTTCCTCGTTTAAATTGTTGATGGTTGCTTGTGATATGTTTGTTGTTCATGTTATGCTAGATCCGTACTGAAGTTCCATATATTGTTGAATGATATTTGCGGTAAGGAAAAGTAGGAGAAAAAAAAAAACTTATTTTTGTTTATAAAAAAGAGAATAAGAACAAAAACTTTTTTTTTTTTTTTTTTATAAAAGAAGAAAAAGTACAAAAATACTCCCCTTTTGATTAAAGAAATACATGAAAACAAAATTTACATTTTGTTAAAGAAATGATTAAGAACAAAAATATACATTTTTGTTTATAAGATGAAAAAGGAACAAAATATACATTTTTGTTCAAAGAAAAGAATGAAAACCAAAATTCACATTTTTGTTTGCATTGGATTGAATAAACAAAATTAGCATTTTGTTTGCATTGAGAAGAATTAGACAAAATATACATTTTTGTATATTAAGAGTGAATTAGCGAAATAAGTATATTTTCACAATGCAAACATGACATTAGAACAAAAATTCATTTTTGTCAATGTAAAGTTAGCAACAAAAATTCATTTTTGTCAATGTAAAGTTAGCAACAAAAATTCATTTTTGTCAATGTAAAGTTAGCAACAAAAATTCATTTTGTCAATATAAATGAAGTTTGCGACAAAATCATTTTTGTCAAATAATGAAGTAGTGATATAATTATATTTTGTCAATGTAGAAGAAAGACAAAATATACATTTTGACAAATGTAAAGAATGACATGAACCGTATGTGTATGCTATGATATAAACCATTGTATGTTAATGAATATATTTTGTTCATTATATAAAAAGAAGAAAGCACTGTATGTGAATGACTATATTTTTGTTCACTATAAAATAGAATATGGCATTATATGAAATGAACAATATTTGTCATAAATAAGAAATATTTGCGTTGTATGAAAATAGCATATTTGTTAATATTAATAAAGTATAAAATGCATTGTATGTATAGTATTTTTGTCAATTTAGAAAAGTATAAAATGCATTGTATGTATAGTATTTTTGTCAATTTAGAAAAGTATAAAATGCATTGTATGTATAGTATTTTTGTCAATTTAGAAAGGTACTAGATGCGTTGTATGTATAGCATTTTTGTCAAGTTAGAAAAATATCAAATGCATTGTATGTAAATAGTATTTTGTCGAGTTAGAAAAGTATCAAATGCATTGTATGTAAATAATATTTTGTCATGTTAGAAAATATTAAATGCATTGCATGTGAAAATAGTGTTTTTGTAATATTAACATTATCTTTAATGTTAATAGATATAAAAAGCACCGTATGTAATATTAACATTATCTTTAATGTTAATAGATATAAAAAGCACCGTATGTAATATTAACATTATCTTTAATGTTAATAGATATAAAAAGCACCGTATGTAATATTAACATTATCTTTAATGTTAATAGATATAAAAAGCACCGTATGTAATATTAACATTATCTTTAATGTTAATAGATAGAAAAAGCACCGTATGTAATATTAACATTATCTTTAATGTTAATAGATAGAAAAAGCATCATATGTAATATTAACATTATCTTTAATGTTAATAAATAAGAAAAGCACCGTATGTCAAGAAGGATAATTTAATCATAGGATTCATATACATTTATTTTCAATGTTATTAAAAAGAAAATGAAGTGTATGTAAATTTGACATCATTTACAATGTTATTTTACAAGAGGATTCACCGTATGATTGATTAACATATTTTTAATGTTAAAATAAAAATATCTACATCATATGGTATTAACATCATCTTTAAATGTTAAAAATAAGAAAAACTTTCATCGTAGGAAAATTTCATTTTTGTTAACGTAATAAAAAGAGAAATCCACCGAATGCTATTTACATTATTTTATAAGTATAATATAATTGAAATTCATAGCATGATGAAATTAACATTGCTAATGTTAATGTAATAAAGGTAATTTTACCGTAGGATGTAATTAATATTTTTTAAATGTTAATATAAAAAGAAATTTATGCCGTAGGATAAGATGTTCATTATTTTATAATGTATATAAAAGAGAAAAATGCATCGTAGGAAATGTACATTATTATTATTTTTATGTTAAATAGAAAGGTAATCTACATCGTAAGATGAAGTGTACATTATTTATAATGGGAATAGAAAGGGAATTCCATCGTAAAATAAAATTTCATTTTAATGTAATTGAAATTAAAAATGCATTTAAAAAGAGAATTAACTGTAGGATGAGTTACATTATTTTATAATGTGAATTAAAAGAAGAATTGCACCGTAGGATGAGAATAACCTTATTTTTAATTTTAATTTTAAAAAGAGTTTAACGATAGGATTAATATACATTATTTTTAATATAGATAATAAAAGAAAGTTTAATCAGAGGATAAGTTACATTATTTATAATGAAAATTAAAGAGAATTGACCGTAGGATTGAATTATATTATTTTAATTAAAAGGTAATTTAACATAGGATGAGTTACATTATCTTAATGTAAATTAAATGTAATTTACATCGTAGGAAGTTAACTTTTATGTTAAATGATTAACATTAAAGAAGGATTACAACGTAGAATGAGTTAACATTATTTTTTTGATGACAATATATAAGAATGCGACATGTAAATGCAAGTTTACATTTTATTCATTGTAAATAAGTAAGAATGTGACATGTAATTGCAAGTTTGCATTTTATTAAATGTAAAGAAAACAAGAATGCGATATGTAATGAAAGTTTACATTTTAATTAATGTAAATAAAAATATGATTTTGAGAATGCGTCGTTGAATAAGAAGTTGACTATTTTAAATAATTAAAATAGAATGAATTGTTAATAAAAATAATTATTAACAAATAAGAAGGATTTTCAAATAAATATATATGTATATACATACGAGGATTGTTTGGGAAGTCCGAGATATTCTCATCCCAAATTTATCCAGCGGCGTTAAAGATCGAAGTAAGAAGACGAAGCATGAAGACCGTAAATCTTCCCTCGAATGGACAGCGATCGAGACCCTGAATTGACTTGCTACCAATTCATGGGTCAAGGTCATTGCCCAGACGTACGTGTTGGTTTCACGGATTTGACTTTCGTTCAGACCCAGAGCATAAGTTTAAATGGATGGTGTGTCTGACATCGTACTTCGTTATATATCATATTGTTGATTTTCTGTTAATATATAAATATTGGTGGTGGAGAATTTATTCTCTACTTAACACCCATTTATGTATTGATGGAGAAGCAATGGTATGGTATGGAGTGACAGTGTGGCATACTAAGATGCAATGATCAAGGTTTATTGTTGAAAAGCAGAACCTTGTGGAGACGATCAAAGCATGGCCTGTTTAGGCGTAGCTTTGTGTAACGGGACTTCGCGAGCCTCACACACCGGTTGAGTCAAAAACGGGCGAAGGGAACGCAGGGAAAGCAACACGTTTCTTTCTAGCTAGAAGTAGTGTCAGGGACCTCCCAGCGCTGATACTTTACTTATGTGGATGATGGAATGTGGCGCGCCTCGGATAGGTCCTATAGGACCGGGAAACGTGTGCTTAGGAATTGCCAATCCTCTAAGCTGTATGTGAGGACCGGCCCTGCAGGATCCAAGGGTTAACTGCGGGGAATCATGAGGCACTAGCTAGAGTGTCTCGAATCGGTAAGGAGCTCCGCTCTAGCCTTGACTCATGATGGAAACCAAAATCCAAATACGAACCGACGAATTTGATTGTATTACTAGTACGGAGGCATAGTATATGGTACCTATGCTTCCTAAGATTAATACATTTACTTTGAAATGCTTTCATATACACTAATAATAATATTAGATGCGTATTTGCCGTATTTAGCATGTTTAATCACCATAAGGTAAAACCATATCCTCTGGTGTGCGTTGCATTGTGTGATGGGACTTGGGTCTTATGGTGATTCCATTTTTTCCAAAAAAAAAAAGCATTGCGTTGTTTACGATGTATTTAATTATTTGTTATGACACGTTTATGCACGGCAATCCATTAGAGTAAACCTGTTCCGCATTAGCGGCGTGGTCTTTGGATTTGCCATATTAATAGTGATTTATTAGTTAAGAATTCTCACACCAGTCCCACGACTGACCCATAGTTTGTTTCACCTTTTTGCAAACTTGGGTGCCCTCTTTTCCACACGGGCAGCCAAGTAGACAGGTTCATTCTTTGCTTGGAGTCTTTTCTTTGGAGCTGCTTATTCTCTCTCTTGGATTTGCTTTTGTGGAGAGGTGATGACGTGGAGCTTGAAGACATTTATCTTTTGTTTCTATGGCATCTTTTCTTTTCTTTTTAGACATCAAACTTATTTCTTTTCTGCAAAACTTGTTGTAATAGCTTAGTTTCTGCGACTGTGGATTTTCTGTGATTGATGACATTATATTTTTCCGCTGCTATAATGTTATTACTCTATGAATTTCCTTTGCTATATTGTATCTGTGTTCTGTTTTATTGTATTTATGTTGTATTCCAAAAATGATTACTCCTACTTTCACTCGTGGAAGTTTGGGGTCGTCACACCAATGTTTTCGTCATCATCAGATACGACAACTTCAGCCATATATCCACAGTGGCAGCAAACTAGATACGAGTTAATCTCTTGCTCAACCATTGTTTGATTAGCCATGTTTGAAAATATATGGAGCTGAGAAAATGTGGTTGAGTATGAATCAGAATTATGAGAAGGCTAGTGAGAACTAATATAGTTTGAAAATTACCCCAAATACACATGCGAGTTTTGAAAAGGCGCACGAATGCGAGTTTTCAAAAGGCGCCAGCATCCCTCCACGATCAAAACATGTCTATATTTGTAATTATTTCTGAAACATGGCTAATCTTGTAATAATCCTACAAAACCAGCCTAAAATAGTGAATTATCCTTACCAATCACAATAAACAGTGTTTTTCTTCAATTCTAAACATAAGGATATTGGAAAACGAAATTAAGCTTATGAACATCAAATACAAGAATCTCTCTTGAATCACCAAGTAGAAGTGAATAAAATTATGTCCCCAGTATACATAAATTAGAAATTCATGGATTCACACTAGATAAGATAATGCTTTTAAGAACAAAATAATCAGAAGTTGACGATAAAAATGGAGATAATTAAGATAATGATCAAGCCCTCCTATATTTGGCTAACCATTCTTTGATTTAAGCTCGTAGAGAGAGGTTTGAACAAAGATCGAAGCCAGGAACTGGTAAATTAGTTACAGGAGAGTTTACGTTCCCTTCATCAAACCAATATTTTATGCACTTGGCCTCATACGTGTAGCCATCTGCTACACGCTGTGGATCTTCCATTATCTCCTGGAAATCATTAATAGATCGGTAGAAAAGGCACAAAAAGCACAAAGAGCAACATGTATAGAAACACTACACATGGTTAAGGAATTCAAGCATGCATGAAGCAATTAGGACGTACCATTGATATTGGACAAATGAAATGGTCAGGACAACTGTTAGGCACAACTTTGGCAAGGGTAATGAATCAGCATTCATCATAGGCTTTAACACACTCCAAACTTCTTCCATAAGATCTGGACGATCCTTTCTACTCTTCTTAGCGCATTTCAAACACAAGTTAGCAAGCTTCCTAACCTGTACGTAAGGCCATGGCCCTACACCAGGATCTATTATTTCCCTAAACCATTTGTCATCCACTGCTGCCGTTACAACATCAACTATCCCTAATGGCTTCCGTCCAGTAACCAGCTGAAGGATCACAATCCCAAAGGAATAAATGTCAAAGTGCCGAGTTAGAATTCCACTGTCACGAAATTCAGGGTCTATGTAAGCAATAGTTCCCTCAGGTCTCTGGGTTTCGTGGAACATGATAGCGACAAATTGACTTGACTGCAGTAGAAGCCGTGATATGCCAAAGTCACCAAGCTTGCTTATATTGTTGGCATTAAGGAGAATGTTTTCGGGTTTCAGATCCCGTGAACGATAGCGGATGGTTTATTTGAATGGAGATATATTAGTGTAGAACAAATTTCAACAGCTATACGAGAACACTCCCTCCATGTAAGAGGTGGCGTGTTGTTCTTGCAGTAGAGATGATCAACAAGGCTTCCATTTGGGAGGAATTCATAGACCAAGGCACATGCATTTAAACATGCTCCTATAAGGATAACAGTGTTAGGATGTCTCACTTTCCCCAGGATAGCCACCTGTATTAGTGTCGAGTATGTTAAATTCAGTTGCAAATAATAACATTTTGTCTTGAACTACAAGGCTAAACATATATACATGCTTGTTTCCAAGACAAAAAGAGTAATTTGACACGATTCACAAGCGATTTTGTGAGGAAAGACTTGTGATTCGGGAACTTATACCTTATCAAGCGTGCTGTGACATTTTAAAATGTGTTATTCTGCAGCAGCAAACATTAGTCATAAGCATTTCAAGAATTGTGGTTCTTATGATTTTTGAGTTTCAACAATGGGCAAGCACAACCAGTCCCCTTTACCTCCCTAAGACTTCAAGTCTAAAGCTCGAGAAAGTTATCCGAATGGGTTTGGATGTTCATTCAACAGGAATCAAAAGAAAAAAGAAAAAAAAGAAAAAAGAAAAAAAAGAAAAAAACTACCTCGAAGAGTTATTTCTGAAAGGCATTTCAAAATTTAGGAAAATAAGTGGTTCAAATGAAAAATGTTGTTGGACACTAAAATACAAAGGCACCCAGGGTGGAAATATTCACCCCTTCAGGAACCAACAAACAATTGCAAATACTCTATTGCTTATCGTCAAATCCGTGATCACATATTGATTATACAAATACACACTGGGTGTAAAATCCGTGATCACATATTGATTATACAAATCCGTGATCACATATTGATCATACTTATGGATGCTCCCCCTGATTTAATTATTTTCTATGAATTCGTATTCTTCTTTCAATAACTCAAATTGCTTACAAATACTTCTTAATGAAGTTTTTCTTTTAAAACTTTATGTGCATTTCCATGCTTCAGGCATGCTTTCTTATTTAAAACACCTTCCTTTTGTGATTTGTATGATAATAGTCATTTATGAACACACTTCAGGTGCTTATAATTTTCTGTTTTAATTGGACTTGCATATTGCAATACATGTATGATGAATAAGACAACTTTCATTACTAAGCAAGAAGTAATCTACTCACCTTGAAGTATATCAAGATTTTCATTACAACAATACTTAGAAGAATGTTGTAATCTATCGTCTATGTTTTTGGTAGTCTTTATAATAACAAATGTTATTTATGTTCTTCAGGAACTTATATATTATAATAAGTTTTGCATATCGCAACTACCACTTCAATGGATATTAAGAGTTTCATTACAACAATTCTTGAAAGCAGGAAGTGATCTACTCATCATGAATTATTTCAAGATTTTCATCACAACAATACTTAAAATAATGTTGTATTCTACATTTCTTGCCCTTTATCACTACCAAAGTTATTCAAATTCTTCTAGAATTTGTATACTTTCATTGTTTATACCTTCAGGGTATTGTAAGTGTTTTAAACACTTTCACCACTTTATCCAATTCAATTATCTCTGAAAAATACAATGCTCATGGAACTTGACACTCAGTTACTTCCATGTGCTTTTGTCATTATCTATATTTCTATTTTGTCTTATGAACTACAGGTTCATATCTTATGGACTACAGGTCCATATATCTTATTTAGGAGAATTTCATGATGACCAATCATATTTCTATCTAATATGGGATTTTAATCCATTTATAAATGTAAGCGCTTTATTATTTATTAATTTATCATCGATGATTATTTTCTGTCAGTTCTATACATGATTTATTGAGATCTCAAAAAATTATCATATTTTAGGTACCTAAACCACTTCTGGGGTTATTTTGGCAATCATGTCATGGGTTTCTTTCAAAGTACCCTCAAGTGTTTCTTTAGGAACACTCACCTCCTTTATTTTGCATCTTTATGACTTACTCCAAAGATATTTTTAACTGACTTTTATACCACATTTTCAGCTGTGATTTACACCTTTTGATCCTTCGGGGATTCAAATGTATATTGGAGAATGTCTATTAGGGACATAATTGATAATTTATGCAAGTTACTTAATACTTTGCATAATTCTATATGTTAGCAAATATTTAACATCGATGATTCCTTTATCCTCCCCCTCGATGTTGACAAACATTATCACTTTAAATAGTAAACCTACTTTGGATTCATTTTTGATCCATTATAACATCATAGCTAGCAAATACATTAGATATATTTCAATTGTAGAAGGATAATGCTCTTATTAGTTGATAAGATGCATTCATATTGTATTGCTTATTTCCTTTCAATGATCTAATGACTTGGAGGAATTTTTTATCATTTGAATATGCACATGACTTCAGGTCATTCAATATTGATGTCAATCAACTTCATAAATTATAATATTAGTTCATAACAACTTCAGGTTGTTAATTAAATATCGCATATATGTGTATAAATGTGCGTCCACGTATTACATATGTAATTGATTTGCATATTCTTTCTCATTCAAGTTATAGATTTTAAAACAACATTTTTTTATAATGTTCCAATCATTAATTTTTGCTTATCAAGCAATGTCAACGTGAATCTTAAAGATCGTTTCATAATATCCAAAATAACTGATTTGGAACTGTATTGAACTTCTGGTTCAAATGAAATATATGAACAACTTCGAGTTGTTAATCCATATTGAACTTCTGGCTCAAATATATAAACAATTTCAAGTTTGTTAAACTATATTGAACTTCTGGTTCAACTGTATTGAACTTATGATTCCAATGTATTGAACTTCTGGTTCCACTGTATTAAACTTCTGGTTCCACTGTGTTGAACTTCTGGTTTAAATAAAATATATAACAACTTCGAGTTGTTAAAATTTATTCTACAATATAATATGTAAATATAAATATGTAAGAAAGATATAACTCATTTTGAAAATTGTGAAATCTTTGGATATCAATTTTATTAATGTTATTATTTCACATAGTTCTAATAAAGCTTCAGGCATTTAAATTATGAAGTATTTCAAATTCATTGGTTAAGGAACCTCAAGTTCCTATGCATATATATACACATACATATGTAAATCAAATTTATTAATTTATGATGAACTTCTGGTTCTCAATCTTGTAACATACATTTAATTTAGAAGCTTTTACATTTTTGCTAATTGACAAGATTTCAAACTTGTATACTTTATCAAAATTGTTTATATATATACATATACATATGTATAAAAATATTTAATTCAAGACTTCAGGTCCAAGACTTTGAGTTATACAACTTCCGGTATAAATATTTTCTTTGCACAACTTCAGGTTGTGGTTCTATCCTTTCTTCCATAACATTAGTTATTACTAGCTAAATACATCGAATAATAATACATATGTTTATTCTTATTCCAAATACAGACATGCATCATTTAACTTACAATAGCCACTGTTTTTAATACATTTACATTAATATGGTAATACAATATATATTACCATAACGATCCATATAATGCATTTATTATAAAAATAACGGAAATAACCATTATACAGTCTAAATATATGAATCAAATAAATAAATTTTACTTAAAACAACATAACAAAATTTGGATCTAGCTACAGTATTGATCAAAACTGAAATAAACAACTT
This sequence comes from Allium sativum, assembly GCA_030737875.1. Taxonomy (NCBI): domain Eukaryota; kingdom Viridiplantae; phylum Streptophyta; class Magnoliopsida; order Asparagales; family Amaryllidaceae; genus Allium; species Allium sativum. Next base: position 802,198,257 of record CM060912.1, read on the forward strand.
ATAGGTGCACTGCATTCCCAATAATCATATTTTCTAAAATACCATATACATGCATAATATCAGATCCAGAATTGAGTAGAAATGTGCATAGTAATAGAACCGAGATTTTACATTCTTTAATATGAATGATTCGAAAAACTTGCAGATCTATACATAAAATTCACAACATAAAAAAATTTACATGTTTCAAATTATACTATCCATATATAGATCTTTCTTTTGATATCAAAATTACTTCTTACCATCATAGAAACTGCAGGTTCTAAGTTTTCTATGTAATGACAAAAATAGTTTCTGCATTCACTTCCGGTGTGCAGAATTAAGATCAATATTTAGATCTTAACTCAATATGATCTTCAGGATGCATATTTTATTTATAAAAGTTTTCCTAAGATACAGTGAAATATTTCTTCTAGAAATATAATATGTTCCAAAGCGACTATAATAAAACTTCAAATTTTATCATAATTCATATATTGTTATTATATATTTTAAATTGAATTAACTTTTCTAGAAAGTTCCCCTTTTTTTTACATATGAGAGTCATTTTACTATTTTTCTTCATGAAAATAGTATTTATTATAAATGTAATGATCTCTTCAAATAATAAGTTTCTTCAAGAGATTACATGTAGCATAAAGTTGGAATATAAGGCTTTTTCCTTTTTGTTGAAAATTTTCCTTTCATTGATTTTTCAAGTCCTTTCCTATTACAGGTCATTTGCTATATGCAAATACTAAATGCAATTATATGCTTTTATGCTTTATTTCATGTTTCTCGTTTGAATATGAACTTCGGGTTCCTTGTTTGCATATGAACTTCGGGTTCCTTGTTTGCGTATGAACTTCAGGTTCCTTGTTTGCATATGAACTTCAGGTTCCTTATTTGAAAGAATTTTTATATGGACTTTAGATCATATGAGCTTCAGTTTATTTGCATGTGAACTTCAGGTTCAACGACTCTTGCTTTGTGTTTGGAAGTATGACTGTCTTCTGTTGGTCATAATGCTCCTTCAGGGAGTTCCATAAGGGAAGAGGATTTTTTTCCAGTTAAATATTCTGATTTTAGATCATTGTGGATATGGCCTCTTAAAAATATCAGGGTCTTTGCTTTGTCCTGCTGGGACATATTATTACCATTTTTAATGGTACTCTCTAAGCATTGAGATTGTAAATGGATTTCAGTGTTCGACATTTTTGTGAACTACACAAAAATAATAATTGCAGATGCTTAATTAAACAAAATTCACATATCAGTACACATGTTCTATAATTATCAAAACGAATTAATAAATTAACGAACAGACAAAACGATGAAACTGCAGTGCTGTTATATCATAAATTTTTTTTGCAGATATCGTAAAATAGGATAGGATCGTACACATGGATGTAATAAATTGAATATATTACGATACAGAATCATAAAAAAAATATCCAAATCTGCAAGTCTTTCTTTATACATTTATAATGAACTTCTTACAATAATGCAACATAAATCGTCAAGGAGCCATACATCATGGTACATAACAAAAATAATGGCTACATTAATACATATGTTGACTAACAAGAAGCTTGCTATTTACATATATGCATACCTATTAGCAATGGCTTATCTGTTATTGAAGAGATAAAGTAGAAAATGAAGATGTTTTATGTATGGCGTATGAGGTAAAAGATCCATATATAATATTATAAAAAGAAAATCAATGGATCTTCCTAAAAAAAATATTTGGTATACCATAATACCAGATCAAATATGAATAGGTGGATATCTAAAAACCACTAAGTTAAAAATTAATTAGATTTAAAAAAGTTTAGATCCACTAAAATTGAATCTAGATCTACAAAAACTGAAAAAGAAAAGTGACCTAGAAGTATGGATTACATCTAAGCAGAAGATATAACAAGTTCATATATGTAGATCTATATGATTTCAAAACATAAAAAAAATAACTTACATGATAGATCCATAAATATAGATCTAGAATATTTCAAACAATAGCTCTAATAGAGCTTCGTGCTGATAACGTGTTATCAAATGAACACAAAACAGAAGAAATAAGTGAGAGAGGACATTTTTATTCATTCAGATGTATATTCTTTCTATTACATTGGCTCCTTTATATATAGGCTTTTGGAGCTGATCTTTAGCTTATTGCCATGATGTGGGACTAAACATAGAACTAATAAAAGCATATTCACAACATTCATATATATATATATATATATATTACAACATAATTTATTTTTTTGAATTTTTTCAGGGGAGAAACCGGAACTGCCGTAAAACTCCCCCTAGTGCACCTAACCTTGTCCGCGGGGTCATCAGGCTTATGCACACGGTAAGCCCCCTTATTTGAACTAAAGTGCGTAAGGCAGGAATCGAACCCTCTCCCTCTTCCTGGGGAGCTAGGAACCCCCACCACCCGCACTAGAGCTGCGGACCCTAATTTATTATAATGAATAATTATCAATAAATAATTTATAAATTAGTTAATTATTAACTACATAAATTATAGTTAATAATTAAAATAATAATGTTTAATAATATATATATAATTCCATGGAATTGGTAAAAAAAAGCTTTAAATTAATTAAAAAATAAAAATTATAAACCAATATTTGATACATTATTCATAATTTCAAAAATGTTAAAGTAATTTCAAAATTATAAAAATATAAACGTTATATTGTAGATATGCTCTAGATAACTTTTTTCTTATAACCCCTTTTTGATATTTAGTTTTTAAGTGATAATAATATTTGCTTCAATTCTTTAAATATTTGGATATGTCCTCTAAATTATCAATAAAACCATATTTAAAAACCTTTTTGGATACAATACACATTATTTAACCAACTTTATTATTTTTAGCCATCAGATTTTTAAAACCAACCGTTCAATTATATGAACCCTAGATCTAAATTTTATTCTAACAGCCACCTCATTTTCTTCACTTTCAACCAAATTCATGAAACAAAAAAGGGAAATCACCAATTCACTTCCTCTAATTCGATCACTAGATTCCACTCACGATTCAACTCTACCTCCAGACGATTGGAAGTTGCAATTCAACTCTACTTCCAGGCGATTAGAAGTTTTTATTCTGGTACATTCTTTAACTTCAGGCGATTCCAGACGATGCTTTCATTGTGAGTTTTTCATTAATTTTTCATCAATCTACATTTACCTAATTTCTATTTTGGTACGTTTTGTTACTGTTTTCCTTTTTCTTTTTGCGGTATGTTACAGATTTATTTGGAGGGGAAGCTCTTGCTTGCGTTACAGGTACCTTAAATTTATCCTTTAATTTTTAAACTGTTTATTTCTATTTATACAATTATTGAATTTTTTATTTTTAGTTTTATTTCTTTCGTTTTTTCAATTTGTGTCCATATTTATTGTGTTTATTTGTGTGTGTTTTACTTTTGGTTTTTATTGAAGAAACATTCTATTATGTTTTGGTAAACGCTTGAATAAGTCAAACTTACTTAAATTTCTAAGTATTAAAAAATTCAACCATGTTCATTGCACTGTTTTATTTATAACTTGTAAGGCAAGCAGAATAAATCTTTCGTTCAAGCATACATGAAGCTATATTTTGCTATGCAGAATAAATTTACCAAGTCAGTTACTGTGCAGTTCTTTAATGAACTGATAATAATCCTTGTAGAAATGCTATTTATGTGCCATCTAACAGTCCTATTACTGTGCAGTTATGCTACTTCAGTCTATGTTGATGTTCAATAAGCATATTGAAATAAGGTATTTATTCAAATAATTGCTATTGTTTTAATTTTTTCGAAATTTATCCAATTATTTTACATTATCCTCACCGAGGTCAGTCAAAAATCATAATTGGAGGTATGCCAATCATGCTCCGAAATTCTCATTGTATGCTGAATGAAAATAATGAATTTGAACTTGGATTTTTTTTTTTTTTTTGAAGTAGGAATGGGGTAATTATTTGAAGTAGGTATGTATCATATGCATACCATTTCATTGTGTTATTTGGAGTAGGTATGTAACATATGTACTATTTGAATTTGAACTTCCCATTTATGCTTTAGAAATTGGATAAAGATGTCATTTTTTATATGCAACAAACTGAATGATTAATTCAATCATGAAGTGGAATCAATTATACCATTACATATTTGCTTGTTAATTTATTGGTAGTGAATGATTTCATGTTTACACTGTGGTTGTGATAGATTAAGTAGTCATTTCTGTTTGTTAAATTTTTTTATATCAGATTTTTTTCCCCTATACCTATTTTTTGAAGGCAACATAAACAATAACCACTTTGATTTATTTAAAAGTAAAACTAAAAAGAATAAGAAATGTCGGACATGAAGCTACTGAGGCCCTCGGTTCAATTGCAAGTATTATAGCAAAAGTTCCAATTTACTATCCAAGTGTCCATGATAATGTTTAATCAGCTATTATATGTCTAAATCAAATCACAATGGTGTTTTTCATGTGGCAAAAAATGGTCGACTAAACAGGATATCACAAAATGTGACTGTATGTATATAATTCAAGGATATGTTTATAGTTCATACACCTCATAAATGCCAGTATTTTTACTTCTCCCTCTACAATTTTTACTTATAAATATCCCTTTGTTCACATCTCAATCTGAAAGTACTTTTCTATTTTTACTTTCTCTCAAACTCAATTGGATTGTTATCTAAAAAATCTTTTAAACATAATGAATCATGTTTTGTAAAATTTGAACACAAAAGAGGAGCACCTTAAGAAGTAAAATATGATTAGAAAACCTGCTCAAATGGCTGCTTCAAATAAAGGTAAGGGAATGGTCAATGAATGAGAAGATTTAATAAAAAAATTCCTGGAAGGCTGTTAGCAAATTATTTATGCCAAGTTAGTTAAAATATCATGGAAGGAGATAAAATAACATTATCTATTTTTTTGGATACTACATTTATTTTATTTGAATCATTTCCTTTCCTTTCAGCTGGTGTCATTTTCAATATACACATAAATTATTGATGTTAATTTTGCTTGAACAAATAAAAAACAACATTCCAATCGAAAAGATAACTAATACCGTATTTTAAAATTCAAATTTAGTCAAAACACATGATCATAAATATGCCTCAACTTTATAGGCAATTTATAGGAAATTTTCATTCACTGCTCATTTCGGACCCCAAGATAAAAATTGAAACAGTATTTGTTTTATTCATTCGCTATATCTCATATTGAAATACATTATTTTTCATTTTTATAAATAGAAATGATGAATTTTTAGCTATGATTGCACGTATTAGGTAAACTTTTGGGCATATGAACCAAAATGAACAAAGAAAGCTTATGGAAGGATCACCTATTCTGTTTATGTTACACCTAAGGTTTGTAAGTCTGTTGTTTTGTTAAGTTTGCTGCCTTTCTTATGGCATTTCTGGTTACTACATAAGGAAACCCGCTTGCAGTCATGCTATGGATAAATAATTATGTACCTTTTTGTTATATCAAATTAATTAAATAATTGCCCACTTCCGAATATTATTTATTATAGGCACTATTTTGTGCATTTAGGTGGTGACTGTGACTTCTGTGTGGGTTGTTCCCTTGGGTCTGAAAGTGAAGAAATTTCAGGTTGTGATGTTGGAGCTTTGTGTCGAATTGAGTCGATGTGGACTTATGTCAGTTGCTAGTTTTTCTTTGCTGGCTAGGTAAATGTATTGCCATTTTGATGAAGTTTATGGCTTTCATCATGTTAATGGGATGTTTATGAGTCTGCTTATCATCATTTGTCTCCTTGGCGATTGCGCAACAGAGGAGTATTATTGCTCAGCATTTTGGTGATTATGCTTCATACTCTGGTCTTTTAGCATGCTGAAGCTTTCTATTTTATCCTAAAGCTATGTTTATGTCAATTTATTATGTTAAAAAAAGTAAATATTTAACCGTTTGCATTCTTGGTTCCCATTTATTCGCACTATCTCACAATTTCTAAAAAAGAATCTGCAGAACCAATTCTATGGAGTGCGATTAGCAACATCAAAATAAATATATGAGTTAATGAACATGATAGTGCATTAGCAATGCCTCAATGAATATATGACAAGCTAAAGTAGTATTTTTGTATTTAAAACTAGCATGCAGTTGCCTCAGTCTGTGCGTTAGCAATGCCTCAATGAAGTTGAGGCAATTGCCCCCATTTTAACCGAAGCAACACAGTAGTTAGTATGGGACAATGCATCGGTTCACCCTGCCTACATCCGTTAAACTATTAAACTGAGAAATTGCAAAAGTAATGTATTTATTATGTATCAAATAGTATATGCTTTATTAAGATCGGCTCACTTTACACCTACAATGATAACTGCTTTGTTAACCTGCAGTATGAGGTGTAACATATCAAATATATATTATGCATTCTTCTTGGTCGTCACTTTTCTTCAGTATACATTCAAAATTGGCATGCTCTATGTAGTATGTTATTTAGTTTCAACATAGCCTTTACATATTTTTTTGCCTAAATCACCCTACTGATCACATCCTTGGTTGAATTCTTTTGTAAAAAATGAAGACAATATTGAACTGGATAAAGAGTTAGCATTTGATGCCATTGGCAGATGTTCCTTACATGTTTTCCCTTGCCAACAGGTTTGCTATTTAACATGAATATCAGTCAATTCTACTGCTACATTTGTTCCCAAATTTTATATTAACCTTCCATCATAACGAACAACTCAAGCTTTTAAGTTCCTACATTCAATGTATTTCAACATGATTAGAGTATTTCAGTTCTACAACATCATCGGCTCTCTAAAAAAACAAAAAAAGCAAGAAGCTAATACAAGCACTAATGTTTTTTTTTTTTTGGATGCAGCGATAGAACCATACAACATACAAGCCACACAGAGCGACTATATTTGATTTTCAGTGGATTGTTCTCTATTCTTCACATTTTATATTTTATTTTTCCTCCTAATCAATGCTAACGGTCATAAGTCAATTAAAAGTACAAACAAATGGATGAGTTTAGCCCATATAAAAATGAATTAAGATATACAAATATTACGATGTTTTAATATTAAAAAAAATCTCTTTTAATCAGGTACCAACCCACTTAGCCCACCTGAAGAAGCATTCTCTTTGGCACAACTTGTAATTATCAAGAGCGGCCGAGTCCATGTTTATATTACTTGAATCGGACCATATATAAATCCCTCTTTCTTCTTTGCTTGCAGGAACTGTATTGTTAAGAACAAATGCTACTAGGAGAGCCACTACCATGTTCGTAGATATCAAAGAATTTAATGCGTAATTCAACCATTGGCTACCATTGTTGACAGACACAACGGACCCAGCTGCAAAATTGAGCACCATGCAGCACTTATGAAACAGAAGGGAGGTTGCATGTGAACTTCTTGTAGGTTCAAGAAATAAAGATTATTACATATATGTGCCTTGCTATGTATAGTAGCATGTTGTTGTTTATTTTACAAGTTATGTTGGGTTGTGAGGTAGTGGAGATGATATATCAATTTGAACACATATGGTTGTATGTGGGATATGTTTAATGTTATGTTTGTATCTAGGATATGTTTGTATGTGAGATAACGTTATGTTCTTTTTTGATATTAATATTATTGCTTATGATACAACTTTATTTGTATATGTTTGGCGAATTTATCATTGTTTTTTGGTTATGTTAATTATTTTAGTATTCACAATTGAATGATTATAGTTGGAAAAGCCGAGAGGGAAAAATAGGTTGAATGTTTATTAGCAGATCATAAAGAGAATAGCGACAGATTACCGTCAAAATGGGTTTACTATCGTTTATTATCTGTCGCTAATCTCTAGCTAATTAGCAAGGGTTTACCAATGTTTTTAATAAATAATAATTTATTATAAAGTATTTTCCGCCGGTAAATCATCGGTAAATAAAACAAAATAAAATAAATTAATAAATAAGATTATTTTTTATTATATACTTAGTGTAATGACGGAAAATTGTCGGTAAATTCATGCTAATATCCGTCACAAAATTTTGACACAATTACCGTCATGGTTTTACCGACTACCATGATTTATAGGAAATCCGTTGCTAAAAGCAATATAGCGACGGATTAGCAGCGGATTTTGCCACTACAAAATCAGTTTTTTCTTATAGTGCGTAAAATACAAAAACTAAAACTTCTGGTTCGAGTCGAAAAACCAAGTTTAGGGGGGATGTCGGAAATAAACTTGGTTTTAAGAAAATATTTATTGCATTAACGGAAATGTCTATTAGTGGGTTAATGTTTGTATTTGTGAAAAAGGAAAAATCTAGACTAAATAAATATGTAATGTGAAGAAATATAGAAGAATATAGAAAAGAATAATCTAGAGATTTTCCCTAAAATAACTTAAGATGTACTCATTTTCGTTTGTAATGAAGCAAAAAATTAAGCAATCAAAGTTGTAATTAAAAGGCAGGCAATAAAAATTATTTCCTCCTCATTAAAATATATTATCTCAAAATTTTCTTCTCTTTATAAAACATCTAACAGTGGTATCAGAGCTATAAAATTTTCTAACAGCAACCACATAACACAAATAATGAATTGTCCAAGAAATTTTACCAATGCAACTGAACAAACAGTACGTAAATACTCACACTATTGATAGCATCATTAGTAATTTTCTCCATTTTTTCACGCTCCTGCGACTGGTCATAAACTACCTTCTTTAAGTTCTCAATCTTTGCAAGAGCATCTCTAAGTTTATCAGCTAATTCTGTAGTAGACTCCTTTTCCTGCAAAAATTTACAAAATTTGCACTAAGGAAACCCTTTTATCGTTAAATATAAAGACAGGCCGCATTTTTCAAGGAAATGAGCATGCTTTCTGTTGACTCAAATTCAAAGCTTTGAGAATATTAAAAATGAATAGAAATGTTCGTGAGCTTTTGGTAAGACTAAAAGGTTGTATTTGCAATTATTTCTATGTTTGACTGACATCTTGTGATCCTTTATATATATATATATATATATATATATATACATATATATATGTGTGGCTTTCATTGTTGTACTAAATGTAAGCAAGAAAATAAAAATAGAAAACTTCAGTTTGCTTTTGTAGCCAACAGATCTGGTATCAGACATGAACTCCAGCATTGTTCAACAACAAATACCCAGGTTAGCAAAAGACAATCATGGTTCGTGGTCAATCCAAATGAAGGCTTTGTTTGGGTCCTTAGATCTCTGGGAAACTGTGATAAATGGTTTTTTAAACCCACCGCCGAAGAAGAGGCTGCATACACAGAACAGAGAAGGCGGACTCTTAAGGAGCACAAAATGAAGGATAAAAAGCCCCTGTTTACACTCTATTAAGGATTAGATGAGGCTACATTTGAAAAGGTTGCCAAAGCAACAACAAGCAAACAAGCATGGGAAATTCTTGCTACCATCTACAAAGGTGATGAATGAGTGAAGCGAGTTCGTCTACAAGCATTGCGGAGCGAGTTTGAAGCACTTCACATGAAAGATAGAGAATCGGTGTGACTACTTCTCAGGGCTTCTGGTTATTGTAAATGGCTTAAAAAGAAACAGTGAGAAAATTGATGACATCCATGTCGTCAAAAAGGTGCTTCGATCCCTTTCCACTAAATTTGAGCATGTGGACGTAGCTATTGAAGAGTCTAAGGATTTGGAGAAGCTAATAATCGATGAATTGCTGGGTTCGCTTCAAGTGCATGAGCAAAGAATGCAAAAATATTCAACTCATGTACCACTAGAACAAGCACTAGAGTCAAAAGTGACGATAAACGATCAAAGAAGATCTAATTACAGCGATGGTAGTGGTAGAGGCAGAGGTCATGGTGGCTTTCAATGATCAAATCAAGATCATCATGATAATCAAGGTTTTAGAGGTCGAGGACGTGGAGGCTACCGTGGTAGAGGAAGAGTCCATGCACATGAAACTGCGAAAAAGTTACAGTGCCATAAATGCATAAAATTTGGACATTACGCTGTTGATTGTAAAAATGATGTACAAGCAAATGTTGCAGAAACATCGAATGCTGGAGGTAATGATACCATACTACTTTTTGCTCAAGATGATTCAAACATTCAATATGATACTTGGTACTTTGATTCTGGTGCGAGCAATCATATGTATAGCAGGAAAAATTTATTTGCAAAACTTATAGAAGGAGTTCATGGACCCGTGAATCTTGGGGACTCCTCCATACTTTCTGTTGAAGGCAAAGGTACAATACAGTTTGATTTAAAAGATGACAAAAAGGATATATTTCTGATGTATATTATGTTCCCAACATGAAAAGCAATATTCTAAGTATTGGACAACTTTTGGAGAATGAATACAAAATATACATGGTAAACAATTCACTTACTTTGAGAGATAAATCCGAAAGAATTATAGTTCATGTTCCAATGACCAGCAATCGCATGTTTTCACTACATCTCAACGACAAATCCGAAAGGTGTTTCTATGGACATAAGCAAGATGAGTCATGGAAATGGCATTTTCGCTTAGGGCATCTTCATTTTGGTGGACTAAAGTTGTCTTCATCAAATTTGGTTCATTGGTTACCAATGATTGATCCACCAAAGGACACTTGTGAAGAATGCATACTCAGCAAGCATTCAAGACTTTCTTTTTCAAACGGAAAATCTTGGCGAGCTACAACACCACTACAACTTGTGCATACTGACATATGTGGACCAATAAAGCCTGCATCATTAGGATGTAATAGATACTTTATTACTTTCATTGACGGTTATAGTCTAAAACTTTGGGTTCATTTTTTTAAAGAAAAATTTGTTGTTTTGGATGTATTCAAAGTTTTTAAAGCACTTGCAGAAAATGAATCTGGTCATAAGCTTATATCTCTTCGTTCTGACCATGGTGACGAGTATACATCAAAAGATTTTGAGAATTATTGCAAGGATCATGGCATAAAGCATCAATTTACTTCTGCATATACCCTACAGCAAGATGGAGTCGCCGGAAGGAAGAATCGGACAATTCTAAATATGACAAGAACTATGCTTAAAGAGAAAGGGCTGCCAAAGCATTTCTGGGCGGAAGCGGTAGCATGCTCAACATATATACTCAATCGTTGTCCTACCAAAAGTGTCAAACACATGACACCTCAAGAGGCATGGAGCGGCTACAAACCAAGTGTTGCACATCTAAGGATTTTCGGATGTGTTGCATACTCACACATACCAAAATCCAATAGAAAGAAGCTTGATGATCATGGTGAAAAATGCATTTTTGTTGGATATAGTGAGAACTCAAAGGCATACAAGCTTTATAACCCATTAACAAAGAAGTTGGTGACTAGTAGAGATGTTATATTTGATGAAAATGAAACTTGGAATTGGAGTGATAATGTGAAGGTTGATCAAAACCAACCTGCATTGAAAGATTCTGAAGAATCTCTTGCTGAAATTCAACAGGTGACACCATTGTCTCCTCAAACATCTTCTCTAAGAAGTAACTCTCCATCTGTTGGAGAAAGCAGCAACGAAGTTTCAAGGAAGCAAAGTCCTGTCAAAATGAGAAGCTTGAAGGACATTTATGAGGAAATAGAGAATGATGAAGAAAATAATCTTTTTTGCTTGTATGCTGATCAAGAGCCTCTTATTTTTCAAGAAGCAATAAAAGAAGATTGTTGGTGATTGGCAATGAAGGAGGAAATACAGGCAATTGAGAAAAATAAAACTTGGGAGCTTACAACACTTCCAGAAAAGAAAAATGCTATTGATGTTAAATGAGTGTACAAAATTAAGCGTACTGCAGATGGTGAAGTTTCTCGATACAAGGAAAGACTCGTTGCTAAAGGCAACAAACACAAATTAAATGTCATACTTGAGGAAGAAGTATATGTTTAGCAACCCGAAGGTTTTTGGTAGTAGGAGAAGAAAACAAGGTATATCGTCTAAAACAGGGATTATATGGCTTAAAGCAGGCACCAAGAGATTGGAATGCACGACTTAATAGATATCTTCATCAAAATGGATTCACAAAATGTCCATAGGAGTATGCTGTGTATATGAAAAAAAATCATGTTGACCATTTGTTGATAGTTTGCATATATTGCTGATGACTTGCTATGCACAGGAAGCAATGTTGAAATGCTCATGGAGTTTAAAGTTTGAGGAGTTTGAGATGACTGACAGCGGAGTAATGTCCTACTTTCTTGGCACTGAAGTGAAACAAATTAAATGGAAGATGGAATATATATATCTCAAAAAAGATACATGAATGAGATTCTAAAAAAAAATTCAACATGATAAACTGCAAACCTGTGAATTTTCTAGTAGCAGCAGGAACAAAATTATCAAGAGAAGAAAGTGAAGCTCAGGTGGACTTAACCATTTTCAAGAGTTGGTCGGCAGTTTGAGATACTTGACGATCACAAGGCCTGATATTGTGTATGGAGTCAGACTTGTAAGTCGCTACATGGACGCACCGAACAAGTCGCATTGGCTAGCTGCAAAAAGAATCTTGAGGTATATCAAAGGCACTCTCAGTCTTGGTCTTCTTTATTGCTACAGTGAGAATGCAAAGCTGGTAGGCTATTCTGATAGTGATTGGGTAGGCGACAAAGATGATAGGAAAAGCACAACAGGGTATGAATTCTATTTTGGATCAACTGGATTTTCTTGGACTTCGAAAAAAAAAGTGTTGTGGCGTTATCTTCATGCAAAGGTGAGTACGTGGCATTCTCATCAACTGTTTGTGAGGCTATTTGGCTGAGAAATATTTTGATAGAGCTGGATTATAAAATGAACGGTCTGGCTAACACAGAGGCAACACAGTTTATATTATTATTTGTTTCATTCAGTTTGTATGGGCCTAGCCCAATGTTTTATTACATGTCCGCATTGGTCAAACTGTAGGCTATATATGCAGTGCCTATCTTATGTACATAATTTTTTAATTTTTACTCTATAATACAATTGCGTTATTGCTTTACATCTCTACTGCAAACTCAGTTTTGCATCTTTCTTCAATCTCTATTTTGGTATCGGAGCTATTCAAGCCTAACGGCATTTTTGATCCATCTGCAAGTTTCTTGATCAACTCATCAGTTCTTTCATCATCATTTGAGCTGCTTATCTTCTCCTCAGTTTGCTTTCATCATCGGAGAAGATTGTTCAAATATTCTAACTGTGCCTTGCCATTACAATCAATACACGGCTGTATCAAATCACTGTGCCTCGCCTGTATATTAATTGTGGCTGCAACTCGATAGAAATTTGAACATCTTGCAACAAAGATTCAAGAAAGCCGTTCAAAGATTTCAAGAAACCGAAAAACTCAACTGTACCATACCTAGGAACTCAGATCAGATTCATCTTCATCATTTCTGAGTGTCCCGATTGCAGCAGTTGCAGCTCTCTCAATTTCTTTTATCCTCATACCAGTGTTTCTTGATCCTGTTGCGTGTCTTACTTCCATCTTTCATCATGGTCAACGATAACGGGACTTCATCATCATCTCAACCTTCAGTTGGTTCAATTAATACTGTTGTTACCGCAGATAATCTGATAAAATCTGCAATCAGTCCAAAATCTCAGTTAATCACTGTGCAATTGGAGGAAAACAACTATCTGTTATGGAAATTACAGATAGAAACAGCAATAGAAGGCTACGGCCTTGAAGGATATCTAAAAGGGACAATTGCCATTCCTCCAAAGTTTATCACCGACCAGGCTAACAACATTGTACCCAATGAAGACTACAACAAGTACTTCAGACAAGACAGATTAATTAGCTCATGGTTACTATCATCTATTGGACAAAATCTTCTGCCACAAGTTATTGGATGTAAATCCACTAATGATATTTGGCAGGCCGTCGAAAAATCATTCAATAATCAATCTTATGCTAAGATAATGTTCTACAAAAGACAACTTCAGAAGATTAGAAAAGAAGGTGTGACCATGAGAGAATATCTTGCTAAAATCAAGTCAATGTGTGACATGTTAGATGCTGCAGGAAGTAAAATTCCAGATTCTGAACAAATTCTTATTATATTAAATGGTCTTAGTGAGGAATATGAGGCTGTGGAAGCTTTAATAGCATCTCAAAAACAATTTTCATCTATAGATGATGTGCATGCGATCTTACTTTCTCACGAGGCCAGAATTGAAAGCAAGAAGGTTCAAGAAAGTGATTACAGTGTGAATTATGCTAGCAGCAGTACTAAGAACAAAAATCAGAGTAATAAGATAGATCAAACCTTCCAAAGAGGGGGTCCTTCTACCAGAGGCAGAGGCAGGGGCAGATGGACCAACAACAGTAACCGGCCGAAGTGTCAGATTTGCGAAAAAACTGGTCATACCGCTCCAAGATGTTACTTCAGATTTAACGCCAATTATGCCGTCAACCAAAATCCAAATAATCTAAAAAGATCAAATCTTTCTGTCAATGTGGCTCAAGTCCAGAATGAAGCATCTCAACCTGAATCCGCAAGAAATCAGACTGAATGCGCTAGAGCTGAACACATCAGTGACGAGAGTTGGTATCCAGATTCTGGAGCTACCAATCATATAACCAACAATCTGGAAAATCTCAACCTCGGCAACAGTGAATACAAAGGTAATCAGACAATTTCAATGGGAAACGGTAAGTGTATAAATATTTCACATATTGGTAGAGGCAGTATTAATGGCAAAAGGCAACTATTTTTACATAAATTACTAAGAGTACCCAAGATCAAGAAAAACTTGATAAGTGTCTCTCAATTTGCTAGAGACAACAACATTTATTTTGAATTCTTTCCTGAATACTGCCTAGTTAGAGATATACTAACTAATGATATTCTATTACAGGGTGATGCAGTAAAGGGACTTTACAAGTTCAACTTTAATAACTGCAATAAAATTCCTAATGTCAATTCTGCATGTAATATGTCTGTATTGAATAACCATACTTCTCCTCACTCTGTATTCGATTTATGGCACTTTAAATTGGGACACCCAAGTGCTAAAATTGTTAAACAAGTTCTTCTTGATAACAAAATATCTTTTAATGATGTTAGTTTGCCTTATATATGTACATTTTGCCAGATGGGCAAAAGTCATAAGTTGCCATTTGCCAATTCTACTACTGAATACACCAAGCCATTTGAATTAATTGCAACAGACTTGTGGGGTCCTGCCCCAATAAGTACTGACTATGGCTATAAATTCTATATATCTTTCGTGGATGCTTTTACTAGGTACACATGGTTATACCCGTTGAAAACTAAGTCAAATACTTACGGTACTGTCATAAATTTTATTAAGATGATTGAAAATCAATTCAATAGTACTGTAAAGATAATACAATCTGATGGTGGCACCGAATTTAAACCACTCTCTGATTTCTTTCAGAAAAAAGGCATAATTCACAGAATTACTTGTCCGTACACTTCTGAACAAAATGGTTTAGTTGAAAGGAAACATAGACATATAGTTGAAACTGGTTTAACACTGCTTGCTCAGGCATCACTACCCTTAAAATTCTGGTCTGAGGCATTCAATTCTGCTGTATTTTTAATAAATCGAATGCCAACCAAAATTTTAAGTGGAATTAGCCCATTACAAAAATTATATAACATTAAACCAGATTATAACATTCTCAAAACCTTTGGATGTCTATGTTTTCCACATCTAAGACCATTCAATTCAAATAAATTTGATTATAGATCAAAACCATGTACATTTATCGGTTACTGCCCTAACCAGAAAGGATATAAATGTATTGATTCTAATGGCAGAATTTTTATAAGTAGACATGTAATCTTTGATGAAAGAACTTTTCCATATAAACAATCTAATATAAAAACTTCAAAGAAAGTCTACAGTTCAAAAGTTGTCCTACCTGAAATACCAATTATACATGATCTGTGGGAGCATCAAAGTGGCACTGAGGCTGCTGGTGTTCAAAGCAGTAGCGATGATGCCACTGAATGGCAAAATCAACATCAACCTGAATCTCCAAGCCACGCCTGCCAGCAACCTATCACAGAAGAAAATCAAACTTCAAGCTCTGAGGACAGCAACAATCAAAGCGCTGACAATAGAGCAGAAGACAACACAAATGAATCTGAACAAACAAACTTACCACAAAGTTCTTCTCACGTGCAACCAAGACATCATATGATGACAAGAGCAAAAAGTGGGATATTCAAGCCAAAAATCTACTCAGCATCCATTAGTCAAGATGAACCAGTGGATTTCAATCAAGCTGTCACTGACAAAAGATGGAGAACTTCCATGAAGGAGGAATATGATGCTCTTATCAAAAACAACACATGGGAACTTGTCGATCCACCTTATAACAAAAATATAATAGGATGCAAGTGGACATTTAAACTCAAGAAAAATCCAGATGGATCAACAAGCAGATTCAAAGCAAGACTTGTGGCAAAAGGCTTCACACAGGAATACGGCTTTGATTTTAGTGACACTTTTTCTCCAGTTGTGAAGCCTTCTACTATCAGACTTATATTTACAATTGCTTTGAACAATAATTGGAAAATAAAGCATCTAGATGTTAATAATGCATTTTTAAATGCTGACCTACAGGAAGATATATATATGCAACAACCACAAGGGTTTATTCAGGATTCAAGCCAAGTGTGCAAGTTAAAGAAGGCTATTTATGGTCTCAAGCAAGCTCCTCGGGCCTGGTTTCAGAAGCTTAAAACAACTCTGAACTCAATGGGATACCACCCAACAAAATCTGACTCATCGCTATTTATTAAAAATACCAATACTTCTACTGTATATATTCTTATATATGTTGACGATCTGATTGTTTCAGGTAGCAGCAATGATGATGTCAGGCATCTAACAGAGCTTTTACATAAGCAGTTTTCTATTAAAGATCTAGGTGAAATCTCACATTTTTTGGGGATAGAAGTTACTAAGCAATCAAATTCAGAAATGCATCTTTGTCAGAGAAGATACATTTCAGAAATTCTGCTTAAGACTAACATGGATGGTGCCAAGCCTCAACCCACACCTATGATTTCTAACCAGCATTACTCTAAAAACAGGGGAGAAAGCATAAACAATATTAAACAATATAGAAGTGTTGTAGGAGCGTTACAATACGTTACTATAACACGACCTAATATTGCATTTAGTGTTAATAAGGTGTCTCAATTTATGCAGAATCCTCTTGATAAGCATTGGAAAGCTGTAAAAAGGATTCTCAGGTATCTAAAAGGGACCAACAACTATGGATTAACCTTAAAAGCAAGCAATCACCTGAACATCACTGCCTACAGCGACTCAGATTGGGCTGCAGATAGTGATGACAGAAGATCTGTTACTGGATATTGTATCTACATTGGGAGCAATTTAATCTCATGGTGTTCTAAAAAGCAAACTACAATATCCAGATCTAGTACAGAAGCTGAATATCGCAGTGTTGCAAGCACAACTGCAGAAATTTTATGGCTACAATCTCTATTAAAGGAACTAAACTTACTGTCTGAAAAAAGGCCGGTCATTTGGTGTGATAATCAAAGTACCATCTATATGACAGCCGATCCAGTTCAACACGCAAAGACTAAACATATAGAGATTGATATCTACTTCGTTCGTGAACAAGTACAGCAAGGCAAACTCCAAGTAAATCATGTACCAAGTTTATACCAAAAAGCAGACATCTTTACTAAAGCGCTATCAGCTAAAAACTTCACAAGACTCAGGGAAGAGTTAAATATTAAGGGAAACATACAACCTGGTTCGGATTCACACGAACGAAGACTCCAGTGATGTCGTGTACTTCTTATGGTCATCCCTCTTTCTCCTTGCTCTGCACGAAGCCCTTTTAATGCTCTCGAATCTCAGACCTAGCCAATTCGAGCGTTAGAAGGGCGAATTCTCTCAGCCGCCGTACCAAATTAGAAGACTCCAGTGATGTTGTGTGCTTCTTCTGACCATCCTCCCTACTTGTTTTTTTTCTCCAGATGAAGACTCTTTAATGCTCTAGAGTTTCAGATCTAGTCTATTTGAGTGTTGGAGGGGATAATTCTCTCAGCCGCCATGCCAAATTAGGGTTCCATGAAGATCCGAAGCCTAATTTGAGGGGGAGTATAAAATGAACGGTCTGGCTAACACAGAGGCAACACAGTTTATATTATTATTTGTTTCATTCAGTTTGTATGGGCCTAGCCCAATGTTTTATTACATGTCCGCATTGGTCAAACTGTAGGCTATATATGCAGTGCCTATCTTATGTACATAATTTTTTAATTTTTACTCTATAATACAATTGCGTTATTGCTTTACATCTTTACTGCAAACTCAGTTTTGCATCTTTCTTCAATCTCTATTTTGGATGTTCCGCAAGAGGAAGTAACTGTGATATGTGTAGACAACAAACCAGCCATTCAACTAGCAAAAAATCCGGTGCATCATGGAAGAAGTAAGCACATCGATACTCGGTTTCATTTTCTTCGAGATCATGTGAAGAAAAAAAAAATAGAGCTGCAATATTGGCACACTACGGAACAAGCAGCGGATATATTTACAAAGCCAGTCTCAGGTTGAAACCTTCATAAAATTAAGAAATAAGATGGGAATGAAGCAGCTTTGATTTGAAGGGGGGCTGTGTTGACTCAAATTCAAAGCTTTGGGAATATAAAAAATGAAAAGAAATGTTAGTGAGCTTTTGGGAAGACTAAAAGGATGTATTTGAAATTATTTCTATGTTTGACTGACATGTTGTGAGCCTTTTATACATATGGCTTTCATTGTTGTACTGAACGTAAGCAAGAAAATAAAAATAGAAAACTTCAGTTTTCTTTTGTTGCCAACCCTTTCTTGCACTAAACCACTACCCAGACTCAATGATATTACATACGTTATTCCACACTAAATAAATATGGTTGATTAGGGTGATTATCTTGGTAGAGTTAATGTTTTGGCTTCGAAGCGTTCTGCATTTTGTTTCTTTCATGCATTTTCCTTAATGTTCCATATGTCAATAGAAGAAGACGTGGGAATACAAAGCCATGCCTGGTTTGTCAGTGGTGATGCAAAACAAATTCTCTTGTCATGGTTTTGTGCCAATCCCTTAGGTGCTTCTTTGCTCCTTGCATCCTTAAGTTACTAAAAACACATTTCTAAGACCTTGTTATGTACAAAGATCAGGAAAAACATGATCACAATTTTTGGGTCTTACAATTATTCCATTAGAAGCACAGTTTGTTCTACCCTTTTCTGCAATCGATGTGTCTTGAGGAGTTGAATTTATAGCATTTGGAGGGGGAAATTGTGGCTCTTTTCTACCCTCTTCTGTAATCGATGCGCTTTGAGGAGTTGAATTTATTGCATTTGGAGGGGAAAATTGTCGCCCAAATATGAAACTTCCAAGCTTGTGCCAGAAGTTCGTATTGCCATTGGTGCTTGAAGTTTCGACATGAAATCGTCTAGACCGTCTTGATGCATAATCTGAAGTGAAAGTTGGTTGATTCAATTGTGTAATATTTGAAGAAGCCTCCCTATACAAAAAGTAGCAGTATGTTATGTAAATCAAATATCATCTGTCATATGTACATATAATATAATGGAACTACACGGCAACATAACTCACCTCCTTCATGCTACGGAAGTCATAGAGTACGTAAATACATAAATATAGTCACTATTGTTAGATAGCAGTATATGCTTATTAGGTTATTATTTGATCGAGCAAATAAAAAGCCATACTTACTTCGTGCAAATAAGGACTCCTTTGCAAACAAACCATATTGTGGATGAAGGATCAGCATGCTTCTCCACAATTAAAGCAGTTTTTGATGTGGGCGCATTCATAGTGCTGTGAGTTAAGTATTATATTTAGCGTGGTTTCTCCGCAAGACAATATTTAATCAAAATATCAGATGGCCTATAACATATGATAACTTCCTACTCTTCTTCTTCTCCTTTTTTTTCCTTTTTGCTTTCATGTACTCAATATGCTTGATTGCATATTTGATTACAATGTCAAGCGTCAAAACATATGAAACACAAATGATTGCAAGACAACGACCTTGAATGTAATTTGTCAGATGCTGCCCCCATGACAAGCTTGTCAATTTCATGTATAGCAATAATCTGGAGAAGTCCTCTTGCAACATCATCTGCTTCAATCACCAATTTATTGGCTTGTACCTGAAATTAAAGGAATGCGTAGTTTTAGAAAAACATATTTGAAGCATCTTTAGCTAATTCCCAAATGAGACGATAATTTTGAAATGTATCGATGAAGAAGAAAAGATGCACCTTGTGCCTTGAGCACTCAGCTAGATAGTCATCTAAACATTTATGCATAACCTCCACTTCCTCAACGGGAAAATTTTGCTCTGGAATCATAATGCAAAAAAAAAAAAAAAAAGTACGTTTATTATTAAAAGCATTCAAAAATTACACGGTTAGACGATCTCAAAGAGCTGATTTTATATTACAAAAAATAACACACACAATATATATATATATATATATATATATATATGTATGTATATATATATATATGGACCGGCTATTTATACACAAAATGAGAAATACAAAGTCTCAACCGTTGATTTCTTTTGTCTTTACATGGAGAGATGGAATTAATAGGGTGATCCAATGGTGCAAATCTATTGTGTCTAAATAGACTTTCTCATATATATATATATATATATATATATATATATATATATATATATATATATATATATATATATATATATATATATGAGGCAGGTTCAATAGAACCTCAAAAATGGAGCACCCCTTTAGTCTACCACTTTTTCACCATACATTTCTTTACTCTCTCCTCCACTAACTCTCTCACCTTCCACTAGCTTTAATTAATATAAATAAGAGGTGGAAAATAGAAAAACCAAAGGAATGCTCCATTTTTGGGTGTCATTGAACGCTCGTGTGTGTGTGTGTGTGTGTGTGTGTGTGTGTGTGTGTGTGTATATATATATATCAGTCTCCAACAGAGTGTAGATTTTGTAGACATCAAATAAACAAAGCTAACCTAAATCATGTACGCTTTAACCTCAAATAAAACAGGATATGGGATGCCATTCTTTCATATCTCATTTGCACCTACTTATTTAGCCTTTTCGTAATTAGCTAGCATTGTCTAATTCTTCAAGTTAAGATGAATCTGAACACCGTATATATAATTAAAAAAAAAAAAAAAGACCCGAAGCAAGTAAAACTTGTTATAATTTTACTTGTAAGATTGCTAATATTGTTTATAGCTGATCCTTATTTTAGAGGAGTAAATGATAATGTGAAAAGTATATAGTTATTCCCTTACCTCCATAACATGTATTTGAAATAGATAAATGAATGGCACTCCACCAAAAGCAGTGAAATATTGTCAAAATTATAAGAAACACTAATGGTCCGTTTGATTTTGAATTGGAAGGGGCATTATTGAGAACGAGGAATGTGTTCTTTTTACGAAAGGGACATTTTGGAAGGGGCAGAGTTATTATTTTATTGTTTTTTTATATATTGTTTTTAATTGTTTGTATTTGTGTGTGTTTATGGTTGAACAGAATAGTAGAATGCAAAATACAAATTGCAGAATACAAAAATTACTGAATGCCTTTTGTAGAATTTAAATTGCAGATTACAAAAGCCAATACAACGCATTACAACACCATTTAAAAAAAAACATCACAACACAATCACAAACCACAACACATTCAGAAAATAAAACAACACAACTACAACACCCACATAAAAGAAAACATCACATATTTCGAGCCCTCAGCTGCGTAACAAAATGAATAACACAAGCCCTAAGCTGTTCGGGCTTGCCAAGCAGAGAATAAAATGGGTTGTGGCCCAATCTGTCATGTGTAAACATAATAACCGACACCTCCCAATCCTGATAGTCATCCTCCTCATGGCGTACAGACATGCATAAATCGATAATCTCATCTCGGTCCATGCGCGAAGGAGCTGAACGAGAAGGGCCAGCACCAGACCTGACCGGCCTACGAGTCGGATGACTCGAGATCTCCATATTATCGCCACGAATGATATCGCCAAAGAGCTAAGCCTCTTGCAGATGAACTGGTGGAGCATCCGGAATTGCGTACTGACATCTATCGGTACGGATGCATCCTGCAAACATGGAGTCCAACTCTCTGAATCGTGTCGGAGACTCACTCTTGAACTTGCGCATCGGTATTGGCACCGTCGTCCACCAATCATCCGTTCCTGTGACGGTATCCAATTGCTCGTCTCATCTCCCTCCACCAAACTGTAGCAGTCTGTTCCACGGAGCCCAATCTCTTTTTATGTTGTCAAACTTGTTTTTCATTTGATCAACGTTGTAGTCCAACCCGGTCCGCTCGTTAAACGCCTGTGCAATCACCTGGTACCATCCTCCAACATTATGTGTACGGGAACTGAGATGTTCCATGCACACATCGATGAAAGTGTTCGTCGTATCGTTGTTTCATTCGGCAGTGGAACGAGTAGACGAAAACTGACTTGCGGCCATTCTGGAAAAGAAAAAACCGAAATCATTACGAATAAAATATATATGGGAGTAAAGAAGCAAAAAAATACAAATATAAAAGCAAAAACCCGAGAAGATCGACAAGTAGACGGTGATTGGAGCTGAAATTTTCGAATTTGGTGTTGTTTTGGTGATGGAAGGGGAATGAAATGGAGGAAATATATAGGGAGAGGGAAAGGAATCGGATGTTCTGGAAATTTCGTGGCGTCGGACGCTAAAGCCACATTTTCAACCGTTCGTCTAGAAGGGGCAAAAGCGTGGGATCCACCTTGGACGCGTCCGACGCAGACGCGAACATTAACTACCTAGTTAACAAATCAAACGCTACCTAAGCAATAAAAGAGCAAATAAAAGAACCATACGGGGTGCGATTGTCTCTGATGGGATGTGAACATGAGTTATAAATACTCTGAGCTGCTTTTCACCAGATGTATGTTGGAGAATCCACATTAAATTTTCCTTCCCTTCTTCGAATTTCTTCTTCACTGCCACATACACTTTAGTTTCCACTTCATTCTTTTTTCCTCGTGGATGATCCATTTAGCTTTCGTGTAGACACACAGAGGTTTTTGAGAAAAAAGAGAGCTTTTATAAAGATATGGAGCAATGTCCCATTCTCCTTAACTCAACCAAAAGGTCCACAATTGACTTAATAAACTAAACATTTGTGACTCTTTTAAAAGAAATATCAAGTCCACTTAATATCCGGGAAATGAGAGATAAAAAATACAATGACACTTGCTGCTTAAGTTTCTAAAAAAAAGTTAGCAAAGCCTTATCCTTGATGAAGCATCATATGTAGTAAACAATTTATCCCATAAAATCAAATTAGTAATTTCGCAAATTTTTATATACGAAACCAACAACCACTTTAGTAAATACACAGACATACATGGACAAATATACATACTACGAGTGAGCTATATTCGATAAAAAACGAATTGACTGATAGAATATGTTCATTTTGGTCGAATCGGTTATGAGACTAATAAATCGGCTTGGATATGGTTTGTAAACATTTTTTTGATCTAAATAACTAACTTCTATTGCATTATCCAATTTTACGGTATTAATGTGATATTTTAACTAATAATTAGCTTAGTAATAACATACAAAGTTTACCTAAAATAGGTCAAGTTTTATTGTAAGCATAAAAAATACTAAATAAAACCTCTTCAAACATAAATTTACGTTTTCGTGGCCGAGTTAATTTCGTAGCTTTGGTGTATACATGAAGAGGTGGTTGAGAAAATAACAGGTTTTAATAAAGAGATGGAGTAATGTCGTCTTCCCCTTACTTAACAAGAAAGTCGGATTGTTGAGAAAATAATACGTTTTCATAAAGAGATGGAGTAGTGCCACATTCCCCTTACTCAACAAGAAAGTCCACGGTTGACTCAATAAACCAATATATTATGACTGATAACAAAATTACCAAGTCCACTTAATACCTGGAAATGAGAAATAAAAATTACAATGAAACCTGCTGCTCAAGTTTCTAAAGAAGTTAGCAAAACCGTACCTTATCCCAAATGAAGCATAAGATATAGTAAACAATTTAGTCCATAAAATCAAATTAGTAATTTTACAAATGTTATATACCAAATAAAGAACCACTTTAGTAAATACGCATAGACATACGCGTTTGTGTGTATGTATGTATGTATATATATATATATATATATATATATATATATATGTTATATACCAAATAAAGAACCACTTTAGTAAATACGCATAGACATACACGTTTGTGTGTATGTATATATATATATATATATATATGTATATATGTATATATATATACATACATACATATATATATATATATATATATAATGGTCTGATTTCCATTATGAGCTCCAAAATAAATAATATGACTAGTGGAAATTACAGAGAGAGGAAGCCATACTTGTTATTTAGGACTTGTAGTGGAACTCAAAAGGTAAAGTATAATGGGAGGAAAAAGAAAATATTATTATTTAAATTGGAATGTGTACCGGAAACCAATGGAGTAGAAGGGTGATATATAATAGAAGTGTGATATTTAGAACTTGCAGTGAAAATCAGAAAGTACAAGGGACATCGTAAAAATAGAAGTGTCATTGAACGTTCATGTTTATGTTTGCATATGTGCATGTATGTATGCACGTATGCATATGAAAGTTCGAGGGACACTGTAAAAATAGAAGCTTTCCAAAGCAGGCCCGCTAGTGCGTGGTGTGCGTAGGGAATGGGAATGCTTTTAAAAGCAGACCCACTGGTTGAATTATCTAACTTGTAAGTATGTATGATACCCTAGTTCAAATCTTGTTTCTCAGCATGTGAACTTGTGTCCATTTTCATCATGATGCAACACGTATAGGCAGTGCCGGAGCCAGCAAATCATATCAGGTATGGCTAAATTTTAGGTTGGGTAAAAGTTTCTGTTTTACATAGGGCTGAATTGCCTGTAAACTATATTTTACAAAAAAATTGTAAAAACTGAGGTAGGGCCTTGGCCCCAGCTCAGGTTGCAGTACATCCGCCCCTGTGTATAGGATTGATGAAATGATTGATTGTAAATGCATTAAAAACACTCATACCATGATAGGCATGCTAAGAAAACTAGATGAATAGCCTTGCACAACACCAAAAAGATTAGCGTAGAAAAAAATTGGAGGAATCGGAAACATGTAAATCACGCGTCCATAAAAGGTGAGTACCCTGTGCCAAAGACTCCGTACTCAAGTGCGAGAGTACTTCCAGACAGTCTCCCGTCCTAATACTATTCTTATGGCTTTTCGAGGGTGGTCGATTAGTGCACACAACCTTTCTCTCATATATGTGAAGAGGTCGGGACTCGAACCTGCGCGCTCCAGATTACCAGTCGGGTAACCTTATCGTTATGTCAGGCACCACCTTTAAATCACGCGTCCATAGGAAGAAAAAAAAGTTTTTGCCTTGCTGACTGGATATAAACAATATGCGTATAAGTCTGTTGTATTTTTACATGAAACGGTACAGATGCAATTACGTACCTACCTGCCATTGAAGAAATATGCCCTATGTATGTGTGTACAGAAACCTATGTATGTGTGTACAGATTTCCCTACGCCATCCCTACGCCAAATACGAAGTCGGAAAACAGCTCGTCGCAAATATTTACCTACGCCATACCTACGCCAAATTCCCTACGCCATACCTACACCACGCTCCCTACGCCATCCCTACGCCAAATTCCATACGCCATCCCTACACCATATTCCCTACGCTGTCCCTACGCCAAATTCCCTACGTCGTCCCTACGCCAAATTCCATACGCCGTCCCTACGCCAAATTCCATACGCCGTATCTACGCCAAATTCCATACGCCCTCCCTACGCCAAATTCTGTAAGCTGTCCCTACGCCCTCCCTACGCCAAGTTTTATATGCATCCTTACCCCTTTTCTACGCATTCCCTACGCCACCGTACACCAAAAATCAATATGGTTGCCTTATATTTATCTTTCTCTATCACAAATTATAATAAAATCGAAGATATGCAAAATCATAGCAATATATATCAGTATAAACATTGATGTAAAATGAATATCATGGTCGAATTACCATAAACTTGCTACAAATATATTTTTGAAACAAATCACGTCCAATAAACAATAAAACAAAGTTGCTACACAACTCAAACATGATCGTTTCATCTAATCCAAACATGATCGTTTCATCTAACTCAAACATCGTGTAATGTACCTTACACAAATAGAACATCAAACACACTACCAAAATAAGATTAATTTATAAAGTACGTCATATATGTGGCTCTTGCTCTCGCCGCATCCCTTGTATAAATTCTTGCACAGAGCTCATTTGTTCTTGTAGTTGGTTAATAGTAACACTCATTTCTTGATTTTTATCCCTTAACTCATCAACTTCCTTCTCAAGCTTCTCTGTATTATCTGAAACTCCAATTCTGACGGTGTATGTGTTGTCTTTGTATATCTACACATAAAAATTTTAATCCAATTAGTACAATGGATACATTACATATTGCAATTAATAAATAAAATGGTCGGTTTCGCGACGCCTTAAGGCTCAGTTCCGTAATCCAAATAATTTCATATTACAATTAAGTAAAATGGTCAGTTTCGCTGAGCCTTAAGGCTCAACGAAACTGATTTGAAGGCCCAGTTTCAGCTGAGCCATAAAGCTCAGCAAAACTGAGCCGAAACGGCTCACAGTTTCGTTGAGCCTTTATGGCCAGCCGAAACTGAGCCGAACGACTCAGTTTCGCTGAGCCTTAAGGCTCAGTTTTAGCTGAGCCTTAAGGCTCAGCGAAACAGAGCCATTTTGGCTTAGTTTCCGCTGCGGAAACTGAGCCATTTCAGCTCAGTTTCCACAGCAAGTTGCTGTGCAACCCGAGGTTGCACAGCAGCCTTAAGTTGTTGTGCAACTTCAGGCTGCTGTGCAACCTGAGGTTGCACAGCAAAGTTGCTGTGCAACCAGGTTGCACAACAACCAGGTTGCTGTGCAACCAGGTTGCACATTGGTTGCTATGCAACCAGGTTGCACATTGCTGTGCAACCTGGTTGCACATTGGTGCAACCTGGTTGCACAGCAACCAGGTTGCACAACAACCAGGTTGCTGTGTTGCTGTGCAACCTGGTTGCACAGCAACCCGGTTGCTGTGCAACCACTTGCTGTGCAACCAGGTTGCACAGCAGCAACCACTTGCTGCGCAACCAGGTTGTACAGCAGCCTCAGGTTGCACAGCAACCCTGCTGTGCAACCAGGGTTGCACAGCAAGGTCGCTGTGCAACCTGAGGTTGCACAGCAACTTCAGGCTGCACCGAAAGTCCTCAATGATTCTCAAAAGGGGATCTTCTTATCCTCATTGTAAACTTCTAAGATTCTTTAAAAATAAATCGCATAATATATTTACTTTTAGCTATTTACGCCAGCTTCTTTAACACTAAACGCAAATTCAAATAAAATAAGCACTAAACTGATACAAAGAAACTTCAAAATCCCAAATATTTTAAAAGGGGCTTTGAATCAGCTACTTTGGCTATCTTGGAAATTGAAGCAAATGATACGGTTTGCTTTGCTTAATAACACAACTAAATCAAGTAACAATATTTGCTTTGGTGTATTTTATTTGGTTGTAAACAAGAATCGAAGAAAATTTCATTTTTGTATTTTCTTACACTTTTCATGTACCAATTGCTTTGTAGTGAAGGGAGAACCAAAGAAAATCCCACTACTTTCTGCAATTGTCAGTATAACCGAAGAAAATGAGGTGATGCTACAGTCTTCTTTTACACTAGTCTTGATTGATAATAATCAATCATGTGACATTAATGATCATACTGAGGTCATTGTCTAGTATAAGTTGAACCACTTAAAGTGAAACACTATCAAGAAAAAAATTGACTCTTTCAAACAGAAGAATGATATCGTCATAATTAGCATGAGCATTAAATACCCCAGGAATAACTAGAAAATAAATACGTATAAAGCATGAGCATAACTAGAAAATAAATAAATTTAGTTTTCAGTCATTACCCCAGAAATATTGCTGGTACCAGGCCTTCGTTTGCTTCTTGAAGAAGCACACGTCTCACCTTCTCCGATAAGCTGCATGTAAATATGGTTTAGCTCGTCGTGAGAGAGCTCACCACCCTGACTCTCGGTCATTTGAGCAACCCGCTCATTGTATTTGGCCTGTAATTTACATAAAACTTAGATATTGTATTGTTTAACAGAATTAGAAAATTGTAAACTATAATTTAAAACTTTTGTTGATTACATACAACAAACTATTCCGAGTACTCATCAACCCATCCCCCATCTATAGAACCGTCCGGTTTCTCAACATAATGTGTTCGAATATAAACTTGCATGAAAGTTGGTGTTCGGCCTTGTTCTTTCTCCTAAAAAATAAAAACAATTTATCATATCTTTATTTGTATTGTATACCATTATAAGTTAATAATATAAACAATTACCATATCGTTCATCCATTGTGCCATTGACTTAGAACCACATCTATGTGGCCTTGGATTTTTTTTGCGAGCAGTTGAGTTTTTTTTAGAAAGCTCCTTCACATCCTCCCTCTCCCAATATGCTAAAAATTGTTGCCATACCTCATCTGTTATACAAGCATTCTTCTTTTTATTCCTTTTCATGTCTCCAACAATCCACCTATACTTCAAAGAACACTTTTGATTCCATACCAGCCTGACATCAGCAAAAGAAGTAGTGGTATCCCAAGTGTACAATGCCTACACAAGATTTATGATCAAATAAACTGGAAAACTAATCATGAATGAACTAAATATTGCAAGAACCTGAATTTCAAAATTATTCTACCTTAAACTCGTCAAACCAATGATCCTTAATATTAGTAGGAATCATACTGAAACAAGGCCAAAATGATGTCATACGGGCCTTAAGCATATTAGATAAAATACGAGATGTCGAGTCACTATTCGCGAATTCCCACCTGTTAATGCAGAAATTAGAGTAAATTATGTAATGCATTATTGAAATACATAATAATTCGAAAATTTAAAATTTTTACTTACTCGCCACTATTCATACAATAGATGTACATGGTACCGACTGAAGAAGTGGAGCCAGTCTGTGACACTTGTCCAGATAGCCCAGGGGTGTCTTCATCATGATCGCATTCATCCGAAGGGGTGGATTGTTGATCGATAGAGGGTGGTGTTGGTTCGATCAAACCCAAACAACGTCCACTACCACTACGACCACCACGACCACTATCACTATGACCACCACGCCCACTAATACTGCGACCACCACTACCACCACGACCACCACCGCTACTACGGCCACCGCGACCACGAGAACTCATATCTATTACATGAATATGATATTTGCAACTATATACATAAGATAATCTAACATTTCATGAAAGTAGTGAACTTTATTTAAGACAAGGTTTGAAAACATTCATCAAAGAGCATAGAATGTACGTAAATCAACAATTGAAAATTTTACTACTAATTAACTAAACACAAACAACTTCATAAACATAAAAGCAACCGAGCAACTAAAATCACATGCAAACAATCATAATTAAATATACATGCTACCAATCTTCATTATCATCGACACTCTCAATGTTGACACTCTCGTCTTCAAGCTCACACTCATCTTCCTCTACTTCAATTTGCTCATCGTCATCTCCATATACTTCGACCCCATCATTGACGTCATTAATAAGAGATCCTATGTCTTCTACTTGTTGTACAATCTCTAGTAGCTCATTAGGTTCTGGATCATTTTGATATGCCATATTATCGGTTATGATCGTGTTTGAGTGAAATGACCATCTCGGTTTTGTTTTAATAACTGCCCACCAATCTGAATGACTGTTGTCGATAGCAGGATACGGTGTGAAATAAACTTGTGTAGCTTGTGCCGCCAACACAAATGGATCATACCCTAAATATTTTTTTTTGTGGTTTACTTCAATAAGAGGGTAGTCCTTATGTATGCGTTTTACTCCAATATTCGGTCTACTATCAAACCATCGACATTTGAATAGAAACGTTTTTAACTCCGGCACCACCGAGTAAGTTAACTCGATTATTTTCTCCAGTACACCATAATAATCTGTTATGTCATCATCGTTGTTCCGCCTTTGATACAAACTCCACTATTAACAGTTGTCTTTTTCTTTCCATATTCTTCTGTGTGGAACTTAAATCCATTTATAAACATTATTGGACATATTCTGTAACTAGTATGCGGACCAAACGCAAGTTTCCTATAGCAAATTTCGGTGATGTTGTTCGTATCAACCTGTCAATTTGAATTAAATACACAAGTTAATATATAATGGATATCGTGCAAGATTAAAAAAACATGACTTATCATACTTACATATTGTTTAAACCATCCCTCGAATTCTTTACAGAGTTCAGCATTGGGATATTCACTTTCGAACTTGCTATTTAAACGAAATACACATGTTAATATCTAAGTAGTATAGTGTGTAGCTTGAAGATATTGACATTAATTTAAGTTAATGAATAATCAAATTATTATAGTACCTTATAAGATCAGCCAATTCATTGCAATTAAGAAGCACAGTTGCATGGGCTAGATTGTAATCCTTTGTTGTAGTGAAGCCTTTAACATTCTTCCATTTACCAGATGGGCGTCCTTGTTTTTTGAATACCGAGAGAATGTTATCGACTAAATCATCCACAATATCATTTTCATTGCGATGACCACGAGTAAAATTTAAATTCACATGATCATCGAAATAATGACTAAAAAATATGGATGCTTCTTCAATAATGTACGCTTGACAAATAGAACCTTCAACACGTGCTTTCTGCTTCACCTTTTTCTTTAGGTGGCCCAGATACCTTAATAGGAAAACATGTAAAATTAACTATGACATGTTCTATATTTAAACATTACGTAAATAAATATAATTATTACATACCTCTCAAAAGGATACATCCATCCATACTGCACTGGTCCCCGTAGTAATGCTTCAGTTGGTAAATGTACTGGCAAATGTTCCATGCAGTTAAAAACTCCAGGAGGAAATATTTTCTCCAATTTACATATTAAATTGGGTATATCTCTTTCAAGCTTCTGCAATTGGCTTTTAGATAGAGTTGCCGAGCACATGTCTTTAAAGAATAAACTGAGCTCTGTTATAGGCATCCAAACCTTTTGTGGTAAAAGCTCTTTAAATACTATCGGAAATAGAGTCTCTAAAAATACATGGCAATCGTGACTCTTCATACCTGACAGAATAAGATCCTTCATATCAACGCATCGTTTCATATTAGAAGCAATCCCATCGGGAAATCTCAAAGAATCGACTCACTCTAGTAATTTTATACAATGAGTCCTACCCAGCTCATAACAAGCAAGAACTTTGAAGTTTGGACGAATAGGATTAATCTTAAGCTCTGGACGATTGCAATAGTATTCGACATCTTTTCTTGATCTTAAATCATCTTTGGTTTTTCCTTTCGCATTCATGATTGTATGAAAGAAATTCTCAAATACATTTTTTTCAATATGCATCACATCTAAATTGTTTTGAATTTTTAGATCCTTCCAATATGGCAATTCCCAAAATATACTTTGTTTGCACCAATTGTGATAATCACCTTTGCCAGGAATTTTGGGCTCTTTGTTTCCTGTCTCATGTAATTTTGCATAATCTTGTACAATATCAAATATCTCTTCTCCATTCAAAAAGGTGGGTGGCTGCAAATTTATAGTTTTATTTCTTTCAAAGTTTTTCTTATCACGTCTAAATGTGTCATTTGTGTGTAAAAATCGACGGTGGCAATCCCACCAACACTGCTTACCACCATGTTTCAATGTAAATGCTTTTGTTGAATCCATGCACACAGGACAAGATAATTTACCTCCCGTACTCCAGCCCGAAAGCATCCCGTACGCGGGAAAATCGCTTATCGTCCATAACAAACAAGCCAATAGTTTGAAATTTTTTCTTTTTGATACGTCGTATGTGTCAACACCCTCTAGCCACATTTTCTTCAAGTCCTCGATTAAAGGTTGCAAATAAACATCTATTCCGTTTTTTGGATTTTTGGGTCCAGGGACAATTAGGGTTAAAAACATGTATGGATTTTGCATACACATCCAAGGAGGTAAATTGTAAGGTGTCAAAATAACTGGCCAAGTGGAGTATTTTTTACCATACTGGCTGAAAGGTTGGAAACTGTCAGTGCATAAACCGAGCCTAATATTTCGTGATTCATTGGCAAAATCAGGATATTTGTCATCGAAATGTTTCCATGCTTCTCCATCTGCAGGATGACATAAAACTTCTTCCTCCCGAACCCGCTCACTATGCCATCTCATATGCTCCGCAGTGGCATAAGACGAATACAATCTTTGCAATCTAGGAATAATCGGAAGATAATGTAAACGAGTAAAAGGCACACCTTTACCGTTGCTTTTTTTCTTTTTTTATCTTCCTAAGCCACAAAATTTACATTGTGAACGGTCTATGTCTTCTTTCCAATATAGCATACAGCCACTTCGACATGTATCTATCTTTTCTTACGGCAATCTGAATGCAGACACTTGTTTTTTTAGTTGATACCAATTTTCAGCCAATCTAGTTTGCAAACCGGATGGGACCACATCTCGAATTAAACTAAGAACGTCATTCATTAATTTTTGGGTACCGTTGTTTGTGGATTTTATTGCAACTAGTCTAGCAGTCGCTGCCAACTCTGTCATAGGACATCCATCAAAAAGCGGTTTTTTTGATGCTTCTAACAAATCAAAAAAAGATTTAGCTTTTGGATTTGGTTCTTCCTCCACATCCAATGAATTAGAAAACATGCTCGGACCAGCGGCATCAATAACCATTTCAGTCATTCTATTTTCTGTAGCACTAGATTCATCAAAATCAACACCAAAATTTACGTTATCATCCTCAACATCAACCGACGTATTAATAACGTTCACCGCATCTTCTCCGTGATGTATCCACACATAGTAATCATCCATAAAACCGTCTTTAGTCAAATGTCTTTGAACATTTTCATGACGATGATGTTTCGTAGCTTTGCATTTCTTACAAGGACAACGGATTTCCGTCATATTTGTTCCATTGGAAGATGCCACTAGCATGAACTCATTTAAACCTCTTAAAAATTGAAATGGAATTGTTCGTCTATGTCCAACATTTTTGTACATCCAAGCACGACGAACTTTCAATTGTTCCATCTTATATTGCATAATTAAGACATGTTATATTATAAGATGAGTACTTATATTATTATTATATAAAACTATAGTAATTTCATTATTTTAATACTTACCTAATTATTGTATTATTTTATTTAGAAGGATATAATTTCAAATTCGTACACATACAAATACAATATTAGATGCATGCTATTTTAACTTAAAAAATTCTTATTCTTTTAAATGTTTAAATTCTTACATTTATGCAAATTAGATGTATGCTTACGTTATTATACTTGTAAACTATTACATGTTTTCTGTTTTTTTGTTTATTTCTTTTTACTTTGACGGCCGGTCTACCTACTTCCCATTACAAATATAATA
Organism: Allium sativum; assembly: GCA_030737875.1. Taxonomy (NCBI): domain Eukaryota; kingdom Viridiplantae; phylum Streptophyta; class Magnoliopsida; order Asparagales; family Amaryllidaceae; genus Allium; species Allium sativum. Next base: position 802,231,866 of record CM060912.1, read on the forward strand.
ACATAAGCATATTTTATAAATTATTTCAGTTTAAACAGTTCAACAAAATTTCGGCAGCATTTCCCTTTGGTCCCTGTATCGTACACAAATGCATGTACACAGGGAACAAAAAGGAAGTGCCATCGAAATTTTGTTAACCGTTTAAACTGAAATGATTTATAAAATATGCTTATGTTATTATATTTGTAACTTGTCCAATACTAGGACAAATCCAACGAATATTGTATCAGATGAATATAGATTTCCGCTTTGTGTAAAAATGAATATCCATATAACGATCATATACAACACTTGTCGGACGGGGCCAAATTCATCTAAGGGGTTCGCATAAGTTATTCTGAATTTCTGTCAAAAAGATATTTCTTTCGCATAAATTGACAAAAAGATATTTGGGCATAATAGCATTTCCGTTAATTGATAATAAATAACTAAACCATAGGACAAATTCGTATAGCATTCCAGCTTGATTGGTTCTCGAATGAACTTTAAGTAAACCACAATTAGCGTATAACAAAGAAAGATCACTGTTGGTACTACGCTAAGTGACAGTAACCCAAATTGAATGGTGGGATCACTGGGATGCTATTCCCCCATCCCAGAGGTTTGGTTTCTATTCGTACCAGCCAAATCAAATGCTCTAGCGTAAACTATACAAAGAGCAATATTTAGGTACTGACTAGTTTAGTGTATTAATTAGATGCCTAACTGTTATAATTTCGCATTGAAACAGAATTTAACGCCTAATTAGATTCATTTTTTTTTGTATTATTACTTACTGTTTCTATTGAGGGGCGGATGCAAGAAGGGGTCAACTAGGTCCAATGCCCCATCTAAAGTTCCAAAGTGGATTACATAAAGGCCTTTTTGGTTACTCATCTTCAAAGTGTCTTCAGTTTTCAATTTTAGCGAACAATGAAAACTTGTTTGCTTTACTTAAAGTTCATTTTGAAAACAACCAATTTTTAGAAATGGGCTTTAACAAATAAACCTGGAAATTCGTATAGCATTTCAGGCTGGAAACTATTTCCGTTAATTGATAATAGCATTTCTGTCAAAAAACTTCTTATCATCTAGTCTTTATATATGAGTACAGAAACTTTATAACATATGTAAAAATAAAGGCATAAACCACAATTAGTTCTTGAATGAAGTAAGAACACTAATAAAAAGGTTGAGGCAACGGTATTGGTGCATAACCAATTTAGTACCATCATTTAACTGCAAATATTATACAAGGGAATATAAACAGTAAATAAGTTCCATAATTCCAGTAGAGACATGTGGGTACCTTTGATTTTCTGATGCTCTGGAAGAGAGATAGGCGGCCGGAAGGAGGAACAGCCACCGCACGAAGGGAGAAAGAGCGCTAAGGAGGAAATTGGGTAGGCGCCGGTCTCAAATTGTGTAGGCGGTCTGAATGAGAACTGGGTGGGACGGCATGAAGGAGAAAAGAGGCAGCGGTCTGAGATTGGAGGCGGCGCGAAGGAGGAACTAGGTTTTTTTTTTCGTTTAATCTTCGTTGAGAACGAGAATGAGAACTGACGGGTCTTTTTTTTTAATTATATTAGCCGCGTTGTATTTAGTCCAACGAGAGAAATGAGGCAACGTGTGTGTGTTTATACAGGTTGCGGATTTTTGACCCATTATTTCAGAACCGATTAAATAAATTCCAACCTATAAAATAGGCGTAGGGAATGGGTAGGGAATTCCCTACACAGTCCCTACGCCATTTACGTATTTTTACATTCTCCCTACGCTGCGCCTACGCCGCGCCTACGCCGCGTAGGTACGGCGTAGGAAAACCCAAGTTGGAAAATGACCCCTTTTTTGTAGGAGCACCATGAAGCGCAATCTAGGCATTGCTTTGCATTTGGGACTCCAGTTCTTTACTTTGACACTCTTTAACGCCCTTGTCTAAGACACCACAAGCGCTAAGCTTTTTATGGAGTGTTTTTACATATGTCCTCATTTCCTTACTTTAAAGAAATTAAATATAACAACAATAACGTCACTTGATTACATTGCTTATTTGTTGAAGCTCCCTGTCTTCTAGTCTAGTAGTATTTCAAAATTTAACTCCATTGTATATATTTCATAGACATTCAATCAACGATATTTCTTTGTATAATTCAAATAAAGTTGAAGTTAATTTTTTATTTCACACTTCTGTCACAACAGCCTCAGCTGATTTCAAAGTTGCCCTAGCCTCGTGGTGCTTAACTACGAAATTTAATGGATGGCAAGGTTGAAGTATTTTGTTACAGGAAATTTAAAATAAAAGGAAGAGGGGGCAAAATTCTTTTGTTCCACATCATGAAATAAACATGTGTTTATCACTATATATGGAAACATATAGTATATTATATCAAAAGATAGAAGGAGAAATAAGTCAAGAAAATGACATACATGACATTGGTGTGAACATTAATATTTAAAGAGTCAAATTGGTCGATTGGTTAGGTATAAACTGCAGGGTCTGTTTGATTACGGACAGACACAACGTTTCAAATTTGAACATCTGGTATACTAACCAGTCGACTGGTCTGAAAAGCACCAATCGACTGATATAAACAACTGTGATCTTTTTGAAGAGAAGCAACCGTATCTCCTCACTACTATAAAAACGGACTGCAATTCAGTTTTGATACACTTGAATTCCTTCTCTAACCACATCTTCTCTCTAATCTACCAAATTTTTGATAAATTATATAAGATATAGTTCTGCAGGCTATACCTTTATTATCTTGTTACTGCAGCGATAAATCCAGATAGTGAATCGTCGTGTTTGTGCAATCACGTCGATTAAAGATATTTGATATCTGCTCTGTTGTATCTTCGAACAGATTTGTCATTACTCGTGCACACTAGATAAGAGGACAGATACCGTTTTAGGATAGCGATCACCACATCGTGCCTCAGAGAATTACAAACAAGAAGAATTAGCGACGAATTCACTCCAACAATTTAAAATAGTAATTCGGTAATGGCTCCACACAGTCTAAAGGAATTTGCCGCTGATTTTGCAAAGCTAGAGAGATTCGATGGTGTTAATTTTCTTCGATGGAAGAAATAGATGCATTTCTTTCTCGCTGGAATGAAAGTGGTATATGTTTTAACTACGTCGAAACTAGCGCAGACCGAAGATAAACGATTGTGCAAACACGAGATCGAGTCAAATGGGAACAAGATGATTATATTTGCAAGGAGCATATATGCAACGCAATGACGGATACACTCTTTTATATGTACAACAACAAGCTCACAGCAAAAGACGTCTGGGATTCATTAGAAGCAAAGTATCTTATGGAGGACGCAATTAGTAAGAAATTTCTAGCTACAAAATTTTTTAATTACAAAATGACTGATAATCGTCCATTATTAGAGCAATTCAATGATATCATGCACATACTTAATCAATTCAGTCGACATAAGTTAAGCATTGATAAAGAAATTAAGGTCTCATAGATAATAGACAAATTACCCCCTTCTTGGAAAGATCAAAGGAAACCATTGAAACACAAGAAGGAGGAGATGAGTCTAGACGGTCTTGCACAATATTTGCAAGTTGAACAACAACTGAGACAGATAAATCTTTTGGACCATACTTCATCTTATACTTGGTTGAAGGATCTAGAAATAATGTAGAGCATCAATTAATGATATATACAAACCTAAAATCTAATTCTTTAACATATAATGAGGCAATTAAATCTCAAGATTCATCATTTTGGCAAAAAGCTATAAATGATGAAATGGATTCTATTATGGAAAATAAAACATGAAAACTAATAGATTTACCTCTTGGTTCTAAACCAATAGGATGTAAATGGATATTTAAGAAAAAGTCAAAAGCAGATGGCAGAATCGAAAATTTTAAAGAAAGACTAGTTGCCAAAGGATTCACACAGAAAGTAGGAATAGATTATTTTGATACATATGCCCCAGTAGCAAGAATTTCAATTATTAGGACTTTAATTGCATTAGTTTCTATATATAATTTTGAAATTCATCAAATGGACGGCAAGACTGCATTTCTAAATGGAGAACTTGATGAAGAGATATATATGTCTCAACCAGAAGGCTTTGTAATGCATGGATAAGAGCATAAAGAATGTAAACTTATTAAATCACTTTATGGTCTTAAACAAGCACCAAAGCAAAGGCATGAAAAGTTTGATAAAACTATTATATCCAATGGATTTAGGATCCTTGAATCTGACAAATGTGTCTATAGCAAGTTTCATTCAGGTAAGGGTGAAATTATATGCCTTTACGTGGATGATATGCTTATATTTGGAACAGATACTTCGAGTATTGAAGAAACTAAAAGATATCTATCTTCATGTTTTGACATGAAAGATATGGGAGTAACTGAAATGATTCTTGGAATAAGAATCATGGAAACAAAAGATGGGTTGTCAATTACCCAGTCTCATTACATTGAGAAAATTTTGAAAAGATTCAATCTATTCGATTGTAAACCTATGTCTACTCCGTTTGATCCAAATATGCAGCTATACACTAATATTGGAAGAGCTATAAAATAATTGGAATATGCTAGAGTTATTGGAAGTCTGATGTATGCAATGACATGCACACGACCAGATATTGCCTATGATGTTGGAAAAATAAGTAGATATACTAGCAACCCTAGTCATATCCACTGAAATGCAATACATAGAATTTTAAAGTATTTAAAAGGTACCATAAAGTATGGTATACATTACAATGGTTATCCGAGTGTAATAGAAGGTTACACAGATACTAGTTGGAACATTGGAAGTGAAGATAATAAATCAACTAGTGGATGGATATTCACTCTTGGTGGGGAAGCGATATCCTGGGCCTCAAAAAAACAAACATGTATGATTGATTCAACCATAGCTGCTGAGTTTATAGCACTGGCTACTGGTAGTAAAGAAGCGGAATGGTTAAGGAATTTGTTATTAGAAATTCCTGTGTGGCCAAAACCTGTGCCACCAATATCTGTGCATTGTGGTAGTCATTCTACATTGTCACAAGCTTACAACCAAGTTTATAATGGTAAATCTAGACAAATTGGTCTAAGGCACAGTTTTATCGAACCAAGTTTATAAAGGATTCACACAGAAAGAAGGAATAGATTATTTTGATACGTATGCCCCAGTAGCAAGAATTTCAACTATTAGGACTTTAATTGCATTAGCTTATATATATAATTTTGAAATTCATCAAATGGACGTCAAGACTGCATTTTTAAATGGTTAACTTGATGAAGAGATATATATTTCTCAACCAGAAGTCTTTATAATGCCTGGACAAGAGCATAAAGTATGTAAACTTATTAAATCACTTTATGGTCTTAAACAAGAACCAAAGAAATGGCATGAAAAGTTCGATAAAACTATTATATCCAATGGCCTTAGGATCTTTGAATCTAACAAATGTGTCTGTAGCAAGTTTCATTCAGGTAAAGGTGCAATTATATGCTTTTACGTGGATGACATGCTTATATTTGGAACAGATACTTCGAGTATTGAAGAAACTAAAAGATATATATCTTCATGTTTTGACATGAAAGATATGGGAGTAGTTGAAATGATTCTTGGAATAAGAATCATGAAAACAAAAGATGGGTTATCAATTACCCAGTCTCATTACATTGAGAAAATTTTGAAAAGATTCAATCTATTCGATTGTAAACCTATGTCTACTCCGTTTGATCCAAATATGATGTTATACACTAATACTGGAAGAGCTATAAAACAATTGGAATATGCTAGAGTTATTGGAAGTCTGATGTATGCAATTACATGCACACGACTATGTTGTTGGAAAAATGAGTAGATATACTAGTAACCCTAGCCATATCCACTGGAATGCAATAGAGAATTTTAAAGTAATTAAAAGGTACCATAAACTATGGTATACATTACATTGGTTATCCGAGTGTAATAGAAGGGTACACAGATGCTAGTTGGAAAACTGGAAGTGAAGATAATAAATCAACTAGTGGATGGATATTCACTCTTGGTGGGGGAGCGATATCCTGGGCCTCAAAGAATCAAACATGTATTGCTGATTCAACCATGGCTGCTGAGTTTATAGCACTGACTTCTGGTAGTAAAGAAGCGGAATGGTTAAGGAATTTATTATTAGAAATTCCTGTGTGGACAAAACCAATGCCGCCAATAAATGTGCATTGTGATAGTCAATTTACATTGTCGCAAGCTTACAACCAAGTTTATAGTGGTAAATCTAGACATATTGGTCTAAGGCACAGTTTGGTTAGGCAAATGCTCACTAAAGGGGTAATTACCATAGATTTTGTGAGATCTAGCCAGAATTTGGCAGATCCGTTTACTGAAGGACTTGCAAGGAACTGAGTGATAAAAACATCACAGGGAATGGGTTTAAAGTCTAAACAATACAATAGCCAATGAAAGAAACTCAACTCAACATAATAACGAAAATTGTTATCTTGAGTTCAGAGAGCAAAAGTGCTTCATATGATTGCAGTTGGAAGCATTATAATACTTAGTCTGCAAAACTAAGTACTATCATACATTCCAAAGAAATGTGCTTGGTACTTATAATGACAAGGAGAGAATGTTCTTCTTAGAACTTAATAGGTTTATAACAGATATACTTTTGAGGTGTGTTTTATAAGGCACTTCTGATAAACCTACCTATATGAATGCAACGAAGGTGGTGTCGCCTTCTACGAGAGTTTGGCTTGATCTCTAAGGGAATTTCATGAAAGAAGATACAGACCCAAGGCCAATCCATGGGTCGGGCAAACTATATCTGAAAATATGAAAACGAAAGCGTGATACTCACATCCGGTAGATCACATAGGATCGATGGTTCAATGCTTAGTTAACCACTCCATCCTGATATACTGTGATGGGTTTTAACTACATATAGATTCAATTCTGTAAGACATCTATACTTATGAACAAAATTTTCTACATATAAAGGACAAGAGGAATTTATTTAAAATTTGGTGGAGGATTGTTAGAGGAAAATTAAAATAAAAGGAAGAGGGAGGCAAAAAAATTTTGTCCCACATCATGAAATATACATGTGTTTATCACTATATATGAAAATACATAATATATTATATCAAAAGAAAGAGAAGGAGAAATAAGGCAAGAACATGACATACATGACATTGGCATGAACATTAATATTTAAAGAGTCAAAAGATGGGCCTTGGGGCTCTTAGGGTCTCATGATCAGATGGACCTTGTTACGCTAATGGGCTTGCTATGCTGTGGGCTGTTTTCTTTTTTATCTAAGAAAGCTTGCTGCAGTTTTAAACCTTTACCGATCGATTGGTTATATTTGGACCAGTCGACTAGTCAGGTATAAACTGCGGGGTCTGTTTGATTACAGACAGACACAATGTTTCAAATATGATTGCGTGGTATACTAACCAGTCGACTGGTCTGAAAAGCACCAGTCGACTGGTACGAAAAACTGTGACTATTTTTGAAAAGAAACAGTCACTACTGTTCAAAGAATTGCGATCTTTCTGAAGAGAAGCAACTGTATCTCCTCACTACTATAAAAAAAGGGACTGCAATTCAATTTTGATACACTTGAATTCCTTCTCTAACTACATCTTCTCTGTAATCAACCAAATTTCTGATAAATTATATAAGATATAGTTCTGCAGGCTATACCTTTATTATTTTATTATCGCAGCGATAAATCCAGATAGTGAATTGTCGTGTTTGTGCAACCACGCCGATTAAAGATATTTGATATCTGCTCTGTTGTATCTTCGAACAGATTTTCCATTACTCGTGCACACAAGATAAGAGGGGAGAAATACTGTTTTAGGATAGCGATCAACACATTGTGCCTCGGAGATTTACAATCAAGAAGAATCAGCGACGAATTTACTCCAACAATCTAAAACAGTAATTCGGCAATGGCTCCACACAGCCTTAAGGAATTTGCCGCTGATTTTACAAAGCTAAGAGATTCGATGGTTTTAATTTTCTTCGACGGCAGAAAAAGATGCATTTCTTGCTCGCTCGAATGAAAGTAGTATATGTTCTAACTACGACGAAACCAGCGCAGACTGAAGATGAAGCGATTGCGTAAACACATGATCAAGTCAAATGGGAACAAGATGATTATATTTGCAAGGGGCTTATATGCAACGCAATGACGGATACACTCTTCGATATGTACTACAACAAGCCCACTGCAAAAGACGTCTAGGATTCATTGGTAGCAAAGTATCTTATGGAGGACGCAACTAGTAAGAAATTTCTAGCTACAAAATTTTTTAATTATAAAATGACTGATGATCGTCCAGTAGTAGAGCAATTCAATCATATCATTCACATACCTAATCAATTCATTCAACATAAATTAAATATAGATGAGGAAATTAAGGTCTCATCGATAATAGACAAATTACCCCCTTCATGGAAAGATCAAAGGAAACTATTGAAACACAAGAAGGAGGAGATGAGTCTAGATGGCCTGGCGCAATATTTGCAAGTTGAACAACAACTGAGATAGAAAATCTTTTGGACCAGACTTCGTCTTATATTTGGTTGAAGGATCTAGAAATAATGTAGAGCATCAATTAATGATTTCTACAAACCTAGAATCTGATCCTTTAACATATAACGAGGAAATTAAATCTCAAGATTCATCATTTTGGCAAGAAGCTATAAATGATGAAATGGATTCTATTATGGGAAATAAAACATGGAAACTAGTAGATTTACCTCCTAGTTCTAAACCAATAGAATGTAAATGGATATTTTGGAAAAAGTTAAAAGCAGATGGCACATAGAAAAATTTAAAGCATGATTAGTTGCCAAAGGATTCACACAGAAAGAAGGAGTAGATTATTTTGATACATATGCCCTAGTAGCTAGAATTTCAACTATTAGGACATTAATTGCATTTGCTTCTATATATAATTTTGAAATTCATCAAATGGACGTCAAGACTGCATTTTTAAATGGAGAAATTGATGAAGAGATATCTATGTCTCAACCAGAAGGCTTTATAATGATTGGACATGAGCATAAAGTATGTAAACTTATTAAATCACTTTATGGTCTTGAACAAGCACCAAAGCAATGGCATGAAAAGATTGATAAAACTATTTTATCTAATGGCTTTAGTATCTTTGAATCTGACAAATGTGTCTATAGCAAGTTTCATTCAGGAAAAGGTGTAATTATATGCCTTTACGTGGATGATATGCTTATATTTGGAACAGATACTTCGAGTATTGAAGAAACTAAAAGATACCTATCTTCATGTTTTGACATGAAAGATACGGGAGTAGCTGAAATGTTCTTGGAATAAGAATCATGAAAACAAAAGATGGGTTATCAATTACCCAGTCTCATTACATTGAGAAAATTTTGAAAAGATTCAATCTATTGGATTATAAACCTATGTCTACCCCGTTTGATCCAAATATGCAGTTATGCACTAATACTGGAAGAGCTATAGAACAATAGGAATATGCTAGAGTTATTGGAAGTCTGAAGTATGCAATGACATGCACACGACCAGATATTTCCTATGTTGTTGGAAAAATGAGTAGATATACTAGTAACCCAAGTCATATCCACTGGAATGCAATACATAGAATTTTAAAGTATTTAAAAGATAACATAAATTATGGTATATATTACAATGGTTATCTGAGTGTAATAGAAGGATACACAGATGCTAGTCAAAACACTGGAAGTGAAGATAATAAATCAATTAGTGGATGGATTTTCACTCTTAGTGGGGGAGCGATATCGTGGACCTCAAAGAAACAAACATGTATTGCTGATTCTACTATGGTTGCTGAGTTTATAGCACTGGCTTCTAGTAGTAAAGAAGCGGAATGGTTAAGGAAATTATTATTAGAAATTCATGTGTGGCCAGAACCTATGCCATTAATATCTGTGCATTGTGATAGTAAATATACATTGTCATTATCTTATAACTAAGTTTATAATGGTAAATCTAGACATATTGGTCTAAGGCACAATTTGGTTAGGAAAATGCTCGCTGAAGGGGTAATTACCATAGATTTTGTGAGATCTATCTAGAATTTGGCAGATCCGTTTACCACAGGACTTGGAAGGAATTAGTGATAAAAACATCGTAAGGAATGGGTTTAAAGCCTATACAATACAATCGCCAATGAAAGAAACTCAACTTAACATAATAAAGAAATTTTTTATCTTGAGTTCAAAGAGAAAAGGTACTTCATATGATTACGGTTGGAAGCACCATAATACTTAGTCTGAAAAACTAAGTATTGTCATACATTCCAAAGAAAAGTGCTTGGTACTTATAATGACAAGGACAGGATGTTCTGCTTATAACTTAATAGGTTTATAACAGATATACTGTTGAGGTGTGTGTTATAAGGCACTTCTGATAAACCTACCTATATGAATGTAATGAAGATGGTGTCGCCTTCTGCGAGATTTTGGGTTGATCTCTAAGCGCATATCATGAAAGAAGATACAGACCTAGGGCCAATCCACAGGTCGGGCAAACTACTATATGAAAATATGAAAATGAATGTGTGATACTCACATCCGGTAGATCACATAGGATTGATGGTTCAATGCTTAGTCAACCACTCAATCCTGATATAGTTTGATGGGTTTTCACTACGTATAGATTCAAGTCTGTAAGACATATATACTTATGCACAAATTTTCCTACATATAAATGACTAGAGGAATTTACTTAAAATTTGGTGGAGGATTATTAGAGGAAATTTAAAATAAAAGGAAGGGGGGAGGGGGCAAAATTCTTTTGTCCCACATCATGAAATATACATGTGTTTATCACTATATACGTAAACACATAGTATATTATATCAAAAGAAAGAGAAATAAGGCAAGAACATGACATACATGACATTGGCATGAACACTAATATTTAAAGAGTCAAAAGATGGGCACAACGTTTCAAATATGATTGCCTGGTATACTGACCAGTCGACTGGTCTGAAAAGCACCAGTCGACTGGTACGAACAACCGCGACTGTTTCAGAAGGAAGCAATCGTATCTCCTCACTACTATAAAAAACGGACTGCAATTCTATTTTGATACACTTGAATTCCTTCTCTAACTACATCATCTCTCTAATCTACCAAATTTCGGATAAATTATATAAGATATAATTCTGCAGGTTATACCTTTATTTTCTTGTTACTGCAGCGATAAATTCAGATAGTGAATCGTCGTGTTTGTGCAACCACATAGATTAAAGATATTTGATATCTTCTCCGTTGTATCTTCGAGCATATTTTCCATTACTCGTGTGCACAAGATAAGAGGGAAAATATTGTTTTAGGATAGCGATCACCACATCGTGCCTTGGAGAATTACAAACAAGAAGAATCAGCGACGAATTTACTTAAACAATCTAAAATAGTAATTCGGCAATGGCTCCACATAGTCTTAAGGAATTTGCTGCTGATTTTACAAAGCTAGAGAGATTTGATGGTGTTAATTTTCTTCGATGGAAGAAAAAGAAGCATTTCTTGCTCTTTGAAATGAAAGTGGTATATGTTCTAATTACACCAAAACCAGCATAGACTGAAGACGAAACGATTGCGCAAACACGAGATCGAGTCAAATCGGAACAAGATGATTATATTTGTAAGGGGCATACATGCAACGCAATGACGGATACACTCTTCGATATTCACTACAACAAGCCCACTGCAAAATATGTCTGGGTTTCATTGGAAGCAAAGTATCTTATGGAGGACGCAACTAGTAAGAAATTTCTAGCTACAAAATTTTTTAATTACAAAATGACTGATGATCGTCCAGTAGTAGAGCAATTCAATGATATCATGCACATACTAATCAATTCACTCGACATAAGTTAAATATGGAAGAGGAAATTAAGGTCTCATCGATAATAGACAAATTACCCACTTCTTGGAAAGATCAAAGGACACCATTGAAACACAAGAAGGAGGAGATGAGTCTAGACGGCCTTGCACAATATTTGAAAGTTGAACAACAACTGAGACAGAAAAATATTTTGATCTAGACTTCTTCGTATATTTGTTTGAAGGATTAAAAATAATGTAGAGCATTAATTATTGATATCTACAAGCCTAGAATACGATCCTTTAACATATAATGAGGCAATTAAATCTCAAGATTCATCATTTTGGCAAGAAGCTATAAATGATGAAATTGATTCTATTATAGGAAAATAAACATGGAAACTAGTAGATTTACCTCATGGTTCTAAACCAATATGATGTAAATGGATATTTAAGAAAAAGTTAAAAGAGGATGGCATAATCGAAAAAATTAAAGGAAGACTAGTTGCCAAAGGATACTCACAGAAAGAAGGAATAGAGTATTTTGATACATATGCCCGAGTAGCAAGAATTTCAGCTATTAGGACTTTAATCGCGTTAGCTTCTATATATAAATTTGAAATTCTTCAAATGGACGTCAAGACTGCATTACTAAATGGAGAACTTGATGACGAGATATAAATGCCTCAACCAGAAGGCATTGTAATGCCTAGACAAGAGCATAAAGTATGTAAACTTATTAAATCACTTTATGGTCTTAAACAAGCACCAAAGCAATGACATGAAAATTTGATAAAACTATTATATCCAATGGCTTTAGGATCTTTGAATCTGACAGATGTGTCTATAGCAAGTTTCATTCAGGTAAAGGTGTAATTATATGACTTTACGTGGATGATATGCTTATATTTGGAACGGATACTTAGAGTATCGAAGAAACTAAAAGATATCTATCGTCGTGTTTTGACATGAAAGATATGGGAGTAGCTGAAATGATTCTTGAAATAAGAATCATGAAAACAAAAGGTAGGTTATCAATTACCCAGTCTCTTTTACATTGAGAAAATTTTGAAATGATTCTTGGACGAGCTATAGAACAATTGGAATATGCTAGAGTTATTAGAAGTCTGATGTATGCAAGGATATGCACACGACCAGATATTGCTTATGTTGTTTTAAAAATGAGTAGATATACTAGTAACCCTAGTCATATTCACTGGAATGCAATACATAGAATTTTAAAGTATTTAAAAGGTACCATAAATTATGGTATACATTACAATGGTTATCCGAGTGTAATAGAAGCGTACACAGATGCTAGTTGGAACACCAAAAGTGGAGATAATAAATCAACTAGTGGATGGATATTCACTCTTGGTGGGGGAGCGATATCCTGGGCCTCAAAGAAACAAACATGTATTGTGATTCAACCATGGCTGCTGAGTTTATAGCACTGGCTTCTAGTAGTAAAGAAGCGGAATGGTTAAGGAATTTATTATTAGAAATTCCTATATGGCCAAAACCTATGCCACCAATATATATGCATTGTGATAGTCAATCTACATTGTCACAAGCTTACAACCGAGTTTATAACGGTAAATCTAGACATATTCGTCTAAGGCATAGTTTGGTTAGGCAAATGCTCACTGAAGGGGTAATTACCGCCGATTTTGTGAGATCTAGCCAGAATTTGGCGGATCCGTTTACTTAAGGACTTGCAAGGAACTTAGTGATAAAAACATCATAGGGAATGGATTTAAAGCCTATACAATACAAACACCTATGAAAGAAACTCAACTCAACATAATAAAGAAATTTGTTATCTTGAGTTCAAAGAGCAAAAGTTCTTCATATTATTGCGGTTGGAAGCACTATAATACTTAGTCTGAAAAACTAAGTATTATCATACATTCCAAAAAGAAGTGCTTGGTACTTATAATGACAAGGAGAGGATGATCTGCTTAGAACCTAATAGGTTTATAACGGATATACTGTTGAGGTGTGTGTTATTAGGCACTTCTGATAAACCTACCTATATGAATGGAAGGAAGGTGATGTCGCCTTCTGCGAGATTTTGGGTTGATCTCTAAGGGCATTTCATTAAAGATGATACAGACCCAAGGACAATCCACGTGTCGGGCAAACTACTATCTGAAAATATGAAAATGAATGCGTGATACTCACATCTGGTAGATCATATTGGATCGATGGTTCAATGCTTAGTCAACCACTCCATCCTGATATACTTTGAAGGGTTTCCACTACGTATATATTCAAGTTTGTAAGACATCTATACTTATGCACAAATTTTCCTACATATAAATGACAAGAGACACTTATTTAAAATTTGGTGGTGGATTGTTAAAGGAAATTTAAAATAAAAGGAAGAGGAGGGCAAAATTCTTTTGTCCCGTATCATGAAATATACATGTGTTTATCACTATATATGTAAACACATAATATATTATATCAGAAGAAAGTGAGGAGAAATAAGGCAAGAACATGACATAGATGACATTGGCATGAACATTAAATTTTTAAGAGTCAAAAGATGGGCCTTGTGGCTCTTGGGTTCTCATGATCAGATGGACCTCGTTATGCTAATGGGCTTGCTATGCTGTGGGCTATTTTCTTTTTTATCTAAGAAAGTTGCTACAGTTTTACGTCTTTACCAGTTGACTGGTTGTATTTGGACTAGTCGACTGGTCAGGTATAAACTCTGGGGTCTGTTTGATTATAGACAGACACTATGTTTTAAATATGATCGCCTGGTATACTAACCAGTCGACTAGTCTGAAAAGCACCAGTCGACTGTTACAAACAACTGCGACTGATTCTGAAAAGAAACAGTCGCTACTGTTCAAAGAATTGTGATCTTTTTGAAGAGAAGCAACCATATCTACTCACAACTATAAAAAACGGACTGTAATTCAGTTTTGATACACTTGAATTCCTTCTCTTACTACATCTTCTCTCTAATCTACCAAATTTTTGATAAATTGTATAAGATATAGTTCTGCAGGCTATACCTTTATTATCTTGTTACTACAGCGATAAATCCCGGTGGTGAATCGTCGTGTTTGTGCAACCACGTCGGTTAAAGATATTTGATATCTGCTCTGTTGTATCTTTGAACAGATTTTCCATTAATGTGCACACAAGATAAGAGGAAAAATACTGTTTTATGATAGCGGTCACCACATCGTGCCTCGGAGAATTACAAATAAGAAGAATCAGTGTAGAATTTACTCCAATAATCTAAAACAGTGATTCGGCAATGGCTCCACAAAGTCTTAAGGAATTTGCCGCTGATTTTACAAAGCTAGAGAGATTCGATGGTGTTAATTTTCTTCGATGGCAAAACAAGATGCATTTCTTGCTCGCTGGAATGAAAGTGGTATATGTTCTAACTATGCCGAAACCAGCGCAGACTGAAGATGAAACAATTGTGCAAACACGAGATCGAGTCAAATGGGAACAAGATGATTATATTTGCAAGGGGCATATATGCAACGCAATGACGAACACACTCTTTGATATGTACTACAACAAGTCCACTGCAAAATACGTCTGGGATTCTTTGGAAGCAAAGTATCTTATGGAGGACGCAATTAGTAAGAAAATTCTAGCTACAAATTTTTTTAATTACAAAATGATTGATGATTGTCTAGTAGCAGAGCAATTCAATGATATCATGCACATACTTAATCAATTCAGTCAACATAAGTTAAATATGGACGAGGAAATTGAGGTCTCATCGATAATAGACAAATTACCCCCTTCTTGAAAAGATCAAAGGAAACTATTGAAACACAAGGAGGAGGAGATGATCTAAAAGGCCTTGCACAATATTTGCAAGTTGAACAACAACTAAGACAGAAAAATCTTTATAACCAGACTTCGTCGTATATATGGTTGAAGGATCTAGAAACATGGTAGAGCATCAATTAATGATATCTACAAACCTAGAACCTGATCCTTTAACGTATAATGAGGCAATTAAATCTCAAGATTCATCATTTTGGCAAGAAGCTATAAATGATGAAATGGATTCTATTATGGGAAATAAAACATGAAAACTAGTAGATTTACCTCCTCATTCTAAACCAATAGGATGTAAATGCATATTTAAGAAAAAGTTAAAAGCAGATGGCACAATCGAAAATTTTAAAGCAAGATTATTTGCCAAAGAATTCACACAGAAAGAAGGAATATATTATTTTGATTCATATTCCATACTAGCAAGAATTTCAACTATTAGGACTTTAATTGCATTAGCTTCTATATATAATTTTTAAATTCATCAAATGGACGTTAAGACTGCATTTCTAAATGGAGTACTTGATGAAGATATATATATATATATATATATATATATATGTGTGTGTGTGTGTGCATGTGTGTGTGTGTATGTATATATCTCAACCAGAAGGCTTTGTAATGCCTGCACAAGAGCATAAAGTATGTAAACTTATTAAATCACTTTGTGGTCTTAAACAAGCACCAAAGCAATGGCATGAAAAGTTTGATAAAACTATTATATCTAATGGCTTTAGGATCTTTTAATCTGACAAATGTGTCTAGCAAGTTTCATTCAGGTAAAGGTGTAATTATATGCCTTTACGTGGATGATATGCTTATATTTGGAACGGATACTTCGAGTATTGAAGAAACAAAAAGATATCTATCGTCGTGTTTTGACATGAAAGATATGGGAGTAGCTGAAATGATTCTTGGAATAGGAATCATGAAAACAAAAGATGCGTTATCAATTACCCAGTCTCATTACATTGAGAAATTTTTGAAAAGATTCGATCTATTCAACTGTAAACCTATGTCTACTCCATTTGATCCAAATATGCAGTTACACACTAATACTAGAAGAGCTATAGAACAATCAGAATATGCTAGAGTTATCGGAAGTCTGCTGTATGCAATGACATGCACACGACCAGATATTGCCTATGTTGTTGGAAAAATGTGTAGATATACTAGTAACCCTAGTCATATCCACTGGAATGCAACACGTAGATTTTTAAAGTATTTAAAAAGTACCATAAGTTATGGTATACATTACAATGGTTATCCGAATGTAATATAAAGGTACACAGATGCTAGTAGGAACACTGGAAGTGAAGATAATAAATCAACTAGAGGATATATATTCACTCTTGGTGGGGGAGTGATATCCTGGGCCTCAAAGAAACAAACATGTATTGCTAATTCAGATATGGCTGCTGAGTTTATAGCACTGGCTTCTAGTAGTAAAGAAGCGGAATGGTTAAGGAATTTATTATTAGAAATTCCTGTATGGCCAAAACCTACGCCACCAATATCTGTGCATTGTGATAGTCAATCTACATTGTCACAAGCTTACGACCAAGTTTATAAGGGTAAATCTAGACATATTGGTCTAAGGCACAGTTTGGTTAGGCAAATGCTCACTGAAGGGGTAATTACCATAGATTTTGTGAGATCTAGCCAGAATTTGGCATATCCGGTTACTAAAGGACTTGCAAGGAACTTAGTGACAAAAACATCATAGGGAATGGGCTTAAAGCCTATACAATACAATCGCCAATGAAAGAAACTCAACTCAATATAATAAAGAAATTTGTTATCTTGAGTTCAAAGAGCAAAAGCACTTCATATTATTGCGGAAGGAAGCACTATAAGACTTATTCTGAAAAACTAAGTATTAATATACATTCCATGGAAAAGTGCCTTATGCTTATAATGACAAGGAGAGGATGTTCTGCTTAGAAATTAATAGGTTTATAATGGATATACTGTTGAGGTGTGTGTTATACGGCACTTCTGATAAACCTACCTATATGAATGCACCGATGGTGGTGCCGCCTTCTACGAGATTTTGGCTTGATCTCTAAGGGCATTTCATGAAAGAAGATATAGACCCAAGAACAGTCCACGGGTCGGGGAAACTACTATCTGAAAATATGATAACGAATGCGTGATACTCACATCCGGTAGATCATATAGGATCGATGGTTCAATGCTTATTCAACCACTCCATCCTGATATACTTTGATGCGTTTTCACTACGTATAGATTCAAGTCTGTAAGAAATCTGTACTTATGCACAAATTTTCTTGCATATAAATGACAAGAGGAATTTATTTAAAATTTGGTGGAGGATTGTCAGAGGAAATTTAAAATAAAAGGAAGAAGGGGGCAAAATTCTTTTGTCCCACATCATGAAATATGCGTGTGTTTATCACTACATATATAAACACATAGTATATTATATCAAAAGAAAGAGAAGGAGAAATAAGGCAAGAACATGACATACATGACATTGGCATGAACATTAATATTTAAAGAGTCAAAAGATGGGCCTTGGGCCCTGGGGCTCTTGGGGTCTCATGATCAGATGGACCTCGTTATGCTAATGGGCTTGCTACGCTGTGGGCTGTTTTTCTTTTTTATCTAAGAAAGCTTGCTGCATTTTTACACCTTTACCAGTCGACTGGTTGTATTTAGACCAGTTGACTGGTCAGGTAAAAACTGCAGGGTTTGTTTGATTATAGACAGACACAACATTTCTAATATGATTGCCTAGTATATTAACCAGTCGACTGGTCTGAAAAGCACCAGTCGACTTGTACGAACAACTGCGACTGTTTCTGAAAAGAAACAGTCGCTACTGCTCAAAGAATTGCGATCTTTCTGAAGAGAAGCAACCATATCTCCTCACTACTATTAAAACGGACTGCAATTCAGTTTTGATACACTTGAATTCCTTCACTAACTACATCTAATGTCTAATCTACCAAATTTTTGATAAATTATATAAGATATAGTTCTGCAGGCTATACCTTTATTATCTTTTTTACTGCAACGATAAATACGGATAGTGAATCGTCGTGTTTGTGCAACCACGCTGATTAAAGATATTTGATATTTTCTCCATTGTATCTTCGAACAGATTTGCCATTACTCATGCACACAAGATAAGAGCGAAAATTATGTTTTATGATAGCGGTCACCACATCATGCCTCAGAGAATTACAAAAAAGAAGAATCAGTGACGAATTTACTCCAATAATCTGAAGTAGTAATTCGGCAATGGCTCCACATAGTCTTAAGGAATTTGCTAATGATTTTACAAAGCTAGAGAGATTCGATGGTGTTAATTTTCTTCGGTGGCAGAAAAAGATGCGTTTCTTACTCGCTGGAATGAAAGTGTTATATGTTCTAACTATGCTGAAACCAGCGCAAACTGAAGATGAAACGATTGCGCAAATATGAGATCGAGTCAAACGGAAACAAGATGATTATATTTGCAATGACGGATATACTCTTTGATGTGTACTTCATCAAGCCCACTGCTAAAGACATCTAGGATTCATTGGAAGCAAAGTATCTTATGGAGGACGGAACAAGTAAGAAATTTCTAGCTAATTTTTTTTTTTAATTACAAAATGACTGATGATCGCCCAGTAGTAGAGCAATTCAATGATATCATGCACATACTTAATCAATTTAGTCAACATAAGTTAAATATGGATGAGGAAATTAAGGTCTTATCGATAATAGACAAATTACCCCCTTCTTGGGAAGATCAAAGGAAACTATTGAAACACAAGGAGGAGGAGATGAGTATAGACGGCCTTGCACAATATTTGCAAGTTGAATAACAACTGAGACAGAAAAATCTTTTGGACCAAACTTCGTTGTATATTTGGTTGAAGGATCTAGAAATAATGAAGAGCATCAATTAATGATATCTACAAGCCTAGAATCTGATCCTTTAACATATAATGAGGCAATTAAATCTCGAGATTCATCATTTTGGCAAGAAGCTATAAATGATGAAATGGATTCTATTATGGGAAATAAAACATTGAAACTAGTAGATTTACCTCCTCTTTCTAAACCAATAGGACGTAAATGGATATTTAAGAAAAGTTAAACGTAGATGGAATAATCGAAAAATTTAAAGCAAGATTAGTTGCCAACGGTGTAACATCCCGAAATTTAACAACATTAAAGTGAATAAATTAAATAATAATTAATTTAATATTCAGAATTAATGGAAACAGACTATGCCATTGCGTTCGTCTCGAAATTCTGGTCAAGATAGACACCTGGTTTGCGTAAAACGGATAACGTATGAAAAAGATATTGACGATAGAAGTTTGGCAGAAAAAGCAGAAATTCCGGTGCACCTGACAATTGCGCCCATGTATTTTTACACTGCCGCACCTGTAAATTGTTTTTTGGGTATTCAGGCCTTTATCCAAGTGGTAGGCGACCCATGACCTGATTTTACCTAGGGCTTATGTGGCAGTCGGTTCCAGAGGGTTCTGCAGCTATAAATACATAGTTATTTCACATATTTCTTCATTGGATATCATGGCGACCAAACTCTGCCGGAGTCTGAACTGAACTAGGGTCTCTTAACCTCTTCTATCAACTAAAGCATATCAAATTCTGAGATTCAAGTATAGACTCAGCACCAACTTCTTTTCTATCATCTTCGCAATCCAATCACAGTGAGTTTCTAGTTGCTTTTAGGTTTAGATAAATAAAAGTGAGTTATGAAAGACTGTGATTTGGATACGTTATAAACCTTGAATCTATGTTATTGTTAGATCTTATGCTATGTCATGATAGATCTATTTCTCTAGATCCAATTCAATTGTGATTATTCTACTATGTTATTATTGTGGATCTTGATTTGTAACCATATTGTGGTTAATATAAATTTGTTAATTTGGACAGTTATATCATTGGATATATCTAATCATTTGTGTAAATCATGAACATATGTCACCTTCAATTGGTTAGGATTGGATCTAAATGTTTATCTTAATTGTAACTTCTATGACATGCTACGATGTGGATTTGTGTAGATCTATTTCTAAACTAGTAGATCTAATTTATGTGGACATTGAAACTGTTAGTTAGATCTAGATTATCACCTTGTGTTATCATGTTAGATCTATTTTATGTGATCTAATTTATCACCTTATGTTATCATGTTAGATCTATTTCATATGTTTATCACCTTGTGTTATCATGTTAGATCTATTTTATGTGATCTAATTTATCACCTTTCGTTATCGTGTTAGATCTATTTTAACCTCTAGATCTGAATTATGTGATCTAATTTATCGCCTTGTGTTATCATGTTAGATCTAAACCGATTGGACATCTAAATTGCTAATTTAGATATTGTGACATCATAGTTCATCTGTTTTATATCCACCTTGTTATGATGACAATTTCATGTCCATGCTAGTTTGTATGTTCACCATGATAGTTTATGTTTATACCAAGATGATCATTTTAGTTGTATTCCCATTATTTTCCCTATTATCGTTTATGAGTAGGTTATTGTCTAGCTTAGGCATGTTTCCAATTTTGTTAGGGCGCAAGTTAAGGAACGGGGGAAAAAGGGTTAAAAATGGCATAATTTGAATATGAATATTTTTGGACATGTAACTCAAATTATTGGGTAAAATAGGTATTGACACCTATAAAAGGAAAGGATTAATTAACTAGTTAATTAAAAATGGAATGTTTAGTAATTACAATTAAGAATTGTAATTGTACTTATGACACGAGATTAGGTTGCATTATTGGTGGAGTCTGCCCGGACCCGACCGACATATACAGCAGCCACTAATGTTGAACCTAATGTGGGAGGTCTAAGTACGTGAATACGAATCGGGCTAAGACACAAGGTTAGGCCCAACTGTGGAATAAGACTGCCCGAACCCGATCGGCATATCCAGCATCCACACGTTGTAGGCCTAATGTGGGAGGTCTAGCCCATTATAAACCATAAATGGACATGGTAATAAATTGGACTACTTAACCTAAACTAATCCATAAGGGATTGTATGAATAATAACTGAAGTTAAGGTTAAGTAAAATTGATTGGATCAGTGGGAGGGTTAAGTAAATCACGGGTAGGTGGGTAATATTAGTATATATAGGCCCACAAACTTAACCATTAAATAAACATGCTGGGATCAGTGGGAGGGTTATGTAAATCTTTAGTAGGTAGGTAGTATTAGTATATATAGGCCCACAAACTTAACCCGATGAGGACACCTAGTGGCATACATAACCGGTGGGAAAAAAAATAAAGTTATGTAATTAAAGACACCTTTTAAGGTAAACATAACTTGTAGAAAAGATAGGGTTATGTATTAAAGACACATATAGGTAAGCATAACCGGTTGGAAGATTGGGGGTTATGTATTAAAGACACCTGTAGGTAAGCATAACCGGTAGAAAGATTGGAGTTATGTAATTAAAGACACCCTTTAGGGTAAGCATAACTGGTAGAAATAAATAAGGCTATGTAATTAAAGACACCTAGTGGTATACATAGTAAGTGAAAACCTAGTAGGGGATACAAGACAAGGGGAGAGCTTGTATCATATTGTGTGGGACCCATTTCAGTCAGTAACCCGGAGGAGGTATCAAACAAAGTACTCCATACTAGGCGGAGAAGGGGCACACTTACTAACTGATTGTAAGAGATCCAAATGTGGAGGACAGTGTGGACGACACAAATCGACCAGGCAATGTGCGTGCATGAGCCGGGCAGAGGGGGATAAGACGACCGTGACACCTGTACATATGGTTGTGCACATTATTATGACGAGGGGTTGCCACTTTATGAAGTGATACCTCCTACTGTGGGGCCAGCACAAGGTATCTACGAGGGTTAGGGAGCCAATCGATCAGGGTAGTAGTTAGGATACATTAGGACTTACACCTAAGTCTGCCACCTTATAGTTGAAGGGATCATCTCTTTCTAGATATACTAGTAACAGTGCAGAGTAATCATTAAAAGCATATACACATTATCCTGTCTACCTTGTCGCACCTGCCATCTATGTAGTGATCCCTCTTATCCAGTTTATATGCCCATCGTGTCACTTTTATTTATTTATTGGCTAAAAGTAACTAGACTCGCCAGACTTTATATTTGGCCGTTTTTGTTTCCTCTTCATTCTTCCATTTCCCCCACCAGGTTCTCAAGGGATGGAATTATCAGGCTTAGTCAAGATTCTAATATCGTCTTTCTTGGAGCTTTTAGATGTACTGATCTAGCTTCTATCTTTGCTACTATGGCTTATGATTTAGGGATTATGCTTTCTTTGTTATTGTACTCTGATATTTAAAGTACAAAACAGAAGTTTTAACGATGTACCGAGTTTATGTATTTTCAGACATATGGTGTAACCAAGCTTTATGATTAATAAAAGTTTTTAATTCCACTGCTATTTTATATCTGTCTTGTAATATTTCTATTCTGTTTACCTATAACGCTTCACGAAACTTAATGCATTCCCTTAGTGAGTGACATTAACAGACGTGGGGTGTCACAAAAGGATTCACACAGAAAGAAGGAATATATTATTTTGATACATATGCCCATGTAGCAAGAATTTCAACTATTAGGACTTTAATTGCATTAGCTTCTATATATAATTTTGAAACTCATCAAATGGACGTCAAGATTGCATTTCTAAATGGAGAACTTGATGAAAAGATATATATGTCTCAACCAGAAGGCCTTGTAATGCCCGGACAAGAGCATAAATGTAACGACCCGCATTCTACGCATCATAGGATCGTAGAATATTTGTTTCTTTCACGTACGAAGTTGTATGGTCATGTAACTTTGGGAGACGACTATTGGGGTCATTTCCCATGTTCATGATTTTTGTCGATTTTTAAATGACCGTTTTGCCCCTAGCTTACACTGTTTTGGCCATAACTTTTGACTGGAAAGGAATTTTAACCTGACCCTACTTCCATTAGATTTGTTTGATGGTTTACAATTCCGTAGAGTGGTCACATTAGCCAAACTGTAACAACCCGTATTTTCAATAACCTGTTATAACATAAATCGAGGCAGAATTTAATTCAAAAATCTGAATCAAGGGAAACGGGCTATGCCATTGCGTTCGTCTCGGAAAAATACGCGAAATAGAGTCCGAGTTTTCGAAAATCAGAGTCCGTATGACCCAGTTAAGGCCCATTGAAGTTTTCAGAAATTTCCATAGTAAAAACAGATTTAAATTGTAAGTTCAAAAACAAGGATTAGGGCTAACTGGCGTCAGGCGGGAAAACTCCCGCCAAGACCCCCATGTCGACAGGCATGTCGACAGGGGTCTAAGGGTGTCGACTGCCCTGTCGACAGCCCTGTCGACACGGGGTGGCCGGGCAGTTTTGCCTGGCGCACCATTTTTGATTGGGCCTGGTTGTGTGGCTTGGTTCTAGAGAATTCCGAAATCTGATGGACCTAATTCAACCTAGGGTTAATCCTATGGTCTAAATCACTAGCCTAATCTATAAATAAGACCCTAACCTACCATAAATCACTCATTATTCATTCTAGCAACCAAACTATGTCAAATTGAATTCTCAAATGGCCTCCACCTAAAAACCCTAGCCTCCACCCTCTTCAAAAATCATTCCTATGAAGATTTTGATGTTCATACAAGCATTTCTAAGTTGTATGAATGATCATTAGCTTGCATACATCATCAAGTTGCAAGCTTTATTTGCTAAGCTAGAGTTTTTGGGATTTTTGTTAATTGGAGCTTTGTTTTGGGTTTTTATATGCTTGCATAAAGGGCTTCTCAATCTTTATTAGTAAATTTGTGTCTTCATAATATTTGTAAGCCCTCTTACCTTCATTTTAGAAACTCTAAAGTTAATATGTGATGAAAGTTGGGATTTATGCATGTTTAATAAGTTATGCATGCTTATGCGAGTTCACTATGCTATGTTATGCATGTTTAATAAGTTATGCATGCTTATGCGAGTTCACTATGCTATGTTATGCATGTTTAATAAGTTATGCATGCTTATGCGAGTTCACTATGCTATGTTATGCATGTTTAATAGGTTATGCATGCTTATGCGAGTTCACTATGTTATGTTACACATGTTTGATAAGTTATACATGTTCATGCAAGTTCACTATGCCATGATTTGCAAGTTTAACAAGTTATGCATGTTCATGCAAGTTCACTATGCCATGATTTGCAAGTTTAACAAGTTATGCATGTTTATGCAAGTTCACTATGCTAAGTTGTGCAAGTACAACATGTTATGCATGCTTATTATGATATGTAAGATTCCTCATGTATGTTATGCCAAGTTCCCTCTTTCTATCCTTTATGCGTTATGACGAATATGTAAGCGATAGAATGGCGTTGGGGGGGTTTTGGGTAAAACTTAAAATACATGAAAATATGAGATTGGGAATTTACCTATTAAGTTAGGTCTACCCCTTGGGAATTTACCTATTAAGTTAGGTCTACCAAAGTATTTGTTAAACTTGTAATTATGTTTTGAAATTAAAGTGGACATGACACTTAAGAAAACATAAGTGTGGCCAACTCGAGGTTGGGTTGAGTTTGTAGCGTAAACCTACCCGGAACCGACTGGCTTAACTAGTTGCTACAAACAATAGGACCCAATGTGAGAAGTTGGTCATGTGTACCTTGGACCCGAGGTTAGACCAAGTTGTGGTGTAAAGCTACCCGGACCCGCCCGGCTTAACTAGTAACCGCAACAAAGTCTAATGTGAGAGGTTAAGGTACAATTAAATTAATGCCTCATGATTAGGGTTAAGTCATGGCCCACTAATACTTAACCAATTTTGGGGATACGAGGGATTAAATGGGGTTAAGTGGTGAACTGTTGGTTACACTTAACTAATTTAATCCATGATTAGTGAGGGGTTAAACCACACTTAACCCTCTTAGAAAACCCTAGCAACGTGGTCTGTTCCAGCAGTAATCCCAGTTTGGTATCATTCACAACCCTAGAGGCTAGGCTAGGGCAGGGCACGATTACTGGACTGATGTAAGCGACCGAAGCGACGGCTGAGTGGTACAGCGGTGCGGGTCCAGGCGGGCTACGGACATGCACGTAGTCCGGTGTTGGACAAACTCGAGGCACGGGTACCAGTAGGTTTAGACTGTGCATTACTGCTTAGGTGTCTGGGGTTGACACCCGAGGGCTTGATACACCCGAAGGTGGACCCAGCGCAGTCTGACTACAACCATATGTGGGCCGTATGGACACCAACACTTGACGTGTTAGGTTTATAGGGAGCCGATCGACTAGACCGTTGGGCTGGACCTTGTATTAAGGTCACCTCATGCTATTGGGCCAAAGTTTGGGCTGAGGGATCAATACCTGTTATGTTAGTTTGCTAGTACATTGTGGTGCAAAGCTTAATCTTCTTTATGTGATGACACCTTTATCTATTGCCAGTATGTTCATCTCAGTTTCCATCATGATGTTAACTTTATTAGTTTATAGACTGATCGTAGTAGGGCTTACCAGTCTTTTTGACTGACCTGTTTTCTTTCGCTTCTTTTCTTCCGTTTCCCCCCCACCCCCCCCCCCCCCCAGGTTCTCAGGGAGGGAACAGTGGTGCTTAGCTTGGATCACTTGCTTGTTTGTTGGATAGCTCATGTATGTCTGGACATTGAGCTCGCTATGGTTTATCATCTTTATTTTTTTGGGGATAGCACTATGTATTTCAGTATTTCTGTTTATGTTGTACTAGACATGTTTATTTTGGCAGATGACTTTATGATGTACTAGACTTGTTTTGAGATGGTTTGAGATATTCCGCTGTTTTATTCTCACTTACTCTGTTTTACATATATATTTATGTTCTTGTTCTGCCTTGATATATCATTTTGCATGCTTACCCAATTCTAACGCCCCCCAGAAGCTAGTGCCCCCAAAAGAGTGACCCTAGCGGAGGTGGGGTGTTACAAATTTGGTATCAGAGCATATGGTTTACAAGAAAGAACAAAAAGTTTTTTTTAAAAGACTTTTGAAAAACTATGTTCAAAACAAGTATAAAGTATTTTCCAAAGAAAAGTCTAGTATTTTAAAAGGCTATTCCCCAAAAAGCCATTAGCGTTATCCTTCGTTCCCTTGACCTAATCTTATCTTATCTTTCGTTTCAGTATGGCTGAGAATCTTGCCATCCCGGATGGAGTAAATGTACCACTTTGGTATATGAGACTTCTAGAAGCTAGGGCGGCAACCGGCCCCGCAAACCCTACTCCCACTCCTCCTCCTGTAGTTGAGAATCCTACCCCTAATGTCCCTCCTCCGGTGGTTCCTGTTCCTCCTCCTCCAGTAGTTAATATTCCACCTCCCGTTGCTAATGTTCCTCCTCCTCCTGTTGCTGAGGCTCCTCTTCCTCCTCCTCCCCCTCAGCATCCTCAGGTTGAGTTCACGAAGGTTTGTAAAGACTTCAAGGCGATGGGAGGCAAGAATTTCCTAGGCACGGAATCTTTTGTTGAAGCTAGGAATTGGCTGAAAGACACTGAGGACTTGTTTGCTATCTTTAGGATTGATGACGAGAGGAAGATCTTATTGACAGTGTGGCTTTTGAAGGACGAAGCAGCCTATTGGTGGGAGGTCACCAATGGGACAAGGCCCGTCGAGACTTGGGCCGATTTGAGGGCTAGATTTGTGGCCAAGTTTCTATCTTCTGCTGAGGCAAATTTACAGATGGAGAAGTTCATTGCGTTAAAGCAAGGTGATATGTCGGTCAAGGAGTATGTGAACAAGTTTAATCAGCTGGCCCGTTTTGGTTTGGATATGGTGAACACTCCTGAGAAGAAGGCTCTTCGATTTGCTAGAGGATTGAATGAGCCACTGCATGGTTTGGCGATGTCACATATTCCGCATGGGGCTACTTTTGAGAGTTTGGTCAATATGGCCCTACTTCAGGGAGATGGAAAGAAAGAGGTCAAGTCGAGTGATACTCAAGCAAAGAAGACTGATTCTCAGGGTAAAGGCAATCAAGGTGGTCAAAGCAGTCAGGGGAATCAGAGCAAGAACAAGAAGGGGAACAACAACAAAGGCAAGGGAAAGTGCAATTACTGTGGTGCGCCTGGACACTTTGCTAAGGATTGTAGGAAGAAGAAAAGGAAGCTTAGTGGTGGATGTTTTTCCTGTGGTGAGACTGGACACTTCAGCAAGGAATGCCCGAAGAAGAAAGGGCAGGCTGGACCTTCAGGAGGGCAAGTTCATGCTCTCAATACCTCTCCAGTTCCCGATCGAGATAGTGTTTCTGTTGAGAACCTTGTTTATGTTTCTGATCTTCCAGTTCGTACCTTGTTTGATTCTGGTGCATCACATAGCTTTATTTCATCTGATCTTGTTGATAGCTTGCACCTTAGTACTAGCTTAGTGGATGATCTCGTTTGTGTTTCGAATCCCATTGGGGGTTCTGCTCATCTATCTATGATATGTGAGGATCTGAGGATCTCTATACTCAGTGTAGAGTTCTTGTGTAGTGCATATGTTCTTGGTTTCAGGGGATACAGATTGATATTGGGCAAGGATTGGCTGTCCCGATATGGAGCCATTCTTGATTGTGAGCATAGGGTTGTGAGGCTTGTGACTCGCCTTAGCAACATCTTAGAGATTTCATGCAATCCGAAGGATCCCGTCATGTTGTGCTATCTTGAATCTCTCGACTCGTCAGAGGAAACCCTTCAGTCTGTAAGGGTGGTCCGAGATTATCCAGATGTTTTTGAAGAAGTTAAGGGGTTGCCCCCTAAACGAGAGATTGACTTTCACATTTATCTGGTGGATAATGCTAAGCCTGTTTCTTTTCCCGTTCGGCACATGGCTCCGCGTGAGAGACGGGAGCTCAGCAAGCAAGTAAAGGAGTTGCTTGAGAAGAACTTCATCAGACGAAGTATATCCGAATGGGGAGCGCCTGTGGTGTTTGCTACTAAGGCAGATGGTTCTCTTCGACTTTGTGTGGACTATAGAGAGTTGAATAAGCTGACTAAGAAGAACAGACACCCATTACCGAGGATTGATGATCTTTTTGACCAGCTTGTCGGTGCTTCTGTTTTCTCTCAGCTTGATCTTGCTACTGGATTTCATCAGCTCAGAGTGGCTGAAGATAGTATAGACAAGACTGCATTCAGAACTCCAGATGGATTCTTTGAATGGCTTGTTATGCCGTTCGGTTTGACGAATGCACCCGCGTATTTCGTGGACTTGATGAGTAGGGTGTTTCGAGAGTTCTTGAACAAGTTTGTCGTGGTCTTTGTGGATGATATTCTGATCTTCTCCAAGGATGAAGAAGAGCACGCGAGACATCTTGTAGAGGTGATGGATACGCTTAGAGCGCATCAGTTAAAGGCCAAGTTCTCCAAGTGTCACTTTTGGAGAAGGGAAGTTAGATTCCTTGGGCATATCGTATCCAAGCAAGGCTTAGCGGTGGATCCCGCTAAGGTGGTTGCAGTTCAGGATTGGAAGACTCCAAGGAATGCAACCGAGGTGAGAAGTTTTCTAGGTCTTGCGGGTTTTTACCGGAAGTTCATCAAGGACTTCGCGAAGATATCCGCTCCTCTTACTAAGTTGACGAAGAAGAACTTAGTTTTTGCTTGGGATATGGACTGTGAGCTTGCTTTTCAGAGACTCAAGAGAGCCCTTACCTCAGCACCAGTTCTAGCTTTACCCGATGGTGGTAAGATGTTTACCGTGTACACTGATGCTTGTGGCACGGGATTGGGCGCCGTTCTGATGCAAGAGGGCAGAGTTATATGTTTTGGTGGTAGGCAACTTAAGGTGCATGAGAAGAATTATCCCACTCATGATCTAGAGCTGGCAGCGATAGTATATGCACTCAAGGCTTGGCGTCATTATCTTCTGGGAGAGAGATTTGAGCTGTATACTGATCATAAGTCTTTGAAGTATCTCTTTTCGCAGAAGGATCTGAACTTGAGGCAGCAAAGATGGATGGAATTCCTGGCGTCCTATGATTTTGATATAGCCTATACCCCTGGCAAGGGGAATGTTGTAGCGGATGCGTTGAGTAGAAAAAGGTTGACACTAAGTCCTCTATTTGTTGAGATGAAGAATTTAGAATTCTTGGCAACCTTTGATTTTTCTTTGACAGTTGAGTCGATGACCGGTTCTTTAGCATCTCTTGAGCTCAGGCCTACCCTTCTGGATCAAGTTGGGGCTTCGCAGAAGGAAGACCCTCAGATAATTGAGATTATGGATAAGCTGATTCGAGGGGAGACATCTAGTCACCTTGCTCGATATTCTATAGATGATAAGGGTTGGCTGAGGAGAGACGGAAGGCTTTGTGTTCCGATGGTAGAAGACTTGGTGAGGAAAGTTCTTGATGAAGCACATCGCTCCAAGTTGACTATACATCCGGGTGGAGATAAGATGTATAAGGATATGAAGCGCATTTTCTTCTGGCTGGAATGAAGAAGGATGTGGCAGAGTTTGTCTCTAGATGTATCATTTGCCAGCAAGTTAAGGCCGAGTCAAGGAAGCCCGGTGGGCTATTGCATCCTCTAGAGGTACCGCTATGGAAGTGGGAGAGTATTTCTATGGACTTTATTGATGGGCTTCCAAGGTCAAGGAAAGGGAATACGAGCATATGGGTCATTGTAGATAGGCTTACGAAGAGTGCTCATTTCATTCCGGTGAAGAGCAAAAGGACCGCATCTGGACTAGCATCAGTATATCTTCGTGAGATTGTGAGACTTCATGGAGTCCCTTCTAGTATTGTCAGTGACCGTGACCCAATCTTTACAAGTCAATTCTGGAATAGCTTGCAAGAGGCTATGGGCACGAGGGTGAATCTGAGTACTGCTTATCACCCACAGACGGACGGCCAAACCGAAAGGGTGAATAGGGTACTCGAGGATCTATTGAGGCTTTGTATTCTGGACTTTGGTGGTGCTTGGGAAGACCACCTTCCTCTTGTTGAGTTTGCATATAATAACAGTTATCAAGCAAGCATAGGGATGGCACCATTTGAAGCTTTATATGGGAGGTCGTGCAAGTCACCTACATGTTGGTGGGAGACTACAGATAAGCTTATACTTGGACCTGACATGATTAGAGATACATCCGAGAAGGTCGAGTTGATTAGAAGACGGATGAAGGCGGCCCAAGACCGACAGAAATCCTATGCTGATAAGCGAAGATCCGATTTGGAGTTTGATGTTGGGGATAAGGTTTTCGTAAAGGTTTCTCCTTTGCGGAATGTAGTCCGATTTGGAGCTGTTGGGAAGTTAGCACCGAGATTTGTTGGACCCTTCCCTATCATAGAGAGAATTGGGAAGATGGCTTATAAAGTGCAATTGCCCGAGAAGCTGTCCGGAGTGCATAATGTCTTTCATGTCTCGCATCTACGAAAGTACCTACATGAGTCCGCTGAGGTGGTTGAACCTAGCATTCTTGAAGACGTGGAAGTAGAGAAAGAGGCGACTTTGAGGAGAGCTCTGATTCGTATCTTGGGGACGGAGACCAAGAAGCTAAGGAATCGAGAGGTCAAGTTGGTGAAGGTTCAATGGGGTGAAGCCGAAGAAGACGCAACTTGGGAAACCGAGGAGAAGATGCATGGGCTTTATCCATTCCTTTTTGAGGGTACACTCTCAATCTCTTTCCTTTGTTAGCATATCTTTCTCTTTGCTATCCATGTTTATCTAGTTATCGTGCTAATCTTATCATGAGAACCTTAGGTAGAAACCCTTTGATGAAACATGTGTTTGAGACATGTTATGTTTGATGGTTGCAAGTGGTTGCAAGTGTTTGCAAGTGGTTACTCGTGGATGCATGATACACATTAGGCACTAGATCGGCTCACACACTCCTCATATTGCATGTGCATGAGTGTTTATACTTATTCTTGGATGAAATTTGTATGCAATCACATGGATGTTGCATATGGATGTATGATTGAGCACGCAGGTAGATATTATACATTAGGTTAGGGATTTGCATACATATGGATACATATTCACTAACATATTTTGCATTGATCTTTGCATTAGATAAGTACATATACACACACTTTTGCATATGTTCATACAGCATTTAGAATCTTTTAAGGACAATGATTGCTCGTGGATGATGCTTTGAGTAGATGGATGATTGGATGGTAGGATACGTTCTTCCTAACTTGAAGATTTCGGGGACGAAATCCTTTAAGGAGGGGAGAATGTAACAACCCGTATTTTCAATAACCTGTTATAACATAAATCGAGGCAGAATTTAATTCAAAAATCTGAATCAAGGGAAACGGGCTATGCCATTGCGTTCGCTTCGGAAAAATACGCGAAATAGAGTCCGAGTTTTCGAAAATCAGAGTCCGTATGACCCAGTTAAGGCCCATTGAAGTTTTCAGAAATTTCCATAGTAAAAACAGATTTAAATTGTAAGTTCAAAAACAAGGATTAGGGCTAACTGGCGTCAGGCGGGAAAACTCCCGCCAAGACCCCCATGTCGACAGGCATGTCGACAGGGGTCTAAGGGTGTCGACTGCCCTGTCGACACGGGGTGGCCGGGCAGTTTTGCCTGGCGCACCATTTTTGATTGGGCCTGGTTGTGTGGCTTGGTTCTAGAGAATTCCGAAATCTGATGGACCTAATTCAACCTAGGGTTAATCCTATGGTCTAAATCACTAGCCTAATCTATAAATAAGACCCTAACCTACCCTAAATCACTCATTATTCATTCTAGCAACCAAACTATGTCAAATTGAATTCTCAAATGGCCTCCACCTAAAAACCCTAGCCTCCACCCTCTTCAAAAATCATTCCTATGAAGATTTTGATGTTCATACAAGCATTTCTAAGTTGTATGAATGATCATTAGCTTGCATACATCATCAAGTTGCAAGCTTTATTTGCTAAGCTAGAGTTTTTGGGATTTTTGTTAATTGGAGCTTTGTTTTGGGTTTTTATATGCTTGCATAAAGGGCTTCTCAATCTTTATTAGTAGATTTGTGTCTTCATAATATTTGTAAGCCCTCTTACCTTCATTTTAGAAACTCTAAAGTTAATATGTGATGAAAGTTGGGATTTATGCATGTTTAATAAGTTATGCATGCTTATGCGAGTTCACTATGCTATGTTATGCATGTTTAATAAGTTATGCATGCTTATGCGAGTTTACTATGCTATGTTATGCATGTTTAATAAGTTATGCATGCTTATGCGAGTTCACTATGCTATGTTATGCATGTTTAATAGGTTATGCATGCTTATGCGAGTTCACTATGCTATGTTACACATGTTTGATAAGTTATACATGTTCATGCAAGTTCACTATGCCATGATTTGCAAGTTTAACAAGTTATGCATGTTCATGCAAGTTCACTATGCCGTGATTTGCAAGTTTAACAAGTTATACATGTTTATGCAAGTTCACTATGCTAAGTTGTGCAAGTACAACATGTTATGCATGCTTATTATGATATGTAAGATTCCTCATGTATGTTATGCCAAGTTCCCTCTTTCTATCCTTTATGCGTTATGACGAATATGTAAGCGATAGAATGGCGTTGGGGGGGTTTTGGGTAAAACTTAAAATACATGAAAATATGAGATTGGGAATTTACCTATTAAGTTAGGTCTACCCCTTGGGAATTTACCTATTAAGTTAGGTCTACCAAAGTATTTGTTAAACTTGTAATTATGTTTTGAAATTAAAGTGGACATGACACTTAAGAAAACATAAGTGTGGCCAACTCGAGGTTGGGTTGAGTTTGTAGCGTAAACCTACCCGGAACCGACCGGCTTAACTAGTTGCTACAAACAATAGGACCCAATGTGAGAAGTTGGTCATGTGTACCTTGGACCCGAGGTTAGACCAAGTTGTGGTGTAAAGCTACCCGGACCCGCCCGGCTTAACTAGTAACCGCAACAAAGTCTAATGTGAGAGGTTAAGGTACAATTAAATTAATGCCTCATGATTAGGGTTAAGTCATGGCCCACTAATACTTAACCAATTTTGGGGATACGAGGGATTAAATGGGGTTAAGTGGTGAACTGTTGGTTACACTTAACTAATTTAATCCATGATTAGTGAGGGGTTAAACCACATTTAACCCTCTTAGAAAACCCTAGCAACATGGTCTGTTCCAGCAGTAATCCCAGTTTGGTATCATTCACAACCCTAGAGGCTAGGCTAGGGCGGGGCACGATTACTGGACTGATGTAAGAGACCGAAGCGACGGCTGAGTGGTACAGCGGTGCGGGTCCAGGCGGGCTACGGACATGCACGTAGTCCAGGCGGGCTACGGACGGCTGAGATGCAAAAGGACTACGTGCACGTCCGTAGCCCGCCTGGACCCGCACCGCTGTACCACTCAGCCGTCGCTTTGGTCGCTTACATCAGTCCAGTAATCGTGCCCCGCCCTAGCCTAGCCTCTAGGGTTGTGAATGATACCAAACTGGGATTACTGCTGGAACAGACCACGTTGCTAGGGTTTTCTAAGAGGGTTAAGTGTGGTTTAACCCCTCACTAATCATGGATTAAATTAGTTAAGTGTAACCAACAGTTCACCACTTAACCCCATGTAATCCCTCGTATCCCCAAAATTGGTTAAGTATTAGTGGGCCATGACTTAACCCTAATCATGAGGCATTAATTTAATTGTACCTTAACCTCTCACATTAGACTTTGTTGTGGTTACTAGTTAAGCCGGGCGGGTCCGGGTAGCTTTACACCACAACTTGGTCTAACCTCGGGTCCCAGGTACACATGACCAACTTCTCACATTGGGTCCTATTGTTTGTAGCAACTAGTTAGGCCGGTCGGTTCCGGGTAGGTTTACGCTACAAACTCAACCCAACCTCGAGTTGGCCACACTTATGTTTTCTAAGTGTCATGTCCACTTTATTTTCAAACCATAATTACAAGTTTAGCAAATACTTGGGTAGACCTAACTTAATAGGTAAATTCCCAAGGGGTAGACCTAACTTAATAGGTAAATTCCTAATCTTATATTTTCATGTATTTTAAGTTTTACCCAAAAACCCCCAACGCCATTCTATCGCTTACATAGTCGTCATAACGCATAAAGGATAGAAAGAGGGAACTTGGCATAACATACATGAGGAATCTTACATATCATAATAAGCATGCATAACATGTTGTACTTGCACAACTTAGCATAGTGAACTTGCATAAACATGCATAACTTGTTAAACTTGCAAATCATGGCATAGTGAACTTGCATAAACATGCATAACACAATAAACTTGTAAATCATGGCTAAGTGAACTTGCATAAACATGCATAACTTGTTAAACTTGCAAATCATGACTTAGTGAACTTGCATAAACATGCATAACTTGTTAAACTTGCAAATCATAGCATAGTGAACTTGCATAAACATGCATAACTTGTTAAACTTGCAAATCATAGCATAGTGAACTTGCATAAACATGCATAACTTATCAAACATGTGTAACATAGCATAGTGAACTTCCATAAGCATGCATAACTCATTAAGCATGCATAACATAGCATAGTGATCTCGCATAAACTTGCATAACTTATTAAACATGCATAAATCCCAACTTTCATCACACATTAACTTTAGAGTTTCTAAAATGAAGGTAAGAGGGCTTACAAATATTATGAAGACACAAATCCACTAATAAAGATTGAAAAGCCCTCTATGCAAGCATATAAAAACCCAAAACAAAGCTCCAATTAACAAAAATCCCAAAAACTCTAGCTTAGCGAATAAAGCTTGCAACTTGATGATGTATGCAAGCTAATGATCATTCATACAACTTAGAAATGCTTGTATGAACATCAAAATCTTCATGGGAATGATTTTTGAAGAGGGTGGAGGCTAGGTTTTTTTAGGTGGAGGCCATTTGAGAATTCAATTTGACATAGTTTGGTTGCTAGAGTGAATAATGAGGTTTTAGGGTAGGATTAGGGGCTTATTTATAGAAGATTAGAGTGTTTTTAGCCCTAGGATTAACCCTAGGTTAGTTTAGGTCCGTCTGATTTAGGAATTCTCTAGACCAAGCCCCAAATCAAAATGGTGCGCCAGGCAAATCTGCCTGGCCACCCCGTGTCGACAGGGCAGTCGACACCCTAAGACCCCTGTCGACATGCCTGTCGACATGGGGGTCCTGGCGGGAATTTTCCCGCCTGACACCAATTAGCCCTAATCCTTGTTTTTAATTTAAAATTTAAATCTGTTTTTACTATGGAAATTTCTGAAAACTTCAATGGGCCTTAACTGGGTCATACGGACTCCGATTTTCGAAAACTCGGACTCTATTTCGCGTATTTTTCTGAGACGAACGCAATGGCATAACCCGTTTCCCTTGATTCAGATTTTTGAATTAAGTTCTGCCTCGATTCATGTTATAACAGGTTATTAAAAATACGGGTTGTTACAGATTAGAATTGATAGATTGGTCGAAAACGCCGTCGAATGGCGTAAAACACTCGCTGGGAAAAAATGCAGGAAATTGGTGCAGGTTTTCGGATCGGATCGGCTGGATGGGCTCGGATCGGATGGTGGACTGGGCAGGGAAGTCGAACTGGATCAGAAATTTGCACTAAAGGAGACTTGGCGAGAAGGAAGACCATTTGCTTAGGATTGGAGTTGGGCAGGGGATCGGATCGGAGAGACCAACAGGGGATCGGATCGGAGAGACCAACAGGGGATCGGATCGAAAGCAAGGGCGTAGGGATTAGATCGGACTAGAGCTAGGGTACAGGATCGGATCGGAGGACCAAGCTTGGATCTAGAGTTGGAGCGAAGCACCAGATCGGATCGGCACATCTAGGAGGGAGCAACCACCGAACCGATGGGGCAAGGGTACAATGAACCGAACCGAACCGAGCTAGAAGGAGAACACCGAACCGAACCGAGCTAGAAGGGGAACACCGATCCGAACCGTCACGAGATGGAGGCATGGATCCGAACCGAATGACCTTGGAGAGCACGATACGGAATGAAGAGAAGGGGAAGCCGAACCGATCCGGGGAAGAAGACCAATAACTCGAGATGCAAAGGTAGTCCAAATAGAAGTTAGAGCTAAGGATCCAGATGGGAACCAATGAGTTCACTTCATGATTGGGCTTTGCTGCGGGACGTGTGCAAAGGGGTTATCGATATCCGTAACCTTGGTTCACTATTGAGAGACAGATTAGGGGCTTGTAGTGATAGTTGTACAGGATTGGATTCCGTCATGGCCCAAAGAATTAGGTGACCAAAGTAACGAGTATCGTATGCTTTACGCACTGAGTGAGAGATGCGAGGATGGTTGCTATGCTTGATTGTTTGCCATCACTATGACATGCACACCCCCTCCCCCGTATCTTTACACCATATGTTAGTGGCACCTTAGAGTATTGTACAGTATGTAGTGCTAACTCTTTGGTTGCAGGTTCAGATTCATGTATGATTGGATTATACCTGTTATTGTTTTGTTTTGTTGCTTATCGCTCATACCAGACTTTTGTCTGACCTAGAGTTTTATGTCTCTTCTTATTACTCTGAGTGCTCCTAAACGAGCAGACTAGAGACAGGTTAGGTGGTATGCACGAGTAGCTGTGCCGGAGACGAGCAGGAGGCTCCCACGTATGATATATAGATATTCTCCCTGCGTTGTTGAAGGTCACTGCTTGGGCATTAGTAGTGTACCTCCTTCTTTTACTCTCTTTTGCTTTAGAGACAGTTTTAAAGTTGTAATAATGATATTGGATCATAAGATGTATTTTGGATTTCCGCTGCTATGATGATGATGGTTTTAGTTTTCAGCTTATGTATTGTCTCGCCTGTTTTATGTCAAGTATGTTACTATTATATTTTATTCCATGCACTGTGAGACATTCTACAGGTTCCTTGTTAGTTCTTTCGTCTTCTTTCCTTTCTTTGACGATCGTCTCGTGCTAGCGGACATGTGTACAGCGCACTTACGGAGGAAATGTATGTTAATGCGGGGCGGGCCGTCACATTTGGTATTAGAGCTCTAGGTTGCGTAGTTAACCTAGGGAAAGACACCAGGGAGAGATAGTATACGTATATGAGAGCGCGTATTTGTGATTATTTTGGTTTTCAAAAGCTATATATATAGTATTAGTAGATGTAAGGATGAAGTTGCACTGCACTGGCACCACATTGAGATGGTTAATCGTTTTCTCTTTACAGATTGAACGATGAGCCGAAATACGAGGAGTACGGGTTCAGGAGCAAACAATATGGATGTTCCTCATATGAGGACAATGTTTACTACCTTCATGCGAGAGATGCTTAGGGATGTTCGGGGAGCAGTTCCTAATGCTGCTAACGGTGGTGGTGCAGTAGTGCAGGCGCCTAGGGCCGATTTCGCCAAGCTAAACAAGGATTATACTAGTCTTTGTGGGAAGCCGTTCTATGGAACGGAGTCGGCTACAGAAGTTCAAGATTGGATAGATAGTTGCGAGCGCATTGTCAAAGATCTGGTAATCGAGGACGCAACGAAGAGGAAGCTAGCATCGCGTCAACTGCAAGGATGGACTATGAATTGGTGGAATGCTATTAAGGCAGCTACCCCAGAGGATCAGATTACTAGGAATCAGTTTAAGACTCGCTTTTGTGATAAGTTTATCCCAGCTGCTAAGAAATCAGAATTGTTCAGGAATTTCTTGGAGCTTAAGCAGAATGGTAGGGCAGTCTCGAAGTACATCGCTGAATTCGATATTTTATCGAAATATGGATTGTCCCTCATCGATACAGTCGAGAAGAAGAACGAGAAGTTCATAACTGGCTTGGATGGGTACTTGGGGGAAAGACTTATAAACCATATCGATGAGACGTTCGAGTCTATTGTAGGAAAGGCATTAAGATCAGAGAGCCTTTTTCCTAAGTCAAAGACCGAAGTTGCTATTGCATCTACAGAGGAACCAAAGCCGCAAGCAGGCGGTGAAGGCAAGAAGAATTCTCAGAACAAGAGGAAGCAGAACCCGACCAAGGATGGTCAGAATAAGAAGAATAAGAATGGTGGTGAGTGCTTTAGTTGTGGCAAGGAGGGCCACTACGCCAGAGATTGTCGAGAAAAGCCTGGAGAAAGGAAGTGCTTTAACTGCGGCCAAGCGGGATACCACAAGGATGATTGTCCGCAACCCCCTAAAGAGAAACAGATTGTGAAAGCATATGCTATCAACGTTGTTCCTTCTTCGTCGAATGCCCCAACTGCGGCGGAGAAGGGAAAGGGCGTCATTATTCGAGGTATGCTTTTTATTTATGATGCTTCTGTTCTAGTTTTGTTGATAGCGAGGCATACCATTCCTTCATATCTAGTGACCTGGTATATAAGTTGGGATTGGAACCTGAGATAGTCGATAGACCTTTAGTTGTGACGAACCTGATAGGTGGTTCGACTAGTCTTTGCATGATTTGTTGTAATGTGGTCTTATCGAGTTATGGATGTATGTTTGCTTGTGATTGCTTAGTCGTTTTGCTAGTATCATCTCACATGGATTGTCTGAATTCGTAGGAGATATTCCTTGAGTGCTTGTTGGATATTGGTTTAGGCCTTTGGGGCTAGTGCTTGGGGAATGTCGAGTTCGATTAGGATGGTTCGCGTGGGAGATAAATAGTTGTTACGATTTTTCATTGGATGATATCTTGGTTTACTTGAGGAGTGATAGGCAGCCGTGACATGATAAGACTATTCAATGGTATAGACTGCCCCGAGTTAGACTCAATAGGATTATGAGATGGCTCGACTGGGACTCGAGAAAGATGCAAAGTAATGGATTGTTTAGAACCTATGTTGATGTTCTCTTTGGATAGTGGAACTTTGAAGAAATAGGATGTGTTCGTTGATCATGGAAGATGCAACGAAGATTAGGACGATTCAAGTTGGACTTGAACTCGTAAAAGAAAATAGGTGTCCGTTGATCTTGGAGATGCAACGAATAGGGAGACGACTCACGTTGGACTAGAGTTTGTCAGTAATGGATACTCAAGACTGGGTCTAAGTTATAGATTGACTCGAGTTGGACTCGAGAAGGCCGCAAGGAATTGGATTTGGCTCGAGTTGGACTTGAGAGGGCAGCAAGACAATGGGTAGACTTGGATTGGACTCAAGTATTTTAGGTGGACTTAAAGCAGGGGTATTTGGGGACACCCGTTACCTTGGATCCGTTGGACGTGATCTAGTTATCCTTGGAGGATAAAACGTACGTTGGACGTACGGTAGTCCGTTTGGAGGCTGGGCTTCCATTAGTTCTTGATGTTGGTTGGACCAGACATACAAGAATCGACATATTGGGATTGGTTAGACCAGTCATGTAGGTGTCGACGTGTTCATGGATTTAGCAGGTGATAGGTAGGACTTGTTTGATGGATGTTATGGTTGCTATGTTTGTCCCTATCTTTCTTCTCTTGAGTAGACTATCACCTGTAAGGTTCTAGCGATGGGGAACAAAGAGATGGTAGTATAGACGGACATTAGGCTATGTATCAGTGCAGCGGGGTAGTCATTACTCCATGGGGCAGAGTGATCGTAGTAAGGCTATGAGCCAGTGCAGTGAAGTTGTCATGACTTCATGGGGCAGAGTGGACATAGCAAAGGATTTAAGTGCGGTAACATTTGCATTGAGTAGGAGACATGCCAGTTTTGGGGTTATGTTTCTGGGATGTAAGCCATTATAGTATATCGCAAGATATTATTTTAGACCTAAGTATGGATTGGATCCAGAAATGTTAGCAAGTTTGAGGATCAGACCCACTTTGATTGAGTGGATTGGTTCCAGTCAGAGGAATGATCCTAACCTATTGGAAATCATCTCAAAGTTAGAGATGGGAATCGACGGAGAGATAAACAAGTATGGGCTTTATCGAGATGGATGGCTTAGAAGGAATGGAAGGCTAGTTGTACCCAATGTCAATGGATTGAGAGATGAAGTGCTTAGTGAATGTCATCACTCAAAACTGACTATACACCCCGGTGGTAACAAGATGTACCGAGACATGAAGCAGACCTACCACTGGGAAGGGATGAAAAGAGACATTGGGAAGTTTATATCCAAATGCATGAATTTCCAGCTAGTTAAAGCTGAGCAAAAGAAGCCTAGCGGTTTGCTACAACCATTAGAAATTCCAGAACGGAAGTGGGAACAAGTCTCAATGGATTTCATTGATGGGTTACCAAGGACTAGGTCGGGCTATGATAGCATTTGGGTGATTATGGACCGATTGACTAAGAGTGCGAGGTTTATACCCGTCAAGTCAAACAGGACGGCAGCTAAGCTAGCTGAACTATATGTAAAGTGGGTAGTGAGATTTCATGAAATACCCAAAGGCATTGTGAGTGACCGAGATCCGTTGTTCACTAGTGGATTTTGGAAAAGCTTACAAGAGGCGTTAGGATCAGAATTATATCTCAGTACCGCGTATCACCCTCAAACCGATGGTCAAACAGAGAGGGTGAATCGTATATTAGAAGATCTCTTGAGAGCTTGTGTACTGGATTTTGGTGGATCATGGGATGACCATTTGCATCTAGTAGAGTTTGCATATAATAATAGTCACCAATCCAGTATTGGTATGGCTCTGTTTGAAGCTTTGTACGGAAGACCGTGCAACTCACCGTCATGTTGGGTAGAAACTGGCGAGAAGTTTGTGCTTGGACCCGATGTGATAAGAGAAACTTCAGCTAAGATTAAGTAAGATTATCCAACAGCGAATGAAGACTGCCCAATATAGGCAGAAAAGTTATGCTGATAAGAGGAGAAGAGAGTTGAAGTTCTCCATTGGCGACTTGGTGTTTATCAAAATTTCTTCGTTAAAGAGCGTGATATGGTTTGGCAGAAGAGGCAAGTTAGCACCAAGATTTGTTGGTCCATTCCCAGTTCTTGAGCAAATTGGGAGTTTAGCATATAAAGTTGAATTACCAGAGAAGATGGCAGGAGTTCACAACGTATTTCATGTTTCCCAATTAAGGAAGTTCGTGCACGACCCAGACATGACTATTTCACCTGATCAGTTGGATGATATCGAAGTTGAACCCGAGGCGATTGGGAACCGCAAGCCTATGCGTATTGTTGGGAACAATACGAAGCAACTTCGAAGGAAAGCGGTGAATCTAGTCAAAGTTCAGTGGGGGCGAGAATGAGAATGATTGTACTCGGGAGACAGAGGAGAGCATTAGGAAGACGTATCCAGAACTCTTTGCCTGGTAAGATTTCAGTTTCGATTTAGTTTTCCGCATGCTAGGATAGACTTGTTTTGCATGTTTGATTGTTGCATATGACTGGTAGGCATGCGGGATCCTTTGTATGTTTTGGATTAAGGAATTTCGGGGACGAAATTTCTTAAGGGGGGGAGAGTGTAATGACCCGCATTCTATGCATCATAGGATTGTAGAATATTTGTTTCTTTCACGTACGAAGTCGTATGGTCATGTAACTTTGGGAGACGACTATTGGGGTCATTTCCCATGTTCATGATTTTTGTCGATTTTTAAATGAGTGTTTTGCCCCTAGCTTACACTGTTTTGGCCATAACTTTTGACTGGAAAGGAATTTTGACCTAAAACCACTTCCAATAGATTTGTTTGATGGTTTACAATTCCGTAGAGTGGTCACATTAGCCAAACGGACTCACCGTTTGGGAGATATGACTGAAACAAGTTTCAGATAGTGAAAAACAGCTTAATTGGGCTTAACCGGGTGATTAACAGCTAGGCCCAATGGGGGATTTCAGGATTAGAGGTATTTGAGGGCTGCTAGGGTTAGGATTTTGGTTTTTTAGTCATTTTCTAGCCGCCACAAACTCTTTCTTCAACCTAGCAATGGCCTCCATCATCTAAAAACACCCCTAATCACCTCTTAATCAAGTTTTGGCTTAAACTACATCAAATTAAGGAGAGAAAGCACCAAAGCAAGGTTAGAGCTGCTGAGTTGCATTGAGGACAGCGCCAAACAGAGAATCATTTCAGTTTTGGGGTTTTATTTGCGGCTAAGGTGAGTGATTTGCATAGTTTTGCACTAATTACGGTTAATTAAGGGTAATTAGTGAAGATTAGCGAATTTATACACTAATAAATTCTGGAAAAATATTTATAAATTCTAAAATAATGTTTTAGACCTCTGTTAGAAATTTGGTTTGATTTGATTAAGTTTTACTAATCATACCATTAGTTTTTCCTAAACATGCCTAAGGGAAAATATGGGTTTTTGGGTATATTTGATCCGTTTTGACATGTTAATTCATTGTTTTGGTGTTTGTGTTTAATTTTCTATGTCGCTACGACGGTATGGTATGTTTTGTGATTGATTAGAATTGATAGATTGGTCGAAAACGCCGTCGAATGGCGTAAAACACTCGCTGGGAAAAGTTACAAGAAATTGGTGCAGGTTTTCGGATCGGATCGGCTGGATGGGCTCGGATCGGATGGTGGATTGGGCAGGGAAGTCGAACCGGATCAGAACTTTGCACTAAAGGAGACTTGGCGAGAAGGAAGGCCATTTGCTTAGGATTGGAGTTGGGCAGGGGATCGGATCGGAGAGACCAACAGGGGATCGGATCGGAGAGACCAACAAGGGATCAGATCGGAAGCAAGGGCGTAGGGATCGGATCGGACTAGAGTTAGGGGACGGGATCGGATCGGAGGACCAAGCTTGGAGCTAGAGTTGGAGCGAAGCACCGGATCGGATCGGGACAGTAACAGCCCGCATTTTACGTATCGGAAGATCGTAAAATATTTTTATTTTATTCCCTGAGGGTTGGATCATTCTCATCTTTTGGTATGTTGCTTATGGGGATGTGTGACATGTCCATAATTTTTACCGATTTTGTTTGTGCCCATTTTACCCCTGTCAGTCTTGTACTGGGCATAACTTTTGACTCAGGTCGAATCAGAGGGTGAGACCTGTGCCATTGGAAAGGAATTGATGATTCCCTTTCCGTAGAGTGGTTACATTAAGGATTTGGTTCAGCGGTTTGGGAGAAATCGATGTTTTAAGGTTTTTCAGTTGGTTGTTCATGTTTTGGAAGGCTAATGGGCTGATTTGGAGAAGGCCCATTAGAGGGTGGGTGGAGACTATAAATAGGGGGTAAGGGGTATGGAGAAAGGTTGGCATTTTCCATTCTCTTATTGGGAGGCTTTGATCTCCTTCTTCCTCTAACATCTTTCCACCATTAAAATTCCAAAATCCAAGGAGGGAAATCGAAAATCTACACCATAAGAGGCTAGATCTACATCGTCTCAAGGGCGAATTCATCGGATTGAAGAGTTTGATTCGAAGTGTTCGCTGTCCGGATTGCGTTTTCATTGCTTTTGCTTAGATTTGGATAATTGGTGAGTGATTTACATCTCTCATTCGGATTCATGCAAGTATATGGGTTTTAGGATGTTAATTTCATCATTTCCATGTTATTTTCCTTAGATCCGCACCATGCTAAGTCCATTTTATATATGAATCACCTTAGGATCTAATCTAGATAATTTAAATGGTTAATTTTATGATTTTTCTCAAGATTATGCAAGTTAGATCCGTTTTTATGTTCATATGATTCACTTATCATGTTTTGGGAAATTTATGTGTTTTGATGGAAATTGTTAGATTGATGATATTGTTGGTTGCATAACATGTTTGTGGTTGCGTTTGGATGTATTGGATGAGCCGGTTTCGTCGGATTCGTCGTTTGGCGAAGTTTTGGTCGAAATCGAAGTCGAAATGGAGCTGTGCAGGTTTCTGGTCGGTTTTGGAGCTAGTCGGGTCGGTTGAGGCGGTCTGATGGCTCTGGTCGGTCCAGAAGGGTCTGGACTGCCTTCTGGACTGAGGTGGTCAGTCACGTTATGGCTTGGGGAGCAAGTCAGGGAGCTGGGTGGTTGGAATGGAGGCATCAGGGTCGGTTTTGATTAGTCGTTCTGGAGCAATGCTGGTCGGTTTTGATTAGTCGTTCTGGAGCAATGCTGGTCGGTTTTGATTGGCCGTTCTGGAGCAATTCTGGTCGGTTTTGACTGGGTCTTGGAGCTGGTCGGTTTGATCGGTCCAGAAGGCTGAGGAGGGAGTCTGGTCGGCTCAGGAGGGTCCTGGTCGGTCCAGGAGGAGCAAAGGGAGGTTTGGTCGGTTCAGGGGGTCTGATCGGTCCAGAAGTACCGGAAGAGGTCTGGTCGGTCCAAAATGGGTCTGGTCGGCATTTCTAGTGGAAATTTCTGATCGGACACTTCTAGTGATGACGTAACTTCGAGGTGGTTCAAGTAGGAAGGCTCGAAGTGGTGAATCTGTTCGTTGATCAAGGTGGAACAACGAATGC
This sequence comes from Allium sativum, assembly GCA_030737875.1. NCBI lineage: Eukaryota > Viridiplantae > Streptophyta > Magnoliopsida > Asparagales > Amaryllidaceae > Allium > Allium sativum. The sequence goes on from CM060912.1 coordinate 802,276,779, forward strand.
GGTGACAACTCAAAGGTCGTGAGTTGGTGGATAATGGCTGCTCGAGAAGGTTGCTTGAGCTATGAAACATCGTCAAGGTTGGACGATTAGAGATGCGAAGGCCGAGAAGTCATCGTTGTCGTAAGTTCTAGCAGGCTCAAAGCAGGGGTACGATGGGTATCGTTGAAAGGCCCAAAAGACCAGTTGTAGGTCGAGTACCCTGGGTCTCGGGGAGAGGCCTAGTGTCAAGGTTGGACATTGCCAAGGTTGGGCATATGGAGTTCATGCTAGAATTGGGGTTATCATTAGTCCTTGACATATGGCAAGGTTGGCCGTCATACGATAATGATGGTTTCGAAGCAGGATTGGCGGTGATAGCCAGAGTCGGTTATGGATGATTGTTTGTTCTGTTTGTACTATCTCACATAGATTATCCAAAGTCGAGGGAGATGTTCTTTGAGTGCTTAAGTGATATTGGTTTAGGCCTCTGGCGAGGGTACTTGAGGAATGTTAAACTCGATTAGGGTTGTCTGTGTGAGACTTATATAATCTGGATGTTATGTGTGTTCTCTATGATTGAATGGGTGTTCTGGTTTCTATGGATGAATGGTTGAAATGCTTGGTGTTAAGGCTATCACTGTCCGATGTGGGGAAGATAAGGTTGAGTTCTTCTCTGGTGATGTGGGTAGATAAGTTGTTCATTTACCCATTCTCATATGCTTTCTTGTTGAAGTTTGTTAGCTGTATTATCACTCACTAAGACTATTGTCTGACTCAAGGTTTTATGTCTCCTCTTATTACCTTGGGCTGTTCATCCGGTTGTGGATGGGCAGACTAAGTAGCAGGTTACAGGTAATGGAGCTTAGTGATACGAAGAAGCTGAGCGATGACGAGCAGGAGGCTGGCGTACCAGTTTTATTCTATCTAGTATTTCTGTTTCCGCTGTTTGAGTTGCTTGAGAGTTGTAGTGAGGCCTTATGTACAAACTTCGATATCAGTTGGATAATCTTTCTGGATGTTGAAAGAGTTTCAAAAGTTTGCTATATGATACCTCATTACTATCGCCTGTTGTATATGTTCTATTATATTTTATCCTTGCGCTGTGAGTTCTACGACAGGTTTCGATGTGTTCACTTACTATGATGATCGTCCATAGCAGCCTGGCACGCCTTTCAGCGCATTATTCCTCTTGTTTAGTGCGGGGGTTATGGGCGGTCGTCACATTTGGTATCAGAGCTCTGGTCAACGATTTTGGCCAAAGTTCAAAGACGTAATTGTGTATGAGGGACGTATTTGTAGATTTCAGTTGGATGTTACTATATATATTAGCATATATAGTAGTAGCGGTTGTATTCTTTTAGCAGTTTTCTTGGAAGTGGCTAACTATTCTAAATTTCAGATTTAGAATGAGTAGATGACCATCAAGGCACGCTGCTAGGAGAGCTAATACTGGAGGGGGAAATGGTGGTGAGCCAGATTACCCGGCCATGTTTGAAGCCATGGCTGAAGCAATTATGCGAAGGGTACCCGCTCCAGTGGCGGCCACGGTAGATGTAGGGGTGCGAGTTCCTAGAATAGATTTTTCAAAGATGTGCAAGGACTTTATATCTCTAGGAGGGAAACCATTCAAGGGAACTGAACCAGCTGAAGAGGTTCAGAGGTGGATGGATTCATGTGTTCGAATCTTTGGAGACTTGGGTATTGAAGATGCAATGAAGAGAAAGCTTGCATCAAGGCAGCTGCAAAGCAGGGCCATGGAAGTGCTTCAAGTGTGCAAAGCAAAGTTGCATAGAAGTGCTTCAAGTGTGGAAAGCCTGGGCATGAGAAGAAAGATTGTCCGGAATCAGCTAAGGGTAAGCAGATTGTTAAGGCATATGCTTTGGATGCTGTGCCATCTTCTTCAAGAGCTCCTACTGCAGAGGAGAAGGGAAAGGGTGTCATGGTGCAAGGTACTTTTTTCGTTAACGGTGTTTCAGTTCGAGTGTTGTTTGATACTGGAGCATCACATTCATTCATCTGCAATGAGCTTGTGTGTCGCTTGGGTTTGGAACCCAAGATTTGTGATAGACCGTTGATCGTGACTAATCCAGTTGGGGGTTCGTCCAGTTTGTGCATGATTTGCCGTGGTCTAGTATTATCGAGTCATGGTTGCTCTTTTATGTGTGATTGCTTTGTTCTTAACTTCGCTGGGTATGGGATCATCTTGGGCATGGATTGGCTCAAGAAGTATGCGGCAAGGGTGAATTGCGAGAAGCTAGAGGTGAGGGTCGGGGATGTGGAAGGGCGAAAGGTGTTGATTAGATGTAAGCGCGAACACAGGGTCTTCGTGAGTTATCTATATTCGCTTGGGATTCCACAGGAAGACCTATCATCAGTGCCGATCGCTAATGAGTATGTAGATGTCTTTGACGAGGTCAAAGGGTTGCCGTCGCATCGCGAGATCGAGTTTAGGATCGATTTGGTCGAGGGTGCGAAACCAATTGTTATGCCACTTAGGCGGATGGCGCCTAAGGAACAGCGAGAGTTGGAGGTGCAAGTTAGAGACCTTTTGGGAAAAGTTTCATTCGGAGGAGTGTTTCCGAGTGGGGTGCACCAGTCGTGTTTGCAACTAAAGCAGATGGCTCGTTAAGGTTGTGTGTGGACTATCGTGAGCTGAACAAGGTGACTAAGAATAACAAGTATCCGTTGCCAAGGATTGATGACTTGTTCGATCAGCTTCACGAAGCCAAAGTGTTTTCTCAGATGGATTTGGCAACGGGATTTCACCAGTTGAGAGTAGCTAAGGATAGTGTGCCAAAGACTGCTTTTAGGACACCGTCCGGATTTTTCGAGTGGTTGGTGATGCCATTCGGGTTGATTAACGCGTCAGCATATTTTGTGGATCTTATGAATAGAGTGTTCAGTGATCAGTTGAATACGTTCGTGCTTGTGTTCGTGGATGATATACTGGTTTATTCCAGAAATGTGGAAGAACATAAGACGCACTTGAGAGTTGTGTTAGAGATCTTGCGAAAGCATCAGCTTAAAGCTAAGTTCTCAAAGTGTCACTTCTGGAAGGATGAAGTGAGGTTCTTAGGTCATGTTGTTTCTGGAAAAGGTATAGCGGTTGACCCCGCTAAAGTTGCAGCAATCCAGGACTGGGATAGACCTAAGAATGCAACGGATGTTCGGAGTTTCCTTGGATTGGCTGGTTATTACCGAAGGTTTATCAAGGATTTCTCTAAGATGGCTGCACCATTAACAGGATTGACGAAGAAGAACCAAGTGTTCGCATGGGATGCGAAGTGTGAACAAACGTTCGAAATCTTGAAGGAGAGATTGACGAGTGCACCTGTGTTGACCATTCCAAGTGGGAATGAAGAGATGATGGTATATACGGATGCATGTGGTACTGGACTTGGAGCGGTACTAATGCAGAAGGATAAGGTAGTGGCTTACGCAAGTCGACAGCTAAAGCCGCATGAGAGAAAATATCCAACTCATGATTTGGAGTTGGCAGCGATTGTGTTTTCTCTGAAGATGTGGAGAAATTACCTGTTGGGAGTACGATTCGAGTTGTTTACGGATCACAAGTCGTTGAAGTATCTTTCCTCCCAAAGGGATTTGAATCTTCGGCAGCAACGATGGTTAGAGTTTCTGGCATCGTATGATTTTGGGATAGCCTATAATCCTGGCAAAGGCAATGCAGTTGCAGATGCATTGAGTCGAAGACACGCAAGTTTGGGAGCGATGTTTTCGGAATGGAAGGGCCTCGAGTATTTGGCAAGGTTCGATTTCAGGCCAAGGTGTGAGTTGGAACCTGAAATATTGGCAAGCTTGTCGATAAGGCCTACTCTTATCGAAAGGATTGGCGAGGGCCAAAAGAAAGATGCGAAGCTTGTCGAGTCCATTCAGAAACTGAAACCAGAGGATAAGGAGTTCGATGTCGACCGAGAAGGCTGGCTTCGAAAGCAAGGACGATTAGTTGTTCCTGATGTCGACGGATTGAGGGATGAGGTTCTGGGAGAATGTCATCACTCGAAGCTAACGATTCATCCCGGTGGTAATAAAATGTATCAGGACATGAAGCGAGTCTACTACTGGGAAGGGATGAAAAGAGATATTGGAAAATTCATTTCCAAGTGTATGAACTGTCAGTTAGTGAAAGCTGAACAGAAGAAGCCGAGTGGTTTACTTCAGCAATTAGAGGTTCCTACGTGGAAGTGGAAGTAGATATCGATGGATTTTATCGATGGACTACCTAGAACTAGGGCAGGGAATGAAGGGATTTGGGTCATTGTGGATCGTTTGACCAAAAGTGCGAGATTTATTCCTGTCAAGACGACTAGGACAGCGTCAAAATTGGCTGAGCTTTATGTGAAATGGATAGTTCGATTCCATGGTGTCCCAAAGAGTATAGTAAGTGACCGGGATCCATTGTTCATGAGTGGATTTTGGAAAAGTTTGCAAGAAGCTTTGGGAACCGAATTGTGCTTAAGTACGGCATACCATCCCCAAACTGATGGTCAGACCGAGAGAGTCAACCGAGTTTTAGAAGATCTCCTGAGGGCTTGTGTGATAGACTACGGAGGATCATGGGAAGACCATCTGCATCTGGTTGAATTTGCATATAATAATAGCTACCAGTCGAGTATTGGGATGGCACCATATGAGGCGTTGTATGGAAGGCCGTGCAATTCTCCAGCTTGTTGGTTAGAAACTGGAGATAAGTTGATACTTGGGCTTGAGATGATAAGAGAAACCTTGGATTGTATCGAGATAATTCGACAACGAATGAAAGCGGCCCAAGATCGTCAAAAGAGTTACGCCGATAAGCGTCGTAAGGATTTAGAATTCGACGTAGGTGATATGGTTTTTGTGAAGATTTCACCGTTAAAGCATATGGTTCGATTCAGAAGTAAAGGGAAGTTGGCTCCTAGGTTTGTTGGACCATTTCCGATAGTCGAGTGAATAGGAAAGCTCGCATATAGGTTGGAGTTACCCGAGAAGATGTCGAGTATGCATAATGTTTTCCATGTGTCGTTTCTACGGAAGTTTTTGCACGACTCGAATATGGTGGTATCTCCAGAACAGTATGAAGATTTAGAAGTTGAGACTGCAGTTGCGAAAACTCGCAAGCCACTTCGTGTTGTGGGAAATGATTCGAAACAGCTTAGGAGGAAGACGGTTAAGCTAGTCAAGGTACAATGGAGTGAAGATGGCGACGATTGTACATGGAAGATGGAAGAGAGCATGAGGGCAACTCATCCAGAACTCTTCGTCGGTAGGACCCTTTGATATCGTATCTTCGTTGTGTCGTTGTATCTTGTTGTCGTGTGGTAGAATTCCGCGTGCTAGGATAAGGCTATGGATGCATGGCTTGATGGTTGCTAGTTTGGATGATAGAATTGGCTTCACATGGATGATAGGCATGCGGAATTGTTGTGGTTGCTTGTGTTTGCTTGGAATTTCGGGGGCGAAATTCTTAAGGGGGGGAGAATGTAACAGCCCGCATTTTAGGTATCGGAAGATCGTAAAATATTTTTATTTTATTCCCTGAGGGTTGGATCATTCTCATCTTTTGGTATGTTGCTTATGGGGATGTGTGACATGTCCATAATTTTTACCGATTTTGTTTGTGCCCATTTTGCCCCTGTCAGTCTTGTACTGGGCATAACTTTTGACTCAGGTCGAATCAGAGGGTAAGACCTGTGCCATTGGAAAGGAATTGATGATTCCCTTTCTGTAGAGTGGTTACATTAAGGATTTGGTTCAGCGGTTTGGGAGAAATCGCTGTTTTAAGGTTTTTCAGTTGGCTGTTCAGGTTTTGGAAGGCTAATGGGCTGATTTGGAGAAGGCCCATTAGAGGGTGGGTGGAGACTATAAATAGGGGGTAAGGGGTATGGAGAAAGGTTGGCATTTTAAATTCTCTTATGGGGAGGCTTTGATCTCCTTCTTCCTCTAACATCTTTCCACCATTAGAATTCCAAAATCCAAGGAGGGAAATCGAAAATCTACACCATAAGAGGCTAGATCTACATCGTCTCAAGGGCGAATTCATCGGATTGAAGAGTTTGATTCGAAGTGTTCGCTGTCCGGATTGCGTTTTCATTGCTTTTGCTTAGATTTGGATAATTGGTGAGTGATTTACATCTCTCATTCGGATTCATGCAAGTATATGGGTTTTAGGATGTTAATTTCATCATTTCCATGTTATTTTCCTTAGATCCGCACCATGCTAAGTCCATTTTATATATGAATCACCTTAGGATCTGATCTAGATAATTTAAATGGTTAATTTTATGATTTTTCTCAAGATTATGCAAGTTAGATCCGTTTTTATGTTCATATGATTCACTTATCATGTTTTGGGAAATTTATGTGTTTTGATGGAAATTGTTAGATTGATGATATTGTTGGTTGCATAACATGTTTGTGGTTGCGTTTGGATGAATTGGATGAGCCGGTTTCGTCGGATTCGTCGTTTGGCGAAGTTTTGGTCGAAATCGAAGTCGAAATGGAGCTGTGCAGGTTTCTGGTCGGTTTTGGAGCTAGTCGGGTCGGTTGAGGCGGTCTGATGGCTCTGGTCTGTCCAGAAGGGTCTGGACTGAGGTGGTCGGTCACGTTATGGTTTGGGGAGCAAGTCAGGGAGCTGGGTGGTTGGAATGGAGGCATCGGGGTCAGTTTTGATTAGTCGTTCTGGAGCAATGCTGGTCGGTTTTGATTAGTCGTTCTGGAGCAATGCTGGTCGGTTTTGATTGGTCGTTCTGGAGCAATTCTGGTCGGTTTTGACTGGGTCTTGGAGCTGGTCGGTTTGATCGGTCCAGAAGGCTGAGGAGGGAGTCTGGTCGGCTCAGGAGGGTCTTGGTCGGTCCAGGAGGAGCAAAGGGAGGTCTGGTCGGTCCAGGGGGTCTGATCGGTCCAGAAGTACCGGAAGAGGTCTGCTCGGTCCAAAATGGGTCTGATCGGCATTTCTAGTGGAAATTTCTGATCGGACACTTCTAGTGATGACGTAACTTCGAGGTGGTTCAAGTAGGAAGGCTCGAAGTGGTGAATGTGTTCGTTGATCAAGGTGGAACAACGAATGTGGTGACAACTCAAAGGTCGTGAGTTGGTGGATAATGGCTGCTCGAGAAGGTTGCTTGAGCTATGAAACATCGTCAAGGTTGGACGATTAGAGATGCGAAGGCCGAGAAGTCATCGTTGTCGTAAGTTCTAGCAGGCTCAAAGCAGGGGTACGATGGGTATCGTTGAAAGGCCCAAAAGACCAGTTATAGGTCGAGTACCCTGGGTCTCGGGGAGAGGCCTAGTGTCAAGGTTGGACATTGCCAAGTTTGGGCATATGGAGTTCATGCTAGAACTGGGGTTATCATTAGCCCTTGACATATGGCAAGGTTGGCCGTCATACGATAATGATGGTTTCGAAGCAGGATTGGCGGTGATAGCCAGAGTCGGTTATGGATGATTGTTTGTTCTGTTTGTACTATCTCACATAGATTATCCAAAGTCGAGGGAGATGTTCTTTGAGTGCTTAAGTGATATTGGTTTAGGCCTCTAGCGAGGGTACTTGAGGAATGTTAAACTCGATTAGGGTTGTCTGTGTGAGACTTATATAATCTGGATGTTATGTGTGTTCTCTATGATTGAATGGGTGTTCTGGTTTCTATGGATGAATGGTTGAAATGCTTGGTGTAAAGGCTATCACTGTCCGATGTGGGGAAGATAAGGTTGAGTTCTTCTCTGGTGATGTGGGTAGATAAGTTGTTCATTTACCCATTCTCATATGCTTTCTTGTTGAAGTTTGTTAGCTGTATTATCGCTCACTAAGACTATTGTCTGACTCAAGGTTTTATGTCTCCTCTTATTACCTTGGGCTGTTCATTCGGTTGTGGATAGGCAGACTAAGTAGCAGGTTACAGGTAATGGAGCTTAGTGATACGAGGAAGCTGAGCGATGACGAGCAGGAGGCTGGCGTACCAGTTTTATTCTATCTAGTATTTCTGTTTCCGCTATTTGAGTTGCTTGAGAGTTGTAGTGAGGCCTTATGTACAAACTTGGATATCAGTTGGATAATCTTTCTGGATGTTGAAAGAGTTTCAAAAGTTTGCTATATGATACCTCATTACTATCGCCTGTTGTATATGTTCTATTATATTTTATCCTTGCGCTGTGAGTTCTACGACATGTTTCGATGTGTTTACTTACTATGATGATCGTCCATAGCAGCCTGGCACGCCTTTCAGCGCATTATTCCTCTTGTTTAGTGCGGGGGTTATGGGTGGTCGTCACAGGGACATCTAAGAGGGAGCAACCACCGAACCGATGGGGCAAGGGTACACCGAACCGATCCGAGCTAGAAGGAGAACACCGAACCGAACCGAGCTAGAAGGGGAACACCGATCCGAACCGTCACGAGATGGAGGCATGGATCCGAACCGAATGACCTTGGAGAGCACGATCCGGAATGAAGAGAAGGGGAAGCCGAACCGATCCGGGGATGAAGACCAATAACCCGAGATGAAAAGGTAGTCCAAATAGAAGTTAGAGCTAAGGATCCAGATGGGAACCAATGAGTTCACTTCATGATTGGGCTTTGCTGCGGGATGTGTGCAAAGGGGTTATCGGTATCCGTAACCTTGGTTCACTATTGAGAGACAGATTAGGGACTTGTAGTGATAGTTGTACGGGATTGGATTCCGTCATGGCCCAAAGAATTAGGTGACCAAAGTAACGAGTATCGTATGCTTTACGCACTGAGTGAGAGATGTGAGGATGGTTTCTATGCTTGATTGATTGCCATCACTATGACATGCACACCCCCTCCCCCGTACCTTTACACCATATGTTAGTAGCACCTTAGAGTATTGTACGGTATGTAGTGCTAACTCTTTGGTTGCAGGTCCAGATTCAGGTATGATTGGATTATACCTGTTATTGTTTTGTTTTGTTGCTTATCGCTCATACCAGACTTTTGTTTGACCCAGAGTTTTATGTCTCTTCTTATTACTCTGGGTGCTCCTAAACGAGCAAACTAGAGACAGGTTAGGTGGTATGCACGAGTAGCTGTGCCGGAGACGAGCAGGAGGCTCCCACGTATGATATATATATATTCTCCCTGTGTTGTTGAAGGTCACTGCTTGGGCATTAGTAGTGTACCTCCTTCTTTTACTCTCTTTTGCTTTAGAGACAGTTTTAAAGTTGTAATAATGATATTGGATCATAAGCTGTATTTTGGATTTCCGCTGCTATGATGATGATGGTTTTAGTTTTCAGCTTATGCACTATCTCACCTATTTTATGTCAAGTATGTTACAATTATATTTTATTCCATGCGCTGTGAGACATTCTACAGGTTCCTTGTTAGTTCTTTCGTCTTCTTTCCTTTCTTTGACGACCGTCCCGTGCTAGCGGACATGTGTACAGTGCACTTACGGAGGAAATGTCTGTTAATGCGAGGCGGGCCGTCACAATAAAGTATGTAAAGTTATTAAATCACTTTACGGTCTTAAACAAGCACCAAAGAAATGGCATGAAAAGTTTGATAAAACTATTATATCCAATGGCTTCAGGATCTTTGAATCTGACAAATGTGTATATAGCAAGTTTCATTTAGGTAAAGGTGTAGTTATATGCCTTTACGTGGATGATATGCTTATATTTGGAATGGATACTTCGAGTATTGAAGATACTAAAAGATATCTATCTTCATGTTTTGACATGGAAGGTATGGGAGTAGCTGAAATGATTCTTGGAATAAGAAGCATGAAAACAAAAATGGGTTACCAACTACACAGTCTCATTACATTGAGAAAATTTTGAAAAGATTCAGTCGATTCGATTGTAAACCTATTTCTACTCTGTTTGATCCAAATATGCAGTTATACACTAATACTAGAAAAGCTATAGAACAATTGGAATATGCTAGAGTTATTGGAAGTCTGATGTAAGCAATGACATGCATATGAACATATATTGCCTATGCTATTGAAAAAAAGAGTAGATATACTAGTAACCCTAGTCATATCCATGGGAATGCAATGCATAGAATTTTAAAGTATTTAAAAGGTACCTTAAATTATGTTATACATTACAATGGTTATCCGAGGGTAATAGAAGGGTACGCAAATGCTAGTTGGAACACCGGAAGTGAAGATAATAAATCAACTAGTGGATGGATATTCACACTTGGTGGGGGAGCGATATCATGGGCCTCAAAGAAACAAACATGTATTGCTGATTCAACGATGGCTGCTGAGTTTATAGCATTGGCTTCTGGTAGTAAAGAAGCGGAATGGTTAAGGAATTTATTATTACAAATTCCTGTGTGGCCAAAACCTATGCCACCAATATCTGTGCATTGCGATAGTCAGTCAACATTGTCACAAGCTTGCAACCAAGTTTATAATGTTAAATCAAGACATATTGGTCTAAGGCACAGTTTGGTTGGAAAATGCTCACTGAAGGGGTAATTACCATAGATTTTGTGAGATCTAGCCAGAATTTGGCAGATTTGTTTACTAAAGGACTTGCAAGGAAATAAGTAATAAAAACATCATAGGGAATGGGTTTAAAGCCTATACAATACAATCTCCAATGAAAGAACTCAAGTCAACGTAATAAAGAAATTTGTTATGTTGAGTTCAAAGAGAAAAAGTAAAAGTACTTCATATGATTGTGGTTGGAAGCACTATAATACCCAGTCTGAAAAACTTAGTATTATCATACATTCCAAAGAAAAGTGCTTGGTACTTATAGACAAGAAAAGGATGTTCTGCTTAGAACTTAATAGGTTTATAGCAGATATACTTTTGAGTTGTGTGTTATAAGGCACTTCTGATAAACCTACCTATATGAATGCAACGAAGGTGGTGCCGCCTTCTGCGAGATTTTGGCTTAACCTCTAAGGGCATTTCATGAAGGAAGATACAGACCCAAGGCCAATCCACGGGTCGGGCAAAATACTATCTGAAAATATAAAAATGAATGCGTGACACTCACATCCGGTAGATCATATAGGATCAATGGTTCAATGTTTAGTCACCCACTCCATCCTGATATACTTTGATGGGTTTTCACTACGTATAGATTTAGGTATGTAAAACATCTATACTTATGCACAAATTTTCCTGCATATAAATGACAAGAGAAATTTATTTAAAATTTGGTGGAGGATTGTTAGAGGAAATTTAATAAAAGGAAGATGGGGAAATTCTTTTGACCCACATCATGAAATATACATGTGCTTATCACTATTATGTAAACACATAGTATATTATATCAAAAGAAAGAGAAGGGGAAATAAAGCAAGAACATGACATACATGACATTAGCATGAACATTAGTATTTAAAGAGTCAAAAGATGGCCCTTGGGCCTTGGGGCTCTTGGGATCTCATGATCAGATGGACCTCGTTATGCTAATGGGCTTGCTACGCTGTGGGCTCCTTTCTTTTTCATCCAAGAAAGCTTGCTGCAGTTTCACACCTTTACCAGTTGACTGGTCAGATATAAACTGCGGGATCTGTTTGACTACAGACAGACCCAACGTTTCAAATATGATTGCCTGGTATACTAACCAGTCGACTGGTCTGAAAAGCACCAGTCGACTGGTGCGAACAACAAGGACTTTTCTGAAAAGAAACAGTCACTACTGTTCCAAGAATTACGATCTTTCTGAAGAGAAGCAACCGTATCTCCTCACTACTATACAAAACAGACTGCATTTCAGTTTTGATACACTTGAATTCCTTCTCTAACTACATCTTCTCTCTATTCTACCAAATTTCTGATAAATTATATAAGATATAGTTCTGCAGGCTATATCTTTATTATCTTGTTACCGCAGTGATAAATCCAGATAGTGAATCATCGTGTTTGTGCAACCACGCCGATTAAAGATATTTTGATATCCGCTCTGTTGTATCTTCGAACAGATTTTCCATTACTCATGCACACAAGATAAGAGAGAAAATACCATTTTAGGATAGCGATCACCACAACGTGCCTCGGATTATTACAAACAAGAAGAATCAACGACGAATTTACACCAGTAATCTAACACAGTAATTAGGCAACGGCTCCACACAGTCTTAAGGAATTTGCCGCTGATATTACAAAGCTAGAGAGATTCGATGGTATTATTTTTCTTCGATGGCAGAAAATAATGCATTTCTTCCTCGTTATAATGAAAGTGGTATATGTTCTAATTATACCGAAACCAGCGCAGACTGAAGAAGAAACGATTGTGTAAACACGAGATCGGGTCAAATGGTAACAAGAAGATTATATTTGCAAGGGGCATATATGCAACGCAATGACGAATACACTCTTCGATATGTACAATAACAAGCCCACTGCAAAATACGTCTTGGGTTCATTGAAAGCAAAGTATCTTATGGAGGACGCAACTAGTAAATATTTCCAGCTGCAAAATTTTTTAATTACAAAATGACTCATGATAGTCCAGTAGTAGAGAAATTCAATGATATCATGCACATACTAAATCAATTCAGTCAATATAAGTTAAATATGGATGAGGAAATTAAGGTCTCATCAATAATAGACAAATTACCCCCTTCTTTGAAAGATCAAAGGAAACTATTGAAACACAAGAAGAAGGAGATGAGTTTAGACGGTCTTGCACAATATTTGCAAGTTGAACAACAACTGAGACAGAAAAATCTTTTGGACCAAACTTCGTCGTATATTTGGTTGAATGGTGTAGAAATAATGTAGAGCATCAATTAATGATATCTACAAACCTAGAATCTGATCCTTTAACGTATAATGAGGCAATTAAATCACAAGATTCATAATTATGGCAAGAAGCTATAAATGATGAAATGGATTATATTATGGGATATTAAACATGGAAACTAGTAGATTTACCTCCTGGTTCTAAACCAATAGGATGTAAATGGATATTTAAGAAAAAGTTAAAAGCAGATGGCACAATCAAAAAATTTAAAGCAATATTAGTTGCCAAAGGATTCACACAGAAAGAAGGAATAAATTATTTTGATATGTATGCCCTAGTAGCAAGAATTTCAACTATTGGGACTTTAATTGCATTCGCTTCTATATATAATTTTGAAATTCATCAAATGGACGTCAAGACCAAACTTCTAAATGGAGAACTTGATGAAGAGATATATATATGTCTCAACCAGAAGGCATTGTAATGCCTGGACAAGAGCATAAAGTATGTAAACTTATTAAATCACTTTATGGTCTTAAACAAGAACCAAAAAAATGGCATGAAAAGTTTGATAAAACTGTTATATCCAACGGCTTTAGGATCTTTGAATCTAACAAATCTGTCTATAGCAAGTTTCATTCAGGTAAAAGTGTAATTATATGCCTTTACGTGGATGATATGCTTATATTTGGAACGGATACTTCGAGTATTGAAGGAACTAAAAGATATCTATCTTCATGTTTTGACATGAAAGATATGGGAGTAGCTGAAATGATTCTTGGAATAAGAATCATGAAAACAAAAGATGGCATATCAATTACCCAGTCTGATTACATTGAGAAAATTTTGAAAAGATTCAATCTATTCGATTTTAAACCTATGTCTACTCCGTTTGATCCAAAATATGCAGTTATACACTAATACTGGAAGAGCTACAGAACAATTAGAATATGCTAGAGTTATTGGAAGTCTGATGTATGCAATGACATGCACACGACCAGGTATTGTCTATGTTGTTGGAAAAATGAGTAGATATACTAGTAACCCTAGTCATATCCACTGGAATGCAATACATAGAATTTTAAAGTATTTAAAAGGTACCAAAAACTAAGGTATAAATTACAATGGTTATCCGAGTGTAATAGAAGGGTACACAGATGCTAGTTGGAACACTAGAAGTGAAGATAATAAATCAACTAGTGGATGGATATTCACTCTTGGTAGGGGAGCGATATCCTGGGCCTCAATGAAATAAACATGTATTGCTGATTCAACCATGGCTGCTGAGTTTATAGCACTGGCTTCTGGTAGTAAAGAAGCGGAATGGTCAAGGAATTATTTATTAGAAATTCCCATGTGGCCAAAACCTATGCTACCAATATCTGTGCATTGTGATAGTCAATCTACATTTTCACAAGCTTACCACCAAGTTTATAATTGTAAATCTAGATATATTGGCCTAAGGCACAGTTTGGTTAGGCAAATGCTCACTGAAGGGGTAATTACCATAGATTTTGTGAGATCTAGCCAGAATTTGGCAGATCCGTTTACTAAAGGACTTGCAAGGAACTTAGTGATAAAAGCATCACAGGGAATAAGATTAAAGCCTATACAATACAACCGCTAATGAAAGAAACTCAACTAAACATAATAAAGAAATTTGTTATCTTGAGTTCAAAGAGCATAAGTACTTCATTTGATTGCGGTTGGAAGCATTATAATACTCAGTCTGGAAAACTAAGTATTATCATACATTCCAAAGAAAAATGCTTGGTACTTATAATGATAAGGAGAGGATTTTCTGCTTAGAATTTAATAGGTCAATAACGGATGTACTGTTGAGGTGTGTGTTATAAGGCACTTCTGATAAACCTACCTATATGAATGCAACGAAGGTGGTGCCACCTTCAGCGAGATTTTGGCTTAATCACTAAGGCTATTTCATGAAAGAAGGTACAGACTCAAGGCCAATACACAGGTCGGGAAAACTACTGTCTAAAAATACAAAAATGAATGCATGATACTCACATCCGGTAGATCATATAAAATCGATGGTTCAATGCTTAGTCAAGCACTCCATCCTGATATACTTTGATGGGTTTCCACTACATATAGATTCAAGTCTGTAAGACATCTATACTTATGCACAAATTTTCCTACACATAAATGACAAGAGGAATTTATTTAAAATTTGGTGGAGGATTGTTAGAGGAAATTTAAAATAAAAGGAAGAGGGAGGCAAAAATCTTTTGTCCCACATCATGAAATATACATGTGTTTATCACTATATATGTAAACACATAGTACATTATATCAAAAGAAAGAGAAGGAGAAATAAGGAAAGAACATGACATACATGACATTGGCATGAACATTAATATATAAAGAGTCAAAGATGGGCCTTGGGGCTCTTGGGGTCTCATAATCAGATGGACCTCGTTATGCTTATTGGCTTGCTACGCTATGGGCTGTTTTCTTTTTTACCTAAGAAAGCTTGCTGCATTTTTACACCTTTACCAGTCGACTGGTTGTATTTGGACCAGTCGACTGGTTGTATTTGGACCAGTCGACTGGTTGTATTTGGACCAGTCGACTGGTTGTATTTGGACCAGTCGACTAGTCAGGTATAAACTGCGGGGTCTATTTGATTACAGACAGAAACAACATTTCAAATATGATTGCCTGGTATACTAACCAGTCGTCAGGTCTGAAAAGCTTCAGTCGACTGGTATGAACAACTGCGACTGTTTCTGAAAAGAAACGGTCGTTATTGTTCAAAGAATTGCGATCTTTCTAAAGAGAAGCAACTATATCTCCTCACTACTATAAAAAACAGACTACAATTCAGTTTTAATACACTTGAATTCCTTCTCTAACTACATCTTCTCTCTATTCTACCAAATTTCTGATAAGTAAAATAAGATAAAGTTTTGCAGGATATACCTTTATTATCTTGTTACTGCAGTGATAAATCCAGATAGTGAATCATCGTGTTTGAGCAACCATGCCGATTAAAGATATTTGATATCTGCTCTGTTGTATCTTCAAACAGATTTTCCATTACTCGTGCACACAAGATAAGAGGGCAAATACTGTTTTAGGATAGCGATCAGCGCATCATGCCCGGAGAACTACGAACAAGAAGAATCAACGACGAATTTACTCCAACAATCTAAAATATTAATTTGTCAATGGCTCCACATAGTCTTAAGGAATTTGTCACTGATTTTACAAAGATTGAGAGATTCGATGGTGTTAATTTTTTCCGATGGCAGAAAAAGATGCATTTCTTGCTCGCTGGAATGAAAGTGGTATATGTTCTAACTATGCTGAAACCAGCGCAGACAGAAGATGAAACGATTACTTAAACACGAGATCGAGTCAAATGGGAACAAGATGATTATATTTGCAAGGGGTATATATGCAACGCAATGACGGTTACACTCTTCGATATGTACTACAACAAGCCCACTGCAAAAGACGTCTGGGATTCATTGGAAGCAAAGTATCTTATGGAGGACGCAACTAGTAAGAAATTTCTAGCTACAAAATTTTCTAACTACAAAATGATGGATGGTCGTCCAGTAGTAGAGCAATTCAATGGTATCATGCACATATTTAATCAATTCAGTCAACATAAGTTAAATATGGATGAGGAAATTAAGGTCTCATTGATAGTAGACAGATTACCCCCTTCTTGGAAAGATCAAAGGACACTATTGAAACACAAGAAAGAGGAGATGAGTCTAGATGGCCTTGCACAATATTTGCAAGTTGAACAACAACTGAGACAGAAAAATCTTTTGGACCAGACATCGTCGTATATTTGCTTAAAGGATCTAGAAATAATGTAGAGCATCAATTAATGATATCTACAAACTTGGAATCTGATCCTTTAACATATAATGAGGCAATTAAATCTCAAGATTCATCATTTTGGCAAGAAACTATAAATGATGAAATGGATTCTATTATGGGAAATAAAACACGGAAACTAGTAGATTTACCTCCTGGTTCTAAACAAGTAGGATGTAAATGGATATTTAAGAAAAAATTAAAAGAGATGGCAGAATCAAAAAATTTAAAGCAAGATTAGTTGCCAAAGGATTCACACAGAAAGAAGGAATATATTATTTTGATACGTATGCCCAAGTAGCAAGAATTTCAACTATTAGGACTTTAATTGAATTAGCTTCTATATATATTTTTGAAATTTATCAAATGGACGTCAAGACTGCATTTCTAAATGGAGAACTTGATGAAGAGATATATATGTCTCAACCAGAAGGCTTTGTGATGCCTTGACAAGAGCATAAAGTATGTAAACTTATTAAATCACTTTATGGTCTTAAACAAGCACCAAAGCAATGGCATAAAAAGTTTGATTAAACTATTATATCCAATGGCTTAATGATCTTTGAATCTGACAAATTTGTCTATAGAAAGTTTCATTCTGGTAAAGGTGTAATTATATGCCTTTACGTGGATGATATGCTTATATCTGGAACAGATACTTAGAGTATTGAAAAAACTAAAAGATATCTATCTTCATGTTTTGACATGAAAGATATGGGAGTAGCTGAAATGATCCTTGGAATAAGAATCATGAAAACAAAAGATGGGTTATCAATTACCCAGTCTCATTACGTTGTGAAAATTTTGAAAAGATTCAATCTATTCGATTATAAACCGATGTCTAGTCCGTTTGATCCAAATGTGCAGTAATACCATAATACTGGAAGAGTTCTAAAACAATTGGAATATGCTACAGTTATTGGAAGTCTGATGCATGCAATGACATGCACACGACCAGATATTGCCTATGCTATTGGAAAAATGAGTAGATATACTAGTAACCCTAGTCATATCCATTGGAATGCAATACATAGAATTTTAAAGTATTTAAAAGGTACCATAAATTACTGCGTACATTACAATGGTTATTCATGTGTAATAGAAGGGTACACAGATGATAGTTAGAACACTGGAAGTGAAGATAATAAATCAACTAGTGGATAGATATACACTCTTGGTGGGGCCGAGAGCGATATCTGGGGCCTCAAAGAAACAAACATGTATTACTGATTCAACCATGGCTGTTGAGTTTATAGCACTAGCTTCTGGCAGTAAAGAAGCGGAATGGTTAAGGAATTTATTGTTAGAAATTCCTGTGTGGCCAAAACCTATGCCACCAATATCTGTGCATTGTGATAGTCAATTTACATTGTCACAAGCTTACAACCAAGTTTATAATGGTAAATCTAGACATATTGGTCTAAGGCACAGTTTTGTTAGGAAAATGCTCCCTGAAGGGGTAATTAGCATAGATTTTGTGAGATCTAGCCAGAATTTGGCAGATCCGTTTACTAAAAGACTTGCAAGGAACTTAGTGATAAAAACATCATAGGGAATGGGTTTAAAGCCTATACAATACAATCGCCAATGAAAGAAACTCAACTCAACATAACAAAGAAATTTGTTATCTTGAGTTCAAAGAACAAAAGTACTTCATATGATTGCGGTTGGAAGCACTATAATACTTAGTCTGAAAAACTAAGTATTATCATACATTCCAAAGAAAAGTGCTTGGTACTTATAATGACAAGGAGAGGATGTTCCGCTTAGAACTTAATAGGTTTATAACAGATATACTTTTGAGTTGTGTGTTATAAGGCACTTCTGATAAACCTACCCATATGAATGCAACGAAGGTGGTGCCGCCTTCTGCGAGATTTTGGCTTGACCTCTAAGGGCATTTCATGAAGGAAGATACAGACCCAAGGCCAATCCACGGGTCGGGCAAACTACTATCTGAAAATATAAAAATGAATGCGTGACACTCACATCCGGTAGATCATATAGGATCAATGGTTCAATGTTTAGTCACCCACTCCATCCTGATATACTTTGATGGGTTTTCACTATGTATAGATTTAGGTCTGTAAAACATCTATTCTTATGCACAAATTTTCCTGCATATTAATGAGTAGAGGACATTATTGAAAATTTGGTGGAGAATTGTTAGAGGAAATTTAAAACAAAAGGAAGAGGGGGCAAAATTCTTTTGTCCCACTTCATGAAATATACATGTGTTTATCACTATATATATAAACACACGGTATATTATATCAAAAGAAAGAGAAGGAGAAATAAGGCAAGAACATGACATACATCACATTGGCATGAATATTAATATTTAAAGAGTCAAAAGATGGGCCTTGGGCCTTGGGCTGTTGGGGTCTCATGATCAGATGGACCTCGTTATGCTAATGGGCTTGCTACATTGCGGGCTATTTTCTTTTTTATCTAAGAAAGCTTGTTGTAGTTTTACACCTTTACCAGTCGACTGGTTGTATTTGGACCAGTCACTTGGTCAGGTATAAACTGCGGGGTCTGTTTGATTACAAACAGATACAACGTTTCAAATATGATTGTCGGGTATACTCACTAGTCGAATGGTCTTAAAAGCACCAGTCGACTGGTACAAACAACTGCGACTGTTTTGAAAAGAAGCAGTCGCTATTGTTCAAAGAATTGTGATCTTTCTGAAGAGAAGCAACTGTATCTTCTCACTACTATAAAAAAACAGACTGCAATTCAGTTTTGATACACTTGAATTCCTTCTCTAACTACATCTTCTCTCTAATCTACCAAATTTCTGATAAATTATATAAGATATAGTTCTGCAAGCTATACCTTTATTATCTTGTTACTGCAGTGATAAATCCAGATAGTGAATCGTCGGGTTTGTGCAACCACACCGATTGAAGATATTTGATATCAACTCCATTGTATCTTCGAACAGATTTGCCATTACTTGTCCACACAAGATAAGAGGGCAAATACTGTTTTTGGATAGCGATCACCACATCGTGCCTCGGAGAATTACAAAATGAAGAATCAGCGACGAATTTACTCCAACAATCTAAAACAGTAATTCGGCAATGGCTCCACACAGTCTTAAGGAATTTGCCGCTGATTTTACAAAGCTAGAGAGATTCGATGGTGTTAATTTTCATCGATGGTAGAAAAAGTTGCATTTCTTACTCGTTGGAATGAAAGTGGTATATGTTCTAACAACGCCGAAAATAGTGCAAACTGAAGATGAAATGATTGTGCAAACACGAGATTGAGTCAAATGGGAACGAGATGTTTATATTTGCAAGGGGCATATATGCAACGCAATGACGGATACACTCTTCGATACGTACTACAACAAGCTCACTGCAAAAGACGACTGGGATTCTTGGAAGCAAAGTATCTTATGGAGGACGCAACTAGTAAGAATTTCTAGCTGCAATTTTTCCTAATTACAAATGATTGATGATCATCCAGTAGTAGAGCAATTCAATGATATCATGCACGTACTTAACCAATTCAGTCAACATAATTTAAATATGTATGAAGAATTTAAGGTCTCATCGATAATAGACAAATAACCCCCTTCTTGGAAAGATCAAAGGAAACTATTGAAACACAGGAAGGAGGAGATGAGTCTAGACGGCCTTGCACAATATTTGCTAGTTGAACAACAACTGAGACAGAAAAATCTTTTGGACCAGACTTCCTCATATATTTGGTTGAAGAATTTGCTGCTGATTTTACAAAGCTAGAGAGATTCGATGGTGTTAATTTTCTTCGATGGAAGAAAAAGATGCATTTCTTGCTCGTTGGAATGAAAGTGGTATATGTTCTAACGACGTCGAAAACAATGCACATTGAAGCTGAAACAATTGCGCAAACACGAGATCGAGTCAAATGGGAACAAGATGATTATATTTGCAAGGGGCATATATGCAACACGATGACGGATACTCTCCTCGATATGTACTACAACAAGCTCACTGCAAAAGACGTATGGGATTCTTGGAAGCAAAGTATCTTATGGAGGACACAACTAGTAAGAAATTTCTAGCTACAAAATTTTTTAATTACAAAATGACTGATGATCGTCCAGTAGTAGGGCAATTCAATGATATCATGCACATACTTAATCAATTCAGTCAAATAAGTTAAATACGGATGAGGAAATTAAGGTCTTATCGATAATAGACAAATTAACCCCTTCTTGGAAGGATCAAAGGAAACTATTGAAACACAAGAAGGAGGAGATAAGTCTAGACGGCCTTGCACAATATTTGCAAGTTGAACAACAACTGAGATTGAATTTTTTTTAGACCGGACTTCGTAATATAGTTGGTTGAACGATCTAGAAATAATGTAGAGCATCAATTAATGATATGTACAAAACCTAGAATCTGATCCTTTAACATATTATGAGGCAATTAAATCTCACGATTCATCATTGGCAAGAAGCTATAAATGATGAAATGGATTCTATTATGGGAAATAAAACATGAAAACTAGTAGATTTATCTTCTGGTTCTAAACCAATAGAATGTAAATGGATATGTAAGAAAAAGTTAAAAGCAGATGGCATAATCAAAATATTTAAAGAAAGATTAGTTGCCAAGGGATTCACATAGAAAGAAGGAATAGATTATTCTGATACATATGCCCCAATAGCAAGAATTTTAACTATTAGGACTTTAATTGCATTAGCTTCTATATAAAATTTTGAAATTCATCAAATGGACGTCAACTTTGCATTTCTAAATGGAGAACTTGATGAAGAGATATATATGTCTCAACCAGAAGGCTTTGTAATGCCTGGACAAGAGCATAAAGTATGTAAACTTATTAGACTACTTTATGGTCTTAAACAAGCACCAAAGCAATGGCATGAAAAATTTGATAAAAATGTTATATCCAATGGCTTTAGGATCTTTGAATCTGACAAATGTGTCTATAGCAAGTTTCATTCAGGTAAAGGTGTAATTACATGCCTTTACGTGGATGATATACTTATATTTGGAACGGATACTTCGAGTATTAAAGAAACTAAAAGATATATATTTTCATGTTTTGACATGAAAGATATGGGAGTAGCTGAAATGATTCTTGGAATAAGAATAATGAAAACGAAAGATGGGTTATCAATTACCTTGTCTCATTACGTTGAATTTTTCTTCAAAAGATTCAGTATATTCGATTGTAAACCTATGTCTACACTGTTTGATCCAAATATGCAGTTATACACTAATACTGGAAGTGCTATAGAACAATTGGAATTTGCAAGAGTTATTAGAAGTTTGATGTATGCAATGACATGCACATGACCAGATATTGCCTATGCTATTGGAAAAATGAGTAGATATACTAGTAACCCTAGTCATATCCATTGGAATGCAATACATAGAATTTTAAAGTATTTAAAAGCTACCATAAATTATGGTATACATTACAATGGTTATCCGAGTGTAATAGAAGGGTACACATATGCTAGTGGGAACACTGGAATTTAAGATAATATATCAACTAGTGGATGGATATTCACTCTTGGTGGGGGAGCGATATCTTAGGGCCTCAAAGAAACAAACTTGTATTGTTGATTCAACCATGGCTGCTGAGTTTATAGCATTGGCTTCTGGTAGTAAAGAAGCGGAATGGTTAAAGAATTTATTATTAGAAATTCCTGTGTGTCCAAAACCTATGCCACCAATAATTGTGCATTGTGATAGTCAATCTACATTGCCACAAGCTTACAACCAAGTTTATAATGGTTAATCTAGACATATTGGTCTAGGGCACGGCTTGGTTAGACAAATGCTCACTGAACGGGTAATTACCATAGATTTTGTGAGATCTAGCCAGAATTTGGAAGATCCGTTTACTAGAGGACTTGCAAGGAACTTAGTTATAAAAACATCACAGGGAATGGGTCTGAAAAGCACCAGTCGACTAGTACGAACAACTACGACTGTTCAGAAACAGTTGCTACTGTTCAAAGAATTGCGATCTTTCTGAAGTGAAGCAACCGTATCTCCTCACTACTATAAAAAACGGACTGCAATTCAGTTTTGATACACTTGAATTCCTTTTCTAACTACATCTTCTCTCTAATCTACCAAATTTCTGACAAATTATATAAGATATAGTTCTGAGGCTATACCTTTATTATCTTGTTACTGCAGCGATAAATCCAGATAGTGAATCGTCGTGTTTGTGCAACCACGCTGATTAAAGATATTTGATACCTGCTTCGTTGTATCTTCGAACAGATTTTTCATTACTCGTGCATACAAGTTAAGAGGGAAAATACTGTTTTATGATTGCGATCACCAAATCGTGCCTTGGAGAATTACAAACAAGAAGAATCAGTGACGAATTTACTCCACCAATCTAAAACAGTAATTCGTCAATGGCTCCACATAGTCTTAAGGAATTTGCCGCTGATTTTACAAATCTTAAGAGATTCGATGGCGTTAATTTTCTTCGATGGCAGAAAAAGATGCATTTCTTGCTCGCTGAAATGAAAGAGGTATGGGTTCTAACTATGCCGAAACCAACGTAGACTGAAAATGAAACGATTGCGCAAACATGAGATCGAGTCAAATGGGAACAAGATGATTATATTCACAAGGGGCATATATGCAACGCAATGATGGATACACTCTTCGATATGTACTACAACAAGCCCACTGCAAAAGACGTCTGGGATTCATTGGAAGCAAAGTATCTTATGGAGGACGCAACTAGTAAGAAATTTCTAGCTACAAATTTTTTTAATTACTAAATGACTGATGATCGTCCAGTACTAGAGCAATTCAATGATATCATGCACATACTTAATCAGTTCAGTCAACATAAGTTAAATATGGATGAGGAAATTAAGGTCTCATCGATAATAGACAAATTACCCCCTTCTTGGAAAGATCAAAGGAAACTATTGAAACACAAGTAGGAGGATATGAGTCTAGACGGCCTTGCACAATATTTGCTAGTTGAACAACAACTGAGACAGAAAAATCTTTTGGACTAGACTTCGTTGTATATTTGGTTGAAGGATCTAGAAATAATATAGAGCATCAATTAATGATATGTACAAACCTAGAATCTGATCCTTTAACATATAATGAGGCAATTAAATCTCAAGATTCATCATTTTGGCAAGAAGCTATAAATGATGAAATGGATTCTATTATGGGAAATAAAACATGGAAACTAGTAGATTTACCTCATAGTTCTAAACCAATAGGATGTAAATGGATATTTAAGAAATAGTTAAAAGAAGATGGCACAATCGAAAATTTTAAAGCAAGGTTAGTTGCCAAGGGATTCACATAGAAAGAAGAATAAATTATTTTGATACATATGCCCCAGCAACAAGAATTTCAACTATTAGGACATTAATTGCATTAGCTTTTATATATAATTTTGAAATTCATCAAATGGACGTCAAGACTGCATTTCTAAATGGAGAAATTTATGAAGAGATATATATGTCTCAACCAGAAGGCTTTGTAATGCCTGGGCAAGAGCATAAAGTATGTAAACTTATTAAATCACTTTATGGCCTTAAACATGCACCAAAGCAATAGCACGAAAAGTTTGGTAAAACTATTATATCCAATGGCTTAAGTATCTTTGAATCTGACAAATGTGTCTATAGCAAGTTTCATTCAGGTAAAGGTGTAATCATATGCCTTTACGTGGATGATATGCTTATATTTAGAACAGATACTTCGAGTATTGAAGAAACTAAAAGATATTTATCTTCATGTTTTGACATGAAAGATATGGAAGTAGCTGAAATGATTCTTGGAATAAGAATCTTGAAAACAAAAGATGGGTTATCAATTACTTAGTCTCATTACATTGATTTTTTTTTGAGAAGATTCAATCTATTCGATTGTAAACCTTTGTCTACTCCGTTTGATCCGAATATGCAGTTATACACTAATACTGGAAGAGCTATAGAACAATTGGAATATGCTAGAGTTATTGGAAGTCTGAGGTATGCAATGACATGCACATGACCAGATATTGCCTATGCTATTGGAATAATGAGTAGATATACTAGTAATCCTAGTCATATCCACTAGAATGCAATACATAGAATTTTGAAGTATTCAAAAGTTACTATAAATTATGGTATACATTACAATGGTTGTCCGAGTGTAATAGATTGGTGCACAGATGCTAGTTGGAACACTGGAAGTGAAGATAACAAATCAACTAGTGGATGGATATTCACTCTTGGTGCAGTAGCGATATCCTGGGCCTCAAAGAAACAAACATGTATTGTTGATTCAACCATGGCTGCTGAGTTTATAGCACTGGCTTCTAGTAGTAAAGAAGCGGAATGGTTAAGGAATTTATTATTAGAAATTTCTGTGTGGCCAAAACCTAAGCCACAAATATTTGTGCATTGCGATAGTCAATCTACATTGTCACAAGTTTACAACCAAGTGTATAATGGTAAATCTAGACATATTGGTGTAAGGCACAGTTTGGTTAGGCAAATGCTCACTGAAAGGGAAATTACCATAGATTTTGTGAGATCTAGCCAGAATTTGGCAGATCCGTTTACTAAAGGACTTGCATGGAACTTATTGATAAAAGCATCACAGGGAATGGGTTTAAATCCTATACAATACAATCGCCAACGAAAGAAACTCAACTCAATATAATAAAGAAATTTGTTATCTTGAGTTCAAAGAGCAAAAGTACTTCATATGATTGCGGTTGGAAGCACTATAATACTTAGTCTGAAAATCTAAGTATTATTGTACATTCCAAAGAAAAGTGCTTGGTACTTATAATGACAAGGAGAGGATGTTCTGCTTAGAACTTAATAGGTTTATAATAGATATACTGTTGAGGTGTGTGTTATAAGGCACTTATGATAAAGCTACCTATATGAATGCAACAAAGCTGGTGCCGCTTTCTGCGAGATTTTGGCTTGATCCCTAAGGGCATTTCATGAAAGAAGAAACAGACCCAAGGCCAATCCACGGGTCGGGCAAACTACTATCTGAAAATATGATAATGAATGCATGATACTCACATCCGGTAGATCATATAGGATCGATGGTTCAATGCTTAGTCAACCACTCCATCCGGATATACTTTGATGGGTTTTCACTACGTATAGATTCAAGTCTGTAAGGCATCTATACTTGTGCACAAATTTTCCTACATATATATGACAAAAGGAATTTATTTAAAATTTGGTGGAGGATTGTTAGAAGAAATTGAAAATAAAAGGAAGAGGGAGGAAAAATTCTTCTGTCCCACATCATGAAATATACTTGCGTCTATCACTACATATATAAACACATAGTATATTATATCAAAAGAAAGAGAAGGAAAAATAAGGCAAGAACATGACATACATGACACTGGCATGAACATTAATAATTAAAGAGTCAAAAGATGGGTCTTGGGCCTTGGGGCTCTTGGGGTCTCATGATCAGATGGACCTCGTTACGCTAATGGGCTTGCTATGCTGTGGGCTGTTTTCTTTTTTATCCAGGAAAGCTTGCTGCATTTTTACACCTTTACCAGTCAACTGGTTGTATTTGGACCAGTCGACTGGAAGGTATAAACTAGGGGGTCTGTTTAATTACAGACAGACACAACGTTTCAAATATGATTGTCTAGCATACGAACCAGTCGACTGGTCTGAAAAGCACCAGTCGACTAGTAAGAACATCTGCGACTGTTTCTTCAGAAACAGTCGCTACTGCTCAAAGAATTGCGATATTTCCGAAGATAAGCAACCCTATCTCCTCACTACTATAAAATATAGACTGCAATTCAGTTTTGATACACTTGAATTCCTTCTCTAACTAAATCTTCTCTCTAATCTACCAAATTTATGATAAATTATATGAGATACAGTTCTGCAGGCTATACCATTATTATCTTGTTACTACAGCGATAAATCCAGATAATGAATCGTCGTGTTTGTGCAAGCACGTCAATTAAAGATATTTGATATCTGCTCCGTTGTGTTTTCGAGCCGATTTACCATTACTCGTGCACACAAGATAAGAGGGCAAATACTATTTTAGGATAGCGATCACCACATCGTGCCTCGGAGAATTACAGAAAAGAAGAATCAGCGACGAATTTACTCCAACATTCTAAAACAGTAATTCGGTAATGGCTCCACACCGTCTTAAGGAATTTGCCACTGATTTTACAAAGCTAGAGAGATCCGATGGTGTTAATTTTCCTCAATGGTAGAAAAAGATGCATTTCTTGCTCGTGGGAATGAAAGTTGTATATATTCTAACTACGCCGAAACCAGCGTAGACTGAAGAGGAAACGATTGCGCAAACACGAGATCGAGTCAAATGGGAACAAGATGATTATATTTGCAAGGGGAATATATGAAACGCAATATCGGATACACTCTTCGATATGTACTACAACAAGCCCACTGCAAAAGACGTCTGTGATTCATTGGAAGCAAAGTATCTTATGGAGGACACAACTAGTAAGAAACTTCTAGCTACAAAAATTTTTAATTACAAAATGACTGATGATCGTCTAGTAGTAGAGCAATTCAATGATATTGTCCACATACTTAATCAATTCAGTCAGCATAAGTTAAATATGGATGAGGAAATTAAGATCTCATCGATAATAGGCAAATTACCCCCTTCTTGGAAAGATCAAAGGAAACTCTTGAAACACAAGAAGGAGGAGATGGGTCTAGATGGCCTTGCACAATATTTGCAAGTAGAACAACAACTGAGACAGAAAAATCTTTTGGACCAGACTTCATCGTATATTTGGTTGAAGGATCTAGAAATAATGTAGAGCATCAATTAATGATATCTACAAACCCAGAATCTGATCTTTTAACATATAATGAGGCAATTAAATTTCAAGATTCATCATTTTGACAAGAAGCTAAAAATGATGAAATGGATTCTATTATGGGAAATAAAACATGGAAACTACTAGATTTACCTCCTGATTCTAAACTATTAGGATGTAAATGGATATTTAAGAAAAAGTTAAAAGCAGATGGCAAAATCGAAAAATTTAAAGCAAGATTAGTTGCCAAAGGATTCACATAGAAAGAAGGAATAGATTATTTTGATACATATGCCCCAGTAGTAAGAATTTCAACTATTAGGACTTTATTTGGATTAGCTTCGATATATAATTTTGAAATTCATCAAATGGACGTCAAGACTACATTTTTAAATGGAGAACATGATGAAGAGATATATATGTCTCAACCAGAAGGCTTTGTAATGCATGGACAAGAGCATAAAGTATGTAAACTTATTAAATCACTTTATGGTCTTAAACAAGCACCAAAGCAATGGCATGAAAAGTTTGATAAAACTATAATATCCAATGGATTTAGGATTTTTGAATCTAACAAATGTGTTTTTATCAAGTTTCATTCAGGTAAAGGTGTAATTATGTGCCTTTACGTGGATGAAATGCTTATATTTGGAACGAATACTTCGAGTATTGAAGAAACAAAAAGATATCTATCTTCATGTTTTGACATGAAAGATATGGGAGTAGCTGAAATAATTCTTGGAATAGGAATCAAGAAAACAAAATATGGGTCATCAATTACCCAGTCTCATTACATTGAGAAAATTTTGAAAAGATTCAATCTATTTGATTGTAAACCTATGTCTACTCCGTTTGGTCCAAATATGCAGTTATACACTAATACTGGAAGAGCTATAAAACAATTGGAATATGCTAGAGTTATTGAAAGTCTGATGTATGCAATGACATGCACACGACCAGATATTGCCTATGTTGTTGAAAAAATGAGTAGATATACTAGTAACCTTAGTCTTATCCACTGGAATGCAATACATAAAACTTTAAAGTATTTAATAGGTACCATAAATTATGGTATACATTACAATGGTTATACGAGTGTAATAGAAGGGTACACAGATGCTAGTTGGAACATAGGAAGTGAAGATAATAAAGCAACTAGTGGATGGATGTTCACTCTTGGTGGGGGAGCGATATCCTGGGCCTCAAAGAAACAAACATGTATTGGTGATTCAACCATGGCTGCTGAGTTTATAGCACTGGATTCTGTTAGTAAAGAAGCGGAATGGTTAAAGAATTTATTATTAGAAATTCCTGTGTGGCCAAAACATATGCCACCAATATCTGTGCATTGTGATAGTCAATCTACATTGTCACAAGCTTACAATAAAGTTTATAATGGTAAATATAGACATATTGGTCTAAGGCACAGTTTGGTTAGGCAAATGCTCACTAAAGGGGTAATTACCATAGTTTTTGTGAGATCTAGCCAAAATTTGGCAGATCCGTTTACTAAAGGACTTGCAATAGTGATAAAAACATCACAGGGAATGGGTTTAAAGCATATACAATACAATCGCCAATGAAAGAAACTCAACTCAACCTAATAAAGAAATTTGTTATCTTGAGTTCAAAAAGCAAAAGTACTTCATATGATTGCAGTTGGAAGCACTACAATACTTAGCCTGAAAAACTAAGTATTATCATACATTCCAAAGAAAAGTGCTTGGTACTTATAATGACAAGGAGATGATGTTCTACTTAGAAATTAATAGGTTTATAACAGATATACTGTTGAGGTGTGTGTTATAAGGCACTTCTGATAAACCTACCTATATGAATGCAACGAAGGTGGTGCCGCCTTCTGCGAGATTTTGGCTTGATCTCTAAGGGCATTTCATGAAAGAAGATACAGACCCAAGGCATATCCATGGGTCGGGAAAACTACTATCTGAAAATATGAAAATGAATGCGTGATACCCGCATCCGGTAGATCGTATAGGTTCGATGATTCAATGCTTAGTCAACCATTCCAACCTGATATACTTTGATTGGTTTTCACTATGTACAGATTCAAGTCTGTAAGACATCTGTACTTATGCACAAATTTTCCTACATATAAATGATAAGAGGAATTTATTTAAAATTTGGTGGAGGATTCTTAGAGGAAATTTAAAATAAAAGGAAGATGGGGGGAAAATTCTTTTGTCCCACATCATGAAATATACATGTGTTTATCACTATATATGTAAACAAATAGTATATTATATCAAAAGAAGAGGCGGAGAAGTAAGGCAAGAACATGATAAACATGACATTGTCATGAACATTAATATTTAAAGAGTCAAAAGATGGGCCTTCGGCCTTGTTGCTCTTGGGGTCTCATGATCAGATGGACCTCGTTATGCTAACGGGCTTACTACGCTGTGGGTTGTTGCCTTTTTTATCTAAGAAAGCTTGCTGCAGTTTTACACCTTTACCAGTCGACTGGTTGTATTTGGACAGTCGACTGATCAGGTATAAACAACGGGGTATGTTTGATTATAGACAGACACTACGGTTCAAATATGATTGCCTGGTATACTAACCAGTCGACTGGTCTGAAAAGCACCAGTCGACTAGTACGAACAACTGCGACTGTTCAGAAACAGTTGCTACTGTTCAAAGAATTGCGATCTTTCTGAAATGAAGCAACCGTATCTCCTCACAACTATAAAAAACGGACTGCAATTCAGTTTTGATACACTTGAATTCCTTCTCTAACTACATCTTATCTCTAATCTACCAAATTTCTGATAAATTATATAAGATATAGTTCTACAGGCTATACCTTTATTATCTTGTTACTGCAGCGATAAATCCAGATAGTGAATCATTGTGTTTGTGCAACCACGCTGATTAAAGATATTTGATATCTGCTCCGTTAGGTCTTCGAGCAGATTTTCCATTACTCGTGCACACAAGATAAGAGGGAAAATTCGGTTTTAGGATAGCGATCACCACATCGTGCCTTGAAGAATTACAGACAAGAAGAATTAGCGACGAATTTACTCCAACAATATAAAACAATAATTCGGCAATGGCTCCACACAATCTGAAGGAATTTTCCACTGATTTTACCAAGCTAGAGAGATTCGATGTTGTTAATTTTCTTCGATGGCAAAAAAAGATGCATTTCTTGCTCGCTGAAATGAAAGTGGTATATGTTCTAACTATGCCGAAACCAGTGCAGACTGAAGATGAAACGATTGCGCAAGCACGAGATCGAGTCAAATGGGAACAAGATGATTATATTTGCAAGGGGCATATATGCACTGCAATGACGGATACACTCTTCGTTATCTACTACAACAAGCCCACTGCAAAAGTCGTCTGGTATTCATTGGAAGCAAAGTATCTTACGTAGGACGCAACTAGTGAGAAATTTCTAGCTACAAAATTTTTTAATTACAAGATGACTGATGATCGTCCAGTAGTAGAGAAATTCAATGATATCATTCACATACTTAATCAATTCAGTCAACATAAGTTAAATATGGATGAGGAAATTAAGGTCTCATCGATAATAGACAAATTACCCCCTTCTTGGAAAGATCAAAGGAAACTATTGAAACACAAGTAGGAGGATATGAGTCTAGACGGCCTTGCACAATATTTGCTAGTTGAACAACAACTGAGACAGAAAAATCTTTTGGACCAGACTTCGTCGTATATTTGGTTGAAGGATCTAGAAATAATGTAGAGCATCAATTAATGATATCTACAAACCTAGAATCTGATCCTTTAACATATAATGAGGCAACTAAATCTCAAGATTCATCATTTTGGCAAGAAGCTATAAATAATGAAATGGATTCTATTATGGGAAATAAAACATGGAAACTAGTAGATTTAACTCCTGGTTCTAAACCAATAGGATGTAAATGGATATTTAAGAAAAAGTTAAAAGCTGATGGCACAACTGAAAATTTTAAAGAAAGATTAGTTGCCAGAGGATTCACATAGAAAGAAGGAATATATTATTTTGATACATATGCCCCAGTAGAAAGAATTTCAAATACTAGGACTTTAATTGGATTAGCTTCTATATATAATTTTGTAATTCATCAAATGGACGTGAAGACTGCATTTCTAGATGGAGAACTTAATGAAGAGATATATTTGTCTCAACCAGAAGGCTTTGTAATGCATGGACAAGAGCATAAAGTATGTAAACTTATTAAATCACTTTATGGTCTTAAACAAGCACCAGAGCAATGGCCTGAAAAGTTCGATAAAATTATAATATCCAATGGATTTAGGATCTTTGAATCTGACAAATGTGTTTTTAGGAAGTTTCATTCACGTAAATGTGTAATTATATGCCTTTACGTGGATGATATGCTTATATTTGGAACTGATACTTCGAGTATTAAAGAAACTAAAAGATATCTATCTTCATGTTTTGACATGAAAGATATGGGAGTAGCTGAAATGATTCTTGGAATAAGAATCATGAAAACAAAAGATGGGTTATTAATTACCCAGTCTCATTACATTGAGAAATTTTTGAAAAGATTCAATCTATTCGATTGTAAATCTATGCCTACTCCATTTGATCCAAATATGCAGTTAGACACTAATACTTGAAGAGCTATAGAACAATTGGAATATGCTAGAGTTATTTGAAGTCTGATGTATGCAATGACATGCACATGACCAGATATTTCCTATGCTATTGGAAAAATGAGTAGATATACTATTAACCCTAGTCATATCCATTGGAATGCAATACATAGAATTTTAAAGTATTTAAAAGGTACCATAAATTATGGTATACATTACAATGGTTATCCGAGTGTAATAGAAGGGTACACAGATGCTAGTTGGAGCACTGGAAGTGAAGATAATAAATCAACTAGTGGATGGATATTCACTCTCGGTGGGGGAGCGATATCCTGGGCCTCAAAGAAACAAACATGTATTACTGATTCAACCATGGCTACTGAGTTTATAGCAATGGCTTCTAGTAGTAAAGAAGAGGAATGGTTAAGGAATTTATTATTAGAAATTCCTGTGTGGCCAAAACCTATGCCACCAATATCTGTGCATTGTGATAGTCAATCTACATTGTCACAAGCTTACAACCAAGTTTATAATGGTGAATCTAGACAAATTAGTCTAAGGAACAGTTTGGTTAGGCAAATGCTCACTAAAGGGGTGATTACCATAGATTTTGTGAGATCTAGCCAGAATTTGGCAGATCCGTTTACTAAAGGACTTGCAAGGAACTTAGTGATAAAAACATCACAGGGAATGGGTTTAAAGCCTATACCATACAATCGCCAATGAAAGAAACTCAACTCAACATAATAAAGAAGTTTGATATCTTGAGTTCAAAGAGCAAAAGTACTTCATATGATTGTAGTTAGAAGCACTATACTTAGTCTAAAAAACTAAGTATTATCATACATTCCAGATAAAAGTGCTTGGTGCTTATAATGACAAGGAGAGGATGTTCTGCTTAGAACTTAATAGGTTTATAATAGAAATACTATTGAGGTGTGTATTATAAGGCACTTCTAATAAACCTACCTATAAGAATGCAACGAAGGTGGTAACGCTTTCTACAAGATTTTGGCTTGATCTCCAAGGGAAATTCCTGAAAGAAGATACAGTCCCAAGGCCAATCCTCGGGTCGGGCAAACTACTATCTAAAAATATGAAAATATATGCATGATACTCACATACGGTGGATTACATAGGATCGAAGGTTCAATGCTTAGTCAACCACTCCATCCTGATATACTTTGATGGGATTTCACTACGTATAGATTCAAGTCTGTAAGACATCTATACTTATGCACAAATTTTTCTGCATATAAATGACAAGGGGAATTTATTTAAAAATTGTTGGAGGATTGTTAGTGGAAATTTAAAATAAAAGGAAGAGCGGGGCAAAATTCTTTTGCCTCACTTCATGAAATATACATGTGTTTATCACTATATGTGTAAACACATAGTATATTATATCAAAAGAAAGAGAAGGAGAAATAAGGCAAGAACATGACATACATGACATTGGCATTAACATTAATATTTAAAGAGTCAAAAGATGGGCTTTGGGCCTTGGGGCTCTTGGGATCCCATGATCATACGGACCTCGTTATGCTAATGGGCTTGCTACGCTATGGGCTATTTTCTTTTTTATCTAAGAAAGCTTGTTGCAGTTTTGCACCTTTACTAGTCGACCGGTTTTATTTGCACTAGTCGACTGGTCAGGTATAAACTGTGGGGTCTGTTTGATTACAGACAGACACAACGTTTCAAATATGATTGCCTGTTATACTAACCAGTCAACTGGTCTGAAAAGCACCCGTCGACTGGTTTGAACAACTGTGACTGTTTCTGAAAAGAAACTGTCACTGCTGTTCAAAGAATTGCGATCTTTCTGAAGAAAAGCAACTGTACCTCCTCACCACTATAAAAAATGGTCTGCAATTCAGTTTTGATACACTTGAATTCCTTTTCTAACTACATCTTCTCTCTAATCTACCAATGTTCAGATAAATTATATAAGATATAGTTCTTCAGGCTATACCTTTATTATCTTGTTACTGCAGCGATAAATCCAGATGGTGAATCGTCGTGTTTGTGCAACCAAGCCGATTAAAGATATTTTATATCTGCTCCATTGTATCTTCGTATAGATTTTCCATTACTCGTGCATACAAGATAAGAGGGCAAATACTGTTTTAGGATAGCGATTACCACATCGTGCCTCGGAGAATTACAAACAAGAAGAACCAATGATGAATTTACTCCAATAATCTAAAACAGTATTTCAGCAATGGCTCCACACAGTCTTAAGGAATTTGCCGCTGATTTTACAAAGCTAGAGAGATTCAATGGTGTTAATTTTCTTCGATGGCAGAAAAAGATGCATTTCTTGCTCATTGGAATGAAAGTGGTATATGTTCTAACTACGCCGAAACAAGTGCAGACTGAAGATGAAACGATTGCGCAAACACGAGATCGAGTCAAATGGGAACAAGATGATTATCTTTGCAAGGGGCATATACGCAACGCAATGACGGACACACTCTTCGATATGTACTACAAAATCCCACTACAAAAGGCGTCTGGGATTCATTGGAAGCGAAGTATCTTATGGATGACGCAACTAGTAAGAAATATCTAGCTACAAAATTTTTATTTACAAACTGACTGATGATCGTCCAGTAGTAGAGCAATTCAATGATATCATGCACATACGTAATCCATTCAGTCAACATAAGTTAAATATGGATGAGGAAATTAGGGTCTCATCGATAATAGACAAATTACCCCCTTCTTGGAAAGATAAAAGGAAACTATTAAAACACAAGGAGGAGATGAGTCTATATGGCTATACGGCCTTTCACAATATTTGCAAATTGAACAACAACTGAGTAATCTTTTGGATCAGACTTCGTCGTATATTTGGTTGAAGGATCTAGAAATAATGTAGAGCATCAATTAATGATATCTACAAACCTAAAATCTGATCCTTTAACATATAATGAGGCAATTAAATCTCAAGATTCATCATTTTGGCAAGAAGCTATAAATATGAAATAGATTCTATTACGGGAAATAAAACATGGAAACTAGTAGATTTACCTCTTGGTTCTAAACCAATAGGATGTAAATGGATATTTAAGAAAAATTTAAAACTAGATGGCACACTCGAAAAATTTAAAGAAAGATTAGTTGCCACAGGATTCACATAGAAAGAAGGAATAGATTATTTTGATACATACGCCCCAATAGCAAGAATTTCAACTATTAGGACTTTAATTGAATTATCTTATATATATAATTTTGAAATTCATCAAATGGACGCCAAGACTGCATTTCTAAATGGAGAACTTGATGAAGAGATATATATGTGTCAACCAGAAGGCTTTGTAATGCCTAGACAAGAGCATAAAGTATGTAAACTTATTAAATCACTTTACGTTCTTAAACAAGCACAAAAGCAATGGCATGAAAAGTTTGATACTATTATATCCAATGGCTATAGGATCTTTGAAACTGACAAATGTGTCTATAGCAAGTTTCATTCAGATAAAGGTGTAATTATATACCTTTACGTGGATGATATGCTTATATTTGGAACGGATACATTGAGTATTGAAGAAACTAAAAGATATCTATCCTCATGTTTTGACATGAAAGATATGGGAGTAGCTGAAATGATTCTTGGAATAAGAATCAAGAAAACAAATGATGGGTTATCAATTACCCATTCTCATTACATCGAGAAAATTTTGAAAAGATTATTGTAAATCTATGTCTACTCCATTTGATCCAAATATGCAGTCAAACACTAATACTGGAAGAGCTATAGAACAATTGGAATATGCTAGAGTTATTCGGAGTTTGATGTATGCAATGACATGCACACGACCAGATATTGCCTATGCTGTTGGAAAAATGAGTAGATATACTAGTAACCCTGATCATATTCACTGGAATGCAATACATAGAATTTTAGAGTATTTAAAAGTTACGATAAATTATGATGTACATTACAATGGTTATCCGGGTGTAATAGAAGGGTACACAGATGCTAGTTGGAACACTAGAAGTGAAGATAATAAATCAACTAGTGGATGGATATTCACTCTTGGTGGGGAAGTGATATCCTGGGCCTCAAAGAAACAAACATGTATTGCTGATTTAACCATGGCTGCTGAGTTTATAGCACCGGCTTCTTGTAGTAAAGAAGCAGAATGGTTGAGGAATTTATTTTTAGAAATTCCTGTGTGGCCAAAACCTATACCACCAATATATGTGCATTGTGATAGTCAATCTACATTGTCACAAGCTTACAACCAAGTTTATAATGGTACATCTAGACATATTGGTCTAAGGCACAGTTTGGTTAGGCAAATGCTCACTGAAGGGGTAATTATCATAGATTTTAAGAGATCTAGCCAGATTTGGCAAATCCGTTTACTAAAGGACTTGCAAGGAACTTAGTGATAAAAACATCACATGGAATGGGTTTAAAGCCTATACAATACAATCACCAATGAAAGAAACTCAGCATAATAAAGAAATTTGTTATCTTGAGTTCAAAGAGAAAAAGTACTTCATATGATTGCGGTTAGAATCACTATAATACTTAGTCTGAAAAACAAATTATTATCATACATTCCAAAGAAAAGTAGTTGGTACTTATAATGACAAGGAGAGGATGTTCTGCTTAGAACTTAATAGGTTTATAACAGATATACTATTGAAGTGTGTGTTATAAGGCACTTCTGGTAAACAGCCTATATGAATGCAACAAAGGTGGTGTCGCCTTCTGCGAGATTTTGGCTTGATCTCTAAGGGAATTTCATGAAAGAATATACAGACCCAAGGCCAATCCACAGGTCAGGCAAACTACTATCTAAAAAATATGAAAATGAATGTGTGATACTCACATCCGGTAGATTATATAGGATCGATGGTTCAATGCTTAGTCAACCACTCCATCCTGATATACTTTGATGGGTTTTCACTACGTATAGATTCAAGTCTGTAAGACATCTATACTTATGCACAAATTTTCCAGCATATAAATGACAAGAGGAATTTATTTAAAATTTGGTGGAGGATTGTTAGAGGAAATTTAAAATAAAAGGAAGAGGGAGGCAAAAGTCTTTTGTCCCACATCATGAAATATACATGTGTTTATCACTATATATGTAAACACATAGTATATTATATGAAAAGAAAGAGAAGGAGAAATAAGGCAAGAACATGACATACATGACACTGGCATGAACATTAATATTTAAAGAGTTAAAAGATGGGCCTTGGGCCTTGGAGCTCTTCGGGTCTCATGATCAGATGGACCTCGTTATGCTAATGGGCTTGCTACGCTATGGGCTGTTTTCTTTTTTTTATCTAAGAGAGCTTGCTGCAGTTTTACACCTCTACCAATCGACGGGTTGTATTTGGACCACTCGACTGGTCATGTGTAAACTGCGGGGTCTGTTTGATTACCGACAAACACAATGTTTCAAATATGATTGCTTGGTAGACTAACCAGTCGACTGGACTAAAAAGCACCAGTCGACTAGACTAAAAAGCACAAGTCGACTGGTACGAACAACTACGACTGTTTTTGAAAAGAAACTGTCGCTACTGTTCAAAGAATTGCGATCTTTCTGACAAGAAGCAACTGCATCTCCTCACCTCTATAAAAACGGACTGCAATTCAGTTTTGATACACTTGAATTCCTTCTCAATCTACCAAATTTCTGACTACATCTTCTCTCTAATCTACCAAATTTCTGATAAATTATATAAGATATAGTTCTGCAGGCTGTACCTTTATTATCTTATTACTGCAGCGACAAATCCAGATAGTGAATCGTCGTGTTTGTGCAACCACCATGATTAAAGATATTTGATTTCTACCCCATTGTATCTTCGAACAGATTTGCCATTACTCGTGCACACAAAATAAGAGGGCAAATACTATTTTAGGATAGCGATCACCACATCGTGCTTCAGTGAATTACAAACAAGGAGAATCATCCATGAATTTACCTCAACAATCTAAAACAGTAAATCGGCAATGGCTCCACACAGTCTTAAGGAATTTGCCACTGATTTTACAAAGCTAAAGAGATTCGATGGTGTTAATTTTCTTCGATGGCAGAAAAAGATGCATTTCTTGCTTGCTGGAATGAAAGTGGTATATGTTCTAACAACGTCGAAACCAGCGGTTACTGAAGATGAAGCGATTGCACAAACAAGAGATCGAGTCAAATGGGAACAAGAAGGTTATATTTGCAAGGGGCATATATGCAACGCAATGACGGATACACTCTTGACATATACTATAACAAGCCCACAACAAAAGACGTTTGGGATTCATTAGAAGCAAAGTATTTAATGGAGGACGCAATTGGTAAGAAATTCTAGCTACAAAATTTTTTAATTACAAAAAGGCTGATGATCATCCAGTAGTAGAGCAATTCAATGATATCATGCACAAACTTAATCAATTCAGTCAACATAAATTAAATATGGATAAGGAAATTAAGGTCTCATCGATAATAGACAAATTACCCCCTTCTTGGAAAGATCAAAGGAAACTATTGAAACATAAGAAGGAGGAGATGAGTCTAGACGGCCTTGCACAATATTTGCAAGTTGAACAACAACTAAGACAAAAAATCTTTTGGACCAGACTTCGTCGTATATTTGGTTGAAGGATCTAGATATAATGTAGAGCATCAATTAATGAAAACCTAGATTCTAATCCTTTAACATATAATGAGGCAATTAAATCTCAAGATTCATCATTTTGGCAAGAAGCTATAAATGATGAAATGGATTCTATAGTGGGAAATAAAACATGGAAACTAGTAGATTTACCACCTGGTTCTATACCAATAGGATGTAAGTGGATATTTAAGAAAAAGTTAAAAGCAGATGGCACAATCGAAAAATTTAAAGAAGATTAGTTGCCAAAGGATTCACACAGAAAGAAGGAATAGATTATTTTGATACATATGCCCAAATAGCAAGAATTTCAACTATTTGGACTTTAATTGCATTTGCTTCTATATATAATTTTGAAATTCATCAAATGGACGTTAAGACTGCAATTCTAAATGGAGAACTTGATGAAGAGATATATATGTCTCAACCAGAAGGCTTTTTAATGCCTGGACAAGAGCATAAACTATGTAAACTTATTAAATCACTTTATGGTCTTAAACAAGCACCAAAAGCATGAAAAGTTTGATAAAACTATTATATCCAATGGCTTTAGGATCTTTGAATCTAACAAATGTGTCTATAGCAAGTTTCATTTAGGTAAAGGTGTAATTATATGCCTTTACGTGGATGATATGCATATATTTGGAACAGATACTTCGAGTATTGAAGAAACTAAATAAAATCTATCTTCATGTTGTTGACATGAAAGATATGGGAGTAGCTGAAATGATTCTTGGAATAAGAATCATGAAAACAAAAGATGGGTTACCAATTACCCAGTCTCATTACCTTGAGAAAATTTTGAAAAAATTCAGTCTATATGATTGTAAACCTATGTCTACTCCGTTTGTTCCAAATATAAAGTTATACACTAATAATGGAAGAGCTATAGAACAATGGGAAATGCTAGAGTTATTGGAAGTATGATGTATGCAATGACATGAACACGACCAGATATTACCTATGCTGTTGGAAAAATCAGTAGGTATACTAGTAACTCTAGTCATATCCACTTGAATGCAATACATAGAATTTTAAAGTATTTAAAAGGTACCATAAATTATGGTATACATTACAATGATTATCCAAGTGTACTAGAAAGGTACAAAGATGCTAGTTGGAACACTGGAAGTGAAGATAATAAATCAACTAGTGGATGGATATTCACTCTTGGTGGGGGAGCGATATCCTGGGCCTCAAAGAAACAAACATGTATTGCTGATTCAACAATGGCTGCTGAGTTTATAACACTGGCTTCTGGATGTAAAGAAGTGGAATGGTTAAGGAATTTATTTTTTGAAATTCTTTTGTGGCCAAAACCTATGCCACCAATATCTGTGCATTGTGATAGTCAATCTACATTATCACAAGCTTACAACCAAGTTTATAATGGTAAATCTAGACATATTGGTCTAAGGCACAGTTTGGTTAGGCAAATGCTCACTGAAGGGGAAATTACCATAGATTTTTTGAGATCTAGCCAGAATTTGGCAGATCCGTTTACTAAAGGACTTGCAAGGAACTTAGTGATAAAGGCATCACAGGGAATGGGTTTAAATCCTATACAATATAATCGCCAATGAAAGAAACTCAACTCAACATAATAAAGAAATTTGTTTTCTTGAGTTCAAAGAGCAAAAGTACTTCATATGATTGCGGTTGGAAGCACTATAATACTTAGTCTGAAAAACTAAGTATTATCATACATTCCAAAGAAAAGTTCTTGGTACTTATAATGAAAAGGAGAGGATGTTCTGCTTAGAACTTAATAGGTTTATAACAGATATGCGGTTGAGGTGTGTGTTATAAGGCACTTCTGATAAACCTACCTATATGAATGCAACGAAGGCGGTGCCGCCTTCTGCGAGATTTTGGCATGATCTCTAAGGGGATTTCATGAAAGAAGATACAGACCCAAGGCCAATCCACGGGTCGGGCAAAGTACTATCTGAAAATATGAAAATGAATGCGTGATACTCACATCCGGTAGGTCATATAGGATCGCTGGTTCAATGCTTAGTCAACCACTCCATCCTGATATACTTTGATGGGTTTTCACTACGTATAGATTCAAGTCTGCAAGACGTCTATACTTATGTACAAATTTTCCTGCATATAAATGATAAGAGGAATTTATTTAAAATTTGGTGGAGAATTGTTAAAGGAAATTTAAAATAAAAGGAAGAGGGGGAAAATTCTTTTGTCCCACATCATGAAATATACATGTGTTTATCACTATATATGTAAACATATAGTATATTATATCAAAAGAAAGAGAAGGAGAAATAAGGCAAGAACATGGCATACGTGATATTGACATGAACATTAATATTTAAAGAGTCAAAAGATGGACCTTGGGGCTGTTGGCGTCTCATGATCAGAGGGACCTCGTTATGCTAATGGGCTTACTACGCTGTGGGCTATTTTCTTTTTTTATCTAAGAAAGCTTGCTGCAGTTTTACACCTTTACTAGTTGACCGGTTGTATTTTGACCAGTTGACTGGTCAGGTATGAACTGCGGGGTATGTTTGATTACAGACAGACACAACGTTTCAAATATGATTGCCTAGTATACTAACCAGTCGACTGGTCTAAAAAGCACCAGTCGACTGGTACAAACAACTGAGACTGTTTCTGAAAAGAAACAGTAGCTACTGTTCAAAGAATTGCGATCTTTCTAAAGAGAAGCAACCGTATCTCCTCACTACTATAAAAAGGACTGCAATTCAGTTTTGATACACTTTAACTCCTTCTCTAACTAAATCTTCTCTCTAATCTACCAAATTTCCAATAAATTATATAAGATATAGTTCTGCAGGCTATACCTTTATTATCCTGTTACTGCAGCGATGAATCCAGATAGTGAATCGTCGTGTTTGTGCAACCACGTCGATTAAAGATATTTGAAATCTACGTCGTTGTATTTTCGAACAGATTTGCCATTACTCGTGCACACAAGATAAGAAGGAAATACTGTTTAGGATAGCGATCACCACATCGTGCCTTGGAGAATTACAAACAAGAAGAATCAGAGACGAATTTACTCCAATAATCTAAAACAGTAATTCGGCAATGGCACCACACAGTCTTAAGGAATCTACCGCTGATTTTACAAAGCTAGAGAGATTCGATGGTGTTAATTTTCTTCGACGGCAGAAATAGATGCATTTCTTTCCCACTGGAATGAAAGTGGTATATGTTCTAACTACACCGAAACCAGTCTATATTGAATGTAACACCCCGTATTTTCGGTAAACCAGTGTATATTGAATGTAACACCCCATATTTTCGGT
Source organism: Allium sativum (assembly GCA_030737875.1). Classification (NCBI taxonomy): domain Eukaryota; kingdom Viridiplantae; phylum Streptophyta; class Magnoliopsida; order Asparagales; family Amaryllidaceae; genus Allium; species Allium sativum. Next base: position 802,318,646 of record CM060912.1, read on the forward strand.
AAACATTAAAGTAACGAATTAAAGGATAATCAATTACAAATGTGAGAATTAAGGGAAACGGGTTACGCCATTGCGTTCATCTCGGAATTCTTCTTGAAATAGAGTTTGAATTTGCGTAAATTGGATTCCGTATGAAGGAGTTATGACCTTCATAAGATTCTAGAATTTATATAAACAGCTCAGTTTAAAGTTCAGAAAATTCAAATTTCAAAATCAGAAGCAGAAGCGGGCCGGGAGGGAATTTTCCCACCTAAGGCCAGGTCGACCAGGAGGTTGACCAGGGGGTCGACCTCCCCCCATACAGGTCGACCTGGGGGTCGACCTCGGTGTCGACCAGGGGGTCGACCTCCCACTCAGGTCAGATCTGAAATCTGACGTGTTTCTCTGTGTGACGAATTGTTGTGTCATTAGGGCTTATGTGGCAAGTTCTGGTTGGTTTTCATAGATTTGAATGGCTTTGATTTACACTGGTTTGATCTAACGACTCCTATTAAATCAAACTTCTATATAAGCAACCTAAATCTAAACCCTAAGCCACACAAAAATATTCCTAAGACCGTCATGCTGTCAACACTCAACCTAGAGTAGCCACCATTCTCATTCAACTAGAAAGCAAGTTAGGAATTACACATCAAAATCTAATTCAACTAAGAGAATTCAATTTCTACAACAAAGGACAGTTGTTCAATTTCAGAATATGGATCCCAGAAAACAAGACTTTCTTTACTTTGTAAGTCCTGTTATTATTTAGATGTGAACAATTAAAAGTTGTGATTTGTAATAAAATGAAAACTAGAATAATTCCTAGTTGTAAGATAATGACGATGCTGATTTAGGCCTATTCTTGTAACGATCCTATCGTATATGCTTGTGAGATTATTGTGGTTATATGTTGATTTTAAACCAATTGTATATTATGTAAATTTGCTGACTTTTTCATGTTATGTATCATGCAAGTTGTTTAGATCTACATTTAGATCTATGTTTATTGAATCATGCAAGTTGTTAAGATCTACATTTATATCTATGTTTGTTGAAGCATGCAAATTGTTTAGATCTACATTTAGATCTATGTTTATTGAATCATGCAAGTTATTTAGATCTAAATTTAGATCTATGTTTATTAAATCACGCAAGTTATTAGGCTAAGACATGTATTATGTTTAGATCCACATTTAGATCTATGTTTATTGAATCATGCAAGTTGTTAGGCTAAGACATGTACTATGTTTAGATCTACATTCATATCTATGTTTATTGAATCATGCAAGTTGTTAGGCTAAGACATGTATTATGTTTAGATCTATGAAAAGTGGATCCAAAATTAAAGCTCATATTTACATGCCTTGTTAAACTTGTGTAAAACCATATGCTTAAGATTCATTTTTGTTGTATCCAAGATAAAAGTTCATATTTACATGCCTTGTTAAACATGTGTAATTCCATATGTTTAAGATTCATGATTATTGGATCCAAATTAAAGTTTACATTCACATGTCTAGTTGAGCTTGTGCAATTTTATATGCTTAAGGTTTATGTTCATTAGACTCAAAATAAAAGTTTACATTTACATGCCTAGTTGGATTTGGGTAATCTCATATGCTTAAAGACTCATGTTAGTTGGATCCAAAAATGCAAGTTCATTATATTATGCCATGTTTACATGACACATGTTTACATGACACATGTTTAGTTAGTTCCTTATCATTTTATGTTGTGTGAATGGTACATGCTCCCTTCTTTCCCCTTTTGTATATAAGTTAGGCTAATCTACGAGCCTAATATTCTATGTGAATTGTGCGAACGTATAACGGGGGTAACGTTGGGGAAACCTTATATTCATATTAATGGCATAATTTGGCCCATAAATATATGAATGATTAGTGATATAAAATTGGCATAATCTACATACCTGAAATTATGAATATGATTTAGAGAGGAATTGGGCATGACTTGAATGACAATAATTTACATAAAAGGTAAATATGTAAATTTAGAAAAAACGAATATGCCTAACCCAAGGTTAGATTGAGTTACAGTGGCCCGGAACCGCCCTACACATCCAGCAACCATAACAATATATATCTAATGTGAGAGGTTAGTGCATCAAGCCCAAAAGAACCCGAGGTTAGACTAAGTTGCGGTGTAAAACTACCCGGACCCGACCGGCACATCCAGTAACCACAACAATACCTGTCTAATGTAAGTGGTTGGTGCTTTAATGAATGAATTAAAGCTAAGACAGGAATGATAGAGTTAAGTTAATTAAGGTAACACTTAACCAATATAACATGAATGACTAGGGTTAAGTTCATAGGAACACTTAACCAATATAACATGAATGACTAGGGTTAAGTTAATAGGAAACACTTAACCAGTATAGCATGATAAATGGGTAGGGTTAAGTAATAAGAAACACTTAACCAATATAACTTGATTTGTGGTAAGGTTAAGTTAAAACAAGAGGGCAACACTTAACCAATATAACTTGATTTGTGGTAGGGTTAAGTTAACACAAGAAGGCAACACTTAACCAAGTAACATGACAAGTAGGTGGGTTAAGTTAACTTGAATTGATTGATGACACTTAACCAATACAACATGATGAACACGTGGGGTTGAGTTAACAAAGAATGCTTGACCAATATAACTTGATGGACGAACGGGGTTAAGTTAATAGGAAACGCTTAACCAATTCAACATGATAAGTGAGGAGGGTTAAGTTAATAGGAAACACTTAACCAACATGACAGGATGAATGAATGAGTGAGTTAGGTTAACATGAATGGACAACACTTAACCAATACGACATAATGTATGAGAGGGTTAAGTACATATTGGGTTGGTGGGTAATATTAGTACATATAGGCCCACAAACTTAACCATTAAATAAACATACCTGAATCGATGGGAGGGTTAAGTACATCTCGTGTAGGTGGGTAATATTAGTACATATAGGCCCACAAACTTAACCATTAAATAAACATGCCTGAATCGAATGGAGGGTTAAGTACATCTCGTGTAGGTGGGTAATATTAGTACATATACGCTCACAAACTTAACCATTAAATAAACATGCCTGGATCGATGGGAGAGTTAAGTACATCTGGTGTAGGTGGGTAATATTAGTACATATAGGCCCACAAACTTAACCGTTAAATAAACATGCTTGAATCGATGGGAGGGTTAAGTACATCTCGTGTAGGTGGGTAATATTAGTACGTACAGGCCCACAAACTTAACCGTTAAGTAAACATGCTAGAATCGGTGGGAGGGTTAAGTACATCTCATGTAGGTGGGTAATATTTGTATATATATATATATACGCCCACAAACTTAACCAATAAGAAACCCTAGTAACGGGGACCCATTTCAGCAGTAACCCACATAGATGTATCATGGTACACTGAAACTAGGCAGGGTGGGGCACGATTACCAGGCTGATTATAAGCGGTTAAAACAACGGCGGGGGTACGTCAGTTTAGGTTTCGACGGTTTACGAGCGTGCACATACTTCGGAGTGGGAAAAAGCAGGCACTGGGTACCAGTAGTTATACACTGTGCATCTTGAATCGTGTCGGGTTGCTATCATAAGGATTGATACACCTTATGGTGGGACCAGCACAGGGTATCTACACGCAAGAGAGGGCCAATTGACACAAACACAAGAAAAAAATTAATACAAGTAAGGAGCCGATCGATATGGTAGTAAGGGTACATCTAACATGTTCATGGTAACTAGGCCGATTGAGGTGGAATCCTCACGATAGATGTACACCTGAAGGCTACCACAATTGCGGGGATTGGGATCACATTACAATACGATCATTTTATATAGTTTACTAGTTGGGACACTTATTAGTTGGTGCAAAGAAGGAATATATTATTTTGATACATATGCCCCAATAGCTAGAATTTCAACTATTAGGACTTTAATGTTGTATATGACATAGTTGTATACACAATTATATGATTTTTGTTTGATGATAACAACCAAATAAATATTATTTTAATTGTTTTGTTACTGTACTGTTCTATATATACATCACAGAAAGGAATATAATATTTAAATAGAATACGACTGTACAGACATTCATATATTCGTACAGTATTTTATTTAAATTGAATATTATATTTCAAACATTCAAACAGTACAAGTATTTATATCTCCACTATTTAAACACTTCATATGAATTTGTGCTTATAAATAAACTGAATAAAATAGACAAATTTATTTGACAACAATAAAATAATATTTTCTTTCAATCAAATTTGTTTATTACAAACATCAGTACAATTCATATAAATACACAACTCCTTACTACATCTCTCATCACTCTGTAGATTCATTGTCACTCAGTTATACATACACAACAGATACACAATTACATTTCATATACAATTTCATTGTCATACAGACACTTTGACGTATTCACTGACACAGTCTTCAGTTCTTTGCCTACTGTCTTCACAGCATCCTTCAGTCATTCCAGTCATCCATACCATCCATACTTGTCACATACAGAAACACGCACATAGTATCTAGAACAGAAATAATATTCTAAATTTTAGTGAATATAATTTTTATTTTTAAATTTAATTTGCCTCAGAATTTCGGTGTGTTTCTCATCACTTTTCATGACTTGATCTGATATGTATATATTTCTGGTACCCACTGATTAGCCGCAACACACTACATCGGTTTGCTGATCAGAACCAGTTGATTCTGAATAGCCACATCACAGTGTAGTGATCTGCTGATATGTATTCGAATAGACACACACACATATATATATACACATACATGTATATATACATATATGTATACATACAGGTCAACATCATGTTCAGCATAGCAGTGAAATGGAGCAAATGAATACAAGCAAGAACATGGATGAGCCAAGCTAAAGACTGCTCAATAAATAATAAAGCCAGTTTCAACAATGGTCAAACAAGTACTCAAAACAGCAATGTGATCATGTAATGCAACAATGGTGATATAACAAAGTGTCGAGCTCAAGCATGATTTTCAGCTCAAATTTGTTCTAGACTATATGGAATGATGGTCACACAGCAATGTCACAAATGCAAGAATTCACAAGTAATGCAAGCAATACATGACTGGTGGAGCTACATGGCAAAGTAGCTCAACATGGTCGAGACAACTCAAAATGGTCAAGACAGCTAAACAAGCTCAAAGAACCAAGCAGCATGGTGAATGATAGCAGCATGAAAATGAATACACAATTGTATACATGGTGTTCATGTGGACATAGTATTTCAGAAAATCAACAAGTAACCAACAAGATTCAGGAAAAACAGTGGAGTTGTGTACACAGCATGGAGGTGCAAACTCAAATATGTCAAAATGTCATATAGCGAAAGGTGTACATGCTCAAATATATGTATACAAGTGAAACAGTGGCAAAACATATGCACACAGTTCAAGCTTATGTAGTCATAAGGATAGAACAAAATAGGTTCAAACATACACACATATGTGTCGAAACAAGTTAACTGTTTTCATGTTCAAGCAAGATAGCATAGCAACTCAGTGGCACAAATGGTGCAGCAAATAAGTGTCTGCAAATGTAGTTTTTTTCATTACCAGAACAGATAAATTCCAAATTAGAAGTATTCCAAATTTAAACAATGCAATTTCAAGGTACATAAACATCTTTGGCAAGTATAATTAGTTTCCAGATATGGAAATTCAGAGGAGCATTTTTTGTTTGGAAAGAAGTAAAGACTGCATTTCATATAGTGTAAGAATTCACTATTTTAATTCGGCAAGATTCAAAAACAAGCGAAACATATGTGGCAAGTTTCAACTATTTCAGGAATCGCCACAAATCAACAAGTTTTTAAGTCATGCATATGAGCATATGAAACATGCAAGTAATCAGTGATTTGGATTCACTTTTGGCAAGTTTTAAAATTAGTTTTTGGCAGTAACATTTCCAGGCAGCAAGTCAGGGATAAAGACAAAGAGGAATACGTGGCAAGTATTTCTAATTTTCCAATTATGCAATTTTCAGGAATTAGCAAGAATGACTTTTTTTGGCAAGTGTATAATTAGTTTCCAAAAATGCAAATGTCATCAACTAAGCAAGGAATCAAGCAGGGAAATTTATCAAAGACTAAATTATTTTTGGAAAGAAATAACAAATGGTTTTCATGTATTCGATCAACAATACAAGGGCCAAATATAGTTCCAGAATTCATTCACTAATACGTGGAAGAAGTCTCGAAAAATTATTACTTTCAGATTTCAATCAAGAAATTCACAAAGAGGAATTAAATCCAATTTTATCAAGAGATTCAAAAGAGAAAACCGCAACAAATCAGCCAAGTCACACACGAGAAATCAGAGAATTTTAAGGATTCGATTATCCTATAAATTGACCACATCATCACTGGAAATTAATCTATCGAAAACCAAGCATCAAAAATTTCAAGCAAAGATTTAAAATTCGAACAACCTACAATTTTTCAGGTTTCGATCGCCATAGAATTCCCAATCGAAGACGAAGAGGAACACATCAGACTCAAGCTTCTTTGATTGGCCAATTCATCAAGCATCGAATCGATTTGGGAACTTTTTAGAAATCCTAGCAATATCTCCAATCGCAGCCGCCATTTTTTCAATGAAGAGAGGATCGGGCAAATGAGAGTGACAATGGACAAAAAAATTGGGCTGGCCAAGTTTTGTAAAAGGGCTTAGCTTTTTTTAAAATTAAAAAAGGGGTTTCTTTGTTTTTTTCATTGTTTTGTTTTTCAATTTCTTTTGTAATCATCGAACAGTTCTAGAGTCTGTAAAATCTAGGGGTTACGGGTTTGTAATCCAGGAAAATCTGGTCGAGGGGATATCGGTCAGTCTAGGGATTTAAGCGTAGGATTAGAATACGAGCGAGTGGTTCGTGAGTGTACATGGCCTTGTATGCAGGATCTATTATTTTACCTAGTAGAAACCTTAGGAATGCAGCAGTAGGTAGGGTTTTGCCGAAGCTGGGTATATCTATGTGTGATTTATTTTCTGCACTTTTATTTCTGCTGCATTCTGTGATCTGTTTATTATTTTAATATCCTATAAGTTTTGAACTCAGCGATAAATTGTAATAAACCCTATTCACCCCCCTCTAGGGTTAATCTAGATCCAACAAGTGGTATTAGATCAGGTTATTTCATTAACTCTAGAGTAATGGGTCATCCTAATTGTCAGTCCTCTGAGAGTCGGTCCAGTTGTATTCCATCTATCTTTAATGGTACAGATTTTTTAATTTGGAAATTAGAAATGGAGTTATATTCAAAATATGTTGATACTAAATGTTGGGATACTGTTATTAATGGATATGATATGGTTAGTAGGAATGATATTGGATTTAATTCTCGTGCTACTCATATTTTATATTCTTATCTTGATGACGACCAATATATCCTTATCTCCCATTGTTTTACTGTGCGGGAAATCTGGAGAACTCTCAACATGCTGTATGAAAAATCTGACAACAGCTCAGAACCCCAGAATGTCAACTCAGATTCAGATCTGTGCTTAACAGGTCATGTAGATGAAATTACAGATAGATCAAACGATGGAGAATCGATAGATGCTGAAACTGAAAATCTCACATACGAAGATTAAGTCTATATGTGTATTGATTTAACTAAATCTGTTGATAAGCATCAGGTTATAAACAAATATCTGAAATCTAAGAATTCCGAGTTGACCAGCAAAATTGATGATTTGGAATCACAACTTGAATATTTTAAAAATTCTTCAAATTCAGATTGCAAAAATTGTTTGAAATTGGAAACCAATCTTGTTTATCTAAATAAAAATGTTCAAAAGTTTGAAAAGAAAATTCTAATCTTAAAAGAAAACAAGATTGAGTTATCAAGTTTGAATAATTTTCTACCAAAGGAATCTGAAAATTTTAAGACTGATGTATATTCCAAATTTGAAATTGCTAAATAGGAGAATTTGTGGAAATCCGATTTGATTTTGAAAGAACTTGAAAACGAGATTGAAAAATCCAAGAAATTAGAGTTTGAAAAACAAAAACATTTTGAATTTGAAATTGCTAAGTCCCAAACCAAAATTAAATTGCTTAATGATGAAAATTTGTTTTTGAAATCTGATTTTGAAAGATGTAAGATCACTAAAAATCGTTATTCCGATTTAATGAAGGAAAACAGTGATCTTAAAACTGAAATTCAACAATTTGAAACAATTTAGAGTAAATTTTCTGAAGGAGAAAAATCTTTAAATATGTTGTTGAAAACCCAAATTTCTGTTGGAAATAAACATGGTCTTGGTTTTGGGAAAAATAATGTTTTTGGAAAAACGAAATTCAAACGATTTGAAAAATCCCTCTAACTGCTTTGGTAAAAATCGTTTTGAAAATTTGAACTCAGATGAATTTAAAGGATTTTTAAATCATAAACGTGATGTGAATTTGTTTTGTAATAATCCATCTAAACAATCCTGGATCCCAAAAAGAAATAATAAAACTTCGTTAAATTCAAACAGTTTTGGGTTCCAAAGGGTACAAAGGTAAATTCGGATGGATTATTATATAAACAAGTCTGGTACCAAAATGTGTGAACTAAACTATGAGTAGTTTTGCAAATTTTGTTAGACCACTCGATTCTATAAATTCATAGGTACCAAAGGATGGCTGAGGAACTACTATGCTGAAAAGAAATTTGAAATCAAGCTGGTTTATACTTCTGCATCATTTATAGTTCCTTTAGCCAAGATCTGTTGAGTTAGAGATTCATTTGCTTACACGGATTTCAAGTATGATCTCTAGACTCATTTTTGTATATTCTTTGTTTTTACTCTTTTTTTCCTTTCTACCTCTTCTGTCTATTATCTTTTTTGATTTATCACTGCCATATTATTTTCTTTTCCTCTTGGGCTTCCTTAACTTCCAGTTGCAGAACTCTTGATTTTCTGGAAATTTACTTCACTTGAATGAAAATCTGATGTTTTAATCTTTTCCAGATCTTGAATTTAAATTTGTAAATATCTGCAATTGTTTTGAAGTTCATTTTCTGTTTTCTGAATTCCTAACGGTGTTGACGTATTCTTGTTATATCTTGAACACTGTTAATATGAATTCTAATTTTTTTGAAGATCTGAAAAACAATTGAAATTTCACACATCTCTACTGTTCTGAGGTTCTTCTAATTCATTTTAGAAAGGCTTGAAAATTTATACTTATTACAGCACACTATTATTTCTCAATCGTGATAATTTCATTGGTTTTCAGATTGGCTTGGACTTTTTTAATCTGTCTTGAATCTCAGTGATACATCTTGAAATTCATTTTGTATTCATGATCGGTATGGTTGAAATTTGTTTATTTGAAATCATCTGAAATTCTTGATATTTTGAATTTCACACACCTCCTAAATTTGAAATTATCAACCTTGCGTGACCATTTCATTATATCTCAAAACTTGACATTGATTCAAGTGATTTCAAATAAATTATTTTGGATCATGAATATCTCTCAAATGTGATGTAAATGATCTGAAATTTCTCTGGTGCTTATCAGAAATATCCTTTGAAAAATTCTTTTGAAAATATGGTCTTAAAACTCTCTGCTATTTCATGATGATTTGATGTAAATATTTGTTTGTTTAAAATCATTTAAAAATATTGATTTATTGAATCTCACACATATCTTGAATCGGAAATTTAATATGGTGTGATCGATTCATTGAATCTGGAGTTTTTCATATTACTCAGATGATTTCAAATAAACGGTATTTTTAATCCTGGATCATGAATCATCTTATGTGACCGTCATCTTGACAAGTCTGCTTTGAAACTTCCCCGTGATGCTCTGACACGACTCGAACTTCCCCGTGAAGGAAAGCCCGGATTGCTTTGAGGACATGACGAATCAGAACACAAACAGAAAAACATTTCATTGCTTATTACAACAATTTCATCAGAATACAAGAATATAACAGAGTATGAATAAATCATATTCATTTGATCAATATTAAAGAATTTAAATTACATTTAAATACATAGCAGTGGAAAACAATACAAAACACAACTGAAAGTAATACACGGATACAGAGCTTTCCGAATATCGCTTCAGCTATAAATCAGGATCCTGTGAATATAAATCTGCAAAACCAAAACTACTAGCTACCCGTGCGGAAAATAGTGGCACCCAAAGTTTAGGTAAAAACAATAAATTCTAGGTCAGTCATGTGACAGGTATGAGAACTAAAACAGTTATTAATCTTAATTTTAAAGTTCGGTAAATCAAGGGACCACGCCGTATAACACGGAACGGGTTTCCTTCCAAGAATACTAGTGCATAAAACAACAGCGTAATGCTAAATAAAGAACAATGAAGCTATTATAAGACTCAGGTCCCATCACATAATGCAACGCAAGCCGAAGGATAGAGTTTTTACCTTATAATAGCCAAGAATGCTTGGTACATAAAATCTCATGTTTTATTATTACTATAAGTGTGTAGTGTCAAAACAATTTCAATCATAAGTATCAATCATAGACGGCATAAGTGCCCCATACCACTATGTCGCCATATATAGGTTTACAATTAAAACCGCAAAATGTCATATTGGAAGTTGGATTTCCATCTATGAACCGAGGCAAGGGATCGTCCTCACCGCTTCAAGACAATCTAGCCTACCATGTCTCAGGAACAGCCGCGACTGCACCTTGGATCATCAGGGCCGGTCCACACGGAGTGGATTAAAATGCCTGAACAATGCGTTTCCCCACCCTATGGGGCCTAAATGAGGCAAATGACTCTGTCGGCCTCGGATCGACTGATATAATTGAAGCGCCTCCTATCCATCATCCACATAAGTAAAATGCCAGGGCGTGCAAAACGCTGACACCACTCCTAGCTAGAAAGAAACGCATGTCCTCCCTGAGGTCCTCTCCCGTTTCTGGTTCACACCGGGGTGTGAGGATCCCAAATTAATGCTACACAAAGCTACACGACAAAGGTCGTGCTTTGATCATCGACCACAAGACTCTGCTTTTCAACAGAAGCCTTGATCATTGGCATCTCAGCATGCCACACAGGCAATTCACGCTATGCAACCGATATCAATCACACAGAATGAAATCCGATGTTAGATACACATCTATTTATAAGTTCGTTCTGGGTCAGAACAAAATCGGAGACACCTTATTCCTCCCCCATATGTCCAATATAGGGTAGAGGTCCTCGCATATCCGATCGATCTCCAAGTACGTCTGGACGATCACCACTTATTAGCTTGCCTTGGGTGTGCAGCCCAATCAAGACATCAGTAATCATCCAAACGATGTAACGACCTCCGGTCTTCAATCACCATCTTCATCCTCGTCACATCGTCGAATCAGTTATTCGGAATGGGATAAACCCGGTCTTTTTGAATAACTCGTGTATATAATAAACAAGTGCTATAAAAACACAACATACGCCTCATTCCAATCCAGAATATTCCTTTATTCAAATATTCTTATACTTTGGGAAAGGTTCCCATTAATTTTATCAAAGATAAATTCTTTAAATTTATTCTTTAATCTTCCTTTGGATATTATTTCAATCTAATTAAAGATACATTAAAACTCCACTTGGTTTTAATCTTCCCCAAAAATCAATATTAATGATTGTTTAACTTGGGAAATCATATCCTGTCTTCAACTGGGTTAAAGAACCAATGTCAGTTAAAACACGGTTCACGATAAACCCAAAATCACATTCCATTCCATCAGCCTTTAACCGTAAATTAGCAAGTGAACAATTCCCCAAGTATTAACCCCGAAGGCCGAAACCAACATCAGATCAATACCCAGGAAACCATTCAACTTAACTAATCCCCAGTTAGTTTCTGATTTTCTTAATTCCATTGGGTTTAAGAACAGTATTATTAAAGATACCGTTCACGACAAACCCAAATCACATTCCATTAATTATGGAATTTTCACGGAAGAACAAATCAATATATAATCGATATCAATTTCCGTATCCGACCAATAATATAAATGGAATACCGGCAACACCTTTTAAATTCCATATGTATTAACAGTCTTCCTCCACATAAGTTCACTTCGATTATTATCAAATCGAATTCCATTCAATTCCAATTTAATAAACTAAATTGGAAAACGTTACCTTGGAAAATTCCCATTAAATCTAAATAAAAAGATTTATAAATCCCAAATCACATTTCACTGTAAATCGGGTTAAAGAACGAATGTCGTTAAAAACAAAGTTCACAACAAACCCAATTCACATTCCATTAATCTCTAACCGTAAATTAGTAGAAGAACAATTCCCTAAGTATTAACCCGAAGGCCGAAACCAACATCAGATCAATACCCAGGTAACCATTCAACTTAACCAAACTCTAGTCAGTTTCTAATTTTCTTAACTCCATTCGGTTCAAGAATAGTATTATTAAAAATACCATTCATGACGAACCCAAAACCCAATTTGATATTAAATACAAGGCTCTGAATAGAAAATATATCAGCTTATATTCAATATCAAATTCTGAAATCAACAAATATCGTATTGGAATAACGATGTATATATCTTCCAAATTCCTCCACAATCTCCGTATAGTCACGAAATCCAATATAGAAATATTCCGAGCATAATTTCGATTCAAATCCATTCCAATTCATATTTGGAAATCCAGGTTATTTTTAAAACCATTTCGAATCCAATTTATTTATTTTAAAAATATTGGATTTATTATTCTAATTCAAAACTAGTTCATTTCGACAAAAATCTATTTTTATCTTTTCAAATATGGAATTTTTCATCCTAATTCTTTCAAAATCATTTCTTATGATTTTGCACTAATTATTGATATTTTTAATAATTTTATCAAGGCCAATATAGTCGATTTCCATAAACGGTTATCAAACTGCACTTACAACGACCTTTTCCAAAATTGATTTGGATATAATTCCAAATCCAACCGTTAGATTTCAAAACTCTAATATTCGTTAGAAAGCTCTTTTCGATACGAACCCAAAGATTCTGGTTTAAGGAGAATCCGACGGTCGGATCTCCCGTAATGTTCGTTCGAAGTCAATGGTCGAAATTCACGAACTACCGCAGCGCACCGCGTTATATTCAGGACATTATATATACATTATATAAATTTCGTTGATTTCCATTTAAAATGCATTTTATAAATCGTTTTAAATTCGTTTTCAAAATGATTTCAACTTCATATTCAATTTCAAATCAAAATTGAATATTCCATATCATCGATATATAAATGATAATATTTTCAAATTGTTAGATTTTGAAATCAATTTTTTTTTCGGTATTCATTATATAAATGAATAAAATCTATATAAATATCATTCACGTCAAAATGGCGTCAATCTAATCAACACGGCTATATATATTTAAATAAATTCGTGTTCATCCCAAATCGGGCATCAAAATCAGATTTTGATCTGTTACTGAATATTGTTTTAAAATATTCGTTATTTTAAAATAATCGTTATTTTAAAATATTCATTCTTTCTGAACTGGAATCAGGCACGGTTAATTACCATATAATTTGATTTATATGGATTTCATACACATATATATCGAACAACAATCAAACGCAATCAACCACCATCCAAAGTGCATACTACACTGCATAAGCATTAAATATAAATATCTAACGCTTACAACAGCCTGTCAATCAATCGATCGACATAAAACTAGTTATTGGGACTAGTGTATGTCATATATCATCCTAATACCCGTGTGGGGTTTCAACCAATCAAACACAGGTTTTATTTGTGAGTTGGGCGATGTGCAAAATATATCGTCTCAATCAATATCAGTCAAATGTGTGTACATAAACAAATCGTCTGATTTGTTTATGAATATTTATTTTATATACATGTTAAAAATTATATTTTTAAATATAAAATATTTTATTTCAACACAAGAATATTAATTTATTTCATTCCACAATAAAATTTCACAACGCAATCAAACAAACAAACAAGTCGTCCATGGTCTGTGGACGATGGGTGTCGGGTGCTGCTAAGCACCGTCTGCATCCAAGTATAGATATCAACTAGCAAATAAAATTAAAGTGAGTTATTCTCACCTTGGAGTTCCACTCTGCCGTTCTTTATTTCTAAACTGTATGGATTCCGTTTTGATTTCCATTGTTACCATCGCTATCTTTTTCTCGCTGTTCATAATAAAAATCACATTTTTATTATGATGTTTATATTTTAAAATTTACATTTTTATCTCAATGCTTTATATATATAAATCGCATTTTTATATCGCTACTCAAACAATAAAAATTATATTTTTATCGCTATTTCATATGAGTAAAAATTGAATTTTTATCTTTGCTACTTCTTTATAAAATCTATTTTTTTATCTAACTAAGAATAATATTTTCATATCGCTATTCAAATTATAAAAATCATATTTTTCTCTCGCCGTTCTTTATATAAAGATCATATTTTTATCCTGTTACTTTCCATATAAAAATTATATTTTTATATCTCTACTTGCTATATAAAAATTATATTTTTATAACTTCGCATTCAACATAAAGATCGTATTTTATTTCACTTTCATATATATATATAAATCACTTCTTTTTATTTTCTAAAAATATAATCCTTTTTATTTTTAAAAATAAAATCTTTTTCCTTTTAAAAATAAAATCTTTTTTCCTTTTAAAAATCAAATCTTCCTTTTAAAAATCAAATCTTTGAACGATAAAAATCTGAACTTTTAAACGATAAAAATCTAAACCTTTTAAACGATAAAAAATCTAAACTTTATCCATTTACTATATTATAAAAGAAAACTGATTTCATCTTTTCTTTTGAATTATTTACCTTAAATAAAAAATAAAACATGAAAAGAAATAAACAAAATAAAGTAAACAAACTTACAACATCATTTTTGGGGTGGGGTTTTCTTACGAATAGAGGTGAAGAGGGGGCAAGGGGTGGTGGTTGCTGACGTCAACGCAGGGGGTCGGGATGGCTTAGTGGTGGATTGGAAGGGAAGGGGTGCGGAGGGCGGCTTGCTGGCCGGGGGTTCAGGCAGAGCGGGTTTTGGGCATTGGGGCGTCTCGAGCAAGGGTTGGGTGTGGTTCTCAAGTTAGAGAGGGGGAGCGAGCACAGGAGGAGGATGAGGAGGGGGAGGCTGAGGCGGCGCCGCCGCCGCCACTGGGGGCGCGACGGTAGGTGCGAATCGGAGGCTCGGTGTCAACGCGATTTTCCCTCCTCTTTTTTATTTAGTTTTAAAGTGACTATCGGGGAAGAAAAGAATGGGGGGGTTATGTAATTATATTTTATTTTATTTTTATAATTTATTATGCTCCATAAAGTAACTTTAAATTTCGTTCTCGAAACGAGAATGATGACTGCCGCCCCCAGCTAATTACCCCCATTCCGAACACAATGGGATATGTTTCGTAAACCAATTCGACTTTTTTGACCAGTTTCTGTTTAAATTAATATATATATATATATATATATATTCAATTCAAACGTACATTTCAATTTACCGGGGCCACATACAGACTCTAAAAATTTCAGAAAAATTATTTCTAGCTTCGTATTGACGATATGATCCTAACAAAACTAATTTCGTCTAATTTAGAGATCGTTTGAAAAATGGCCATTTTCTAGTTGATCCAAATTGGCTGAAACTGTCAAAACACATTTTCCTTTGCCACGCTCACATATTAATTCGAAAAATTTTGAATTTTCGAATCTAGAAATAACTTGACATCCCGGATCCAACAAAAGTGGTTTCGTTGAAAACGGAGGTCGTTTGCAAATTTTCATTTTTAAGGGCTAAAATTCCATAGTGACTATTCTGAATTTACAATTGGGCATTACTTTTTATTCCCGATATGAAATTTCAATTTTTCGGATTCGTTGGAAAGATATTTTGAAATAGATTCTAATATTTTTGGTTTTGCTAAAATCTGGTTTATTTTGAATCCTGTACATTCATTTGAAATTGGAAATCGAATTTTCAAACTACCACGCCATTTTCAATTCCTTTTATAATTAAAAATAAATATTTATTTTCTAGCGTCGATTCAAATAAATATATATGTTCCAATTCTAATCAAAATAAATTTCTCGTCGTTATTATTTAAAATAAACCATTTTAAATATTCAAAATTCACTAAAATTGCCAAAATAAAAATTTTGAATTGGTTCGGATTTCCGTGTTATTACAATCTCCCCCACTTAAAATCTTTTCGTCCTCGAAAAGGAACGGAGCTGAAAGTTGTTTTACAAACCAACTCAACTTTCATTATTTTCATTATGGCTAAAGTTCTTCAACTTTTCAGTTTCTAAGAACTTTTCAAATTTTTCAAAAATATGGCTAACACCCTAAATTTTCGAAAAATTTCGCCATAACCTCCCCTGTACGGGAGCACCGTGAAAATCCCGATATCGCCATACAAGCCTCTCCAATCCAAAAGGAAAAAGAAACAACCAAGTGGCTAGCCAATCGGCTCATAAAATCATCAAAACCCCCCAGAAATACAATAAACATGTACCTATTTGTCAGGCAAACAATTTTATTGCTCTGCTTAGCTTCCCTGCTATGACCTGTTCAATGTATATACATGTACATATATGCATTTCCAAACCATTTTCAATACAGTTCAATATTTGATACAATTTGGTCTAAATTTATCTTCCTTTCTCAAAATGGTTTTATTTAGATAACAACTAATCCTACAACATAATCATCAATCAATTAGTTGATTATCATTTCAAATTCATAATTTTGATACATATACAGAAAATCATGTTTTTGATGCCAATCCACAACAATGTATTATATCTAGATTTGGTTCTCACACCGGTCTAATGGAAATATATAGAAATCCCACTTTTGAAACTCGAGAATAAATACTGGCGATGGTGCACCATCACCAGAATTATCCCTGGGCAGCTAGAGTGTGATTCTATATCTATCTAATATGTTAAAACTTCGAATATACGTTTGCAAGGCATATATACAAAATCTTTTATATATTGGATTGTCCAATTTCAATACAAATAAATATTCAAATACGTATAAAATGGTTTTAAATTCTCAAAACAATATTTGTTCCCATTTTTATTTTAAAAATAATACTCTTCAACTCGTTCTAGGAGACTACTGATCCCATCTCTAACGAGTCATTCTCATTAGACATTACTAATCCAATCTTTAATGAATTCTTTCGTTTGGTTCTAATGTGACTAGTTCTCGAGCTCTGTAACCAGAGCTCTGATACCAAACTGACACGACCCGAAATTTTCCGTGAAGGAAAGCCCGGAATTCTTTGAGGACAAGACGAATCAGAACACAAACAAAAGAACATTTCATTGCTTATTACAACAATTTCATCAGAATACAAGAATATAACAGAGTATGAAAAAATCATATACATTTGATCAATATCAGAGATTTAAATTATATTTAAATACATAGCAGCGGAAAACAATACAAAACACAACTGAAAGTAATACACGGATACTGAGCTTTCCGAATATTGCTTCAGCAGTAAATCAGGATCCTGTGAATATAAATCCGCAAAACCAAAACTACTAGCTGCCCGTGCGGAAAATAAGGGCACCCAGAGTTTAGGTTAAAAAATAAACTCCAGGTCAGTCATGTGACTGGTGTGAGAACTAAAACAGTTATTAATATTTATTTTAAAGTTCGGTAAATCAAGGGACCACGCCGTATAACACGGAACGGATTTACTCCCTGTAATACTAGTGCATAAAACAACAGCGCAATGCTAAATAAAGAACAATGAAGCTATTATAAGACTCAGGTCCCATCACACAATGCAACGCAAGCCGAAGGATAGAGTTTTTACCTTATAATAGCCAAGAATGCTTGGTACATAAAATCTCATGTTTTATTATTACTATAAGTGTGTAGTGTCAAAACAATTTCAATCATAAGTATCAATCATAGACGGCATAAGTGCCCCATACCACTATGTCGCCATATATAGATTTACAATTAAAACCGCAAAATGTCGTACTGGAAGTTGGATTTCCATCTGTGAACCGAGACAAGGGATCGTCCTCACCGCTTCGAGACAATCTAACATACCATGTCTCAGTAACAGACGCAACTGCACCTTGGATCGTCAGGGTCAGTCCACACGGAGTGAATTAAAATGCCTGAATAGTGCGTTTCCCCACCCTATAGGGCGTAAATGAGCCAAGTGAGTCCATCGGCCCTGGATTGACCGATATAACTGAGGCGTCTCCTATCCATCATCCACATAAGTAAAATGCCTGGCGTGCAAAACGCTGACACCACTCCAAGCTAGAAAGAAACACATGTCCTCCCTGAGGTCCCCTCCCGTTTTTGGTTCACACCGGGGTGTGAGGCTCATGAATTAACGCTACACAAAGCTACGCCACAAAGGTCGTGCTTTGATCATCGACCACAAGACTCTGCATTTCAACAGAAGCCTTGATCATTGGCATTTCAGCTTGCCACATAGGCAATTCGCACTATGCGACCGATATCAATCACACAGAATGAAATCCGATGTCAGACACACATCTATTTACAAGTTCGTTCTGGGTCTGAACGAAACCGGAGGCACCTTATTCCTCCCCCATATGTCCAATACAGGGGAGAGGTCTCGCATATCCGGTCGATCTCCAAGTACGTCTGAACGATCACCACTTATTACCTTGCCTTGGGTGTACAGCCCAATCAAGACATCAGTAACCATCCAAAAGATGTGAAGACCTTCGGTCTTCAATCACCATCTTCATCCTCGACACATCGTCGAATCAGTTATTCAGAATGGGATAAACCCGGTCTTTCTGAATAACTCGCGTATATAATAAACAAGTGCTATAAAAACGCAACATACGCCTCATTCCAATCCAGAATATTCCTTTATTCAAATATTCTTATACTTTGGGAAAGGTTCCCATTAATTTTATCAAAGATAAATTCTTTAAATTTATTCTTTAATCTTCCTTTGGATATCATTTCAATCTAATTAAAGATGCATTAAAACTCCACTTGGTTTTAATCTTCCCCAAAAATCAATATTAAAGATTGTTTAACTTGGGAAATCATATCATGTCTTCAACTGGGTTAAAGAACCAATGTCATTCAAAACACGGTTCATGATAAACCCAAAATCACATTCCATTCCATCAGCCTTTAACCGTAAATTAGCAAGTGAACAATTCCCTAAGTATTAACCCCCAAGGCCGAAACGAACATCACATCAATACACAGGAAACCATTCAACTTAACTAATCCCCAGTTAGTTTCTGATTTTCTTAATTCCATTGGAGTTAAGAACAGTATTATTAAAGATACCATTCACGACAAACCCAAATCACATTCCATTAATTATGGAATTTTCACGGAAGAACAAATCAATATATAATCGATATCAATTTCCGTATCCGACCAATAATATAAATGGAATACCGACATCGCCTTTTAAATTCCATATGTATTAACAGTCTTCCTCCACAGAAGTTCACTTCGATTATTATCAAATCGAATTCCATTCAATTCCAATTTAATTTATTAAATTGGAAAACATTACCTTGGAAAATTCCCGTTAAATCTAAATAAAAAGATTTATAAATCACAAATCACATTTCACTGTAAATCTGGTTAAAGAACGAATGTCATTAAAAACACAGTTCACAACAAACCCAATTCACATTCCTTTAATCTCTAACCATAAATTAGTAAGAGAACAATTCCCTAACTATTAACACCGAAGGCCGAAACCAACATCAGATCAATACTCAGGTAACCATTCAACTTAACTAATCTCCAGTCAGTTTCTAATTTTCTTAACTCCATTTGGTTCAAGAATAATATTATTAAAAATACCATTCATGACGAATCCAAAACCCTATTTGATATTAAATACAAAGCCCTGAATAGAAAATATATCGGCTTATAGTCAATATCAAATTCTGAAATCAACAAATATCGTATTGGAACAACAATAAATATATATCTTCCAAATACCTCTACAATCTCCGTATAATCACGAAATCCAATATCGAAATATTCCAAGCATAATTTCGATTCAAATCCATCCCAATTCATATATTGGAAATCCTGGTTATTTTTAAAACCATTTCAAATCCAATTTATTTATTTTAAAAATATTGGATTTATTATTCTAATTCAAAACTAGTTCATTTTGATGAAAATCTATTTTTATCTTTTCAAATATGGAATTTTTCATCCCAGTTCTTTCCAAATCATTTCTTATGATTCTACACTAATTATTGATATTTTTAATAATTTTATCAAGGCCAGTATAGTCGATTTCCATAAACGGCCATCGAACTGCACTTATAGCGACCTTTTCCAAATTTGATTTAGAAATAATTCCAAATCCAACCGTTAGATTTCAAAACTCTAATATTAGTTAGAAAGCTCTTTTCGACACGAACCCAACGGTTCAGGTTTTAGGAGAATCCGATGGTCGGATCTCCTGTAATGTCCGTTTGAAGTCAATGGTCGAAACTCGCGAACTACCGCAGCGCGGCGCGTTCTATTCAGGCCATTATATATATGTATATATATATATATATATAATATTTCGTCGATTTGCATTTAAAATGCATTTTCTAAATCGTTTTAAATTCGTTTTCAAAACGATTTCAACTTCATATTCAATTTCAATTCAAAATTGAATATTCCATATCATCGATATATAAATGATAATATTTTCAAAACGTTAGATTTTGAAATCAATTCCTTTTCGGTATTCATTATATAAATGAATAAAATCAATATAAATACCGTTCACGTCAAAATGGCGTCAACCTAATCAACACGGCTATATATATTTAAATAAATTCGTGTCCATCCCAAATCAGACATCAAAATCAAATTTTGATCTGTTACTGAATATTGTTTTAAAATATTCGTTATTTTAAAATAATCGTTATTTTAAAATATTCATTCTTTCTGAATTGGAATCAGGCACAGTTAATTACCATATAATTTGATTTATATGGATTTCATACACACATGTATCGAACAACAATCAAACGCAATCAACCATTATCCAAAGTGCATACTGCACTGCATAAGCATTAAATATAAATATCTAACGCTTACAATAGCCTGTCAATCAATCGATCGACATACAACTAGTTATTGGGACTAGTGTATGTCATATATCATCCCAATACCCGTGTGGGGTTTCAGCCAATCAAACACAGGTTTTATTTGTGAGTTGGGCGATGTGCAAAATATATCGTCCCAATCAATATCAGTCAAATGTGTGTACATAAACAAATCGTTTGATTTGTTTATGAATATTTATTTTATATACACGTTAAAAATTATGTTTTTAATTATAAAATATTTTATTTCAACACAAGAATATTTATTTATTTCATTCCACATCACACAATAAAATTTCACAACGCAATCAAACAAACAAACAAGTCGTACATGGTCTGTAGACGACGGGTGTCGGGTGCTGCTAAGCACCATCTGCATCCTAGTATAGATATAAACTAGCAAATAATATTAAAGTGAGCAGTTCTCACCTTGGAGTTCAACTCTGCCGTTCTTTATTTCTGAATTGTATGGATTCCGTTTTGATTTCCATTGTTACCATCACTATCTTTTTCTAGCTGTTCATAATAAAAATCACATTTTTATTATGATGTTTATAATATAAAATTTTCATTTTTATCTCAATGCTTTATATATATAAATCGCATTTTTATATCGCTACTAAAACAATAAAAATTATATTTTTATCGCTATTTCATATGAATAAAATCGAATTTTTATCTTCGCTACTTCTTTATGAAATCTATATTTTTATCTAACTAAGAATAATATTTTCATATCGCTGTTCAAATTATAAAAATCATATTTTTCTTTCGCCATTCCCTATATAAAAATCACATTTTTATCCCGCTACTATCCGTATAAAAATTATATTTTTATATCTCTACTTGCTATATAAAAATTATATTTTTACAACTTCGCTTTCAACATAAAGATCATATTTTATTTCACTTTCATATATATATAAAAATCACTTCTTTTTATTTTCTAAAAATATAATCCTTTTTATTTTTAAAAATCAAATCTTTTTCCTTTTAAAAATCAAATCTTTTTTCCTTTTAAAAATCAAATATTTTCCCTTTTAAAGATTAAATCTTTGAACGATAAAAATCTAAACTTTTAAACGATAAAAATCTAAACCTTTTAAACGATAAAAAATCTAAACTTTATCCATTTACTATATTATAAAAGAAAACCGATTTCATCTTTTCTTTCAAATTATTTACCTTAAATAAAAAAAATTATGAAAAGAAATAAACAAAATAAAGTAAACAAACTTACAACATCATTTTTGGGGTGGGGTTTTCTTACGAATCGAAGTGAAGAGGGGGGGCAAGGGGTGGCGGTTGTTGACATCAACGCAGGGGGTCGGGATGGCTCAGTGGCGGATTAGAAGGGACGGGGTGCGGAGGGCGGCTCGCTGGCCGGGGGTTCAGGCGGAGGCGGGTTTTGGGCGTGGGGGCGTCTCGAGCTGGGGTTGGGTGTGGTTCTCGAGTTGGAGAGGGGGGAGCGAGCAGAGGAGGAGGATGAGGAGGGGGAGGCTGAGGCGGCGGCGGCGGCGCCGTTGGGGGCCCGACGGTAGGTGCGAATCGAAGGCTCGGGGTCAACGCGATTTTCCCTCCTCTTTTTTTTAATTAGTATTAAAGTGACTGTCGGGGAAGGAAAGAATAGGGGGGTTATGTAATTATAATTTATTTTTATAATTAATTATGCTCCATAAAGTAACTTTAATTTTCGTTCTTCAAACGAGACCCAACGACTGCCGCCCCCATCTAATTACCCCCATTCCGAACACAATGGGATATGTTTCGTAAACCAATTCGACTATTTCGACTAGTTTCTGTTTAATTTAAAATATAAATCTATATTCATTCAATTCAAACATACATTTCAATTTACAGGGGCCACATACAGACTCTAAAAATTACAGAAAATTTATTTCTAGCTTCGTATTGACGATATGGTCCTAACAGAACTAATTTCGTCTAATTTGGAGATCGTTTGAAAAATGGCCATTTTCTGGTCGATCCAAATTGACTAAGACTGTCAAAACAAGTTTTCCTTTGCCACACTCATATATTAATTCCAGAAATTATGAATTTTGGAATCTAGCAATAACTTGACATTCCGAATCAAACAAAAGTGGTTTCGTCGAAAACGGAGGTCGTTTACAAAATTTTCATTTTTAAGGGCCAAAATTCCATAGCGACTATTCTGAATTTTCAATTGGGGTTAACTTTTTTTCCCACTATGAAATTTCAATTTTTCGGATTCGTTGGAAATATATTTTCAAATAGATTCTAATATTTTTGGTTTTGCTAAAATCCGGTTTATTTTGAATCCTGTACATTCATTTGAAATTGGAAATCGAATTTTCAAACTACCACGCCATTTTCAATTCCTTTTATAATTAAAAATAAATATATATTTTCTAACGTCGATTCAAATAAATATATATACGTCCTAATTCTATTCAAAATAAATTTCTCGTTGTTATTATTTAAAATAAATCATTTTAAATATTCAAAATTCACTAAAATTGCCAAAATAAAAATTTCAAATTGGTTCGGATTTCCGGGTTATTACATGCTCTGATACTGTTCTTAGATAACTTCTTGTTTTTGATATGTCTGCTGCTTTTATAAATGTGCCAAATCTGTTGCTTGTCAGCTTGGGCCTTAGGCTTAAAATTCTTTTATCTGTGATACCTTCTTTGTCTACTATGTCTTGTTACAGTCTTCATTAATAGGGAAACCAATTGGTATAAGATGTGTTGTTTTTGTCTTGCTATATATTTTTTCCCCTCTTATTTTGATTCTTAATTTTAAAATTATTTATTGATTATTCATTCAGAAATTGAAATCAATGATCAAATTGAATTGTATTTATAATTCACCAAAATTATTATCAGAATTTGAAATTGTGATGAATTGTGATTATCGTATATTTCACAACAAGAGGAGATTTTCATGATGGTTGAACAGTTATTATAATATCTTTGAACAGGGAATTGTTTCACGTCCATCTTCATTATCTTTCATCTTTCAGCCATCCATCATGATTTTATAACAATGTGGAGAGTTTAATAATTTTTAAAAATCATCTTGAATAAACAATGGAAATATTTAAGATGGAAATGTGACTATATTATTATTCAGAATAAGTGATAATTGAAAATTTTCAATGATCCCGGTACAGTTGGTCATATTTCACAATATGATTAATTTAGAAATTTATTTCACAAACCATTTCTGTATCTATCAAATTTCTAACGTTCATATTGGTTTATATATATACTGAGGAGTTTTACTTTTGAGCTGAAAATAATAAATATATAATTAATACATAAGTGTGTCTCTAACCTTATTTAAAAATCCAAGCTCTGGTCATGCATGGTTATGAGACAACTTATAATTTAAGCTGTGACTGGCCTCATTTAAAAATCCAAGCTCTGGTTATGCGTGGTCAGTGTGCTCTTAAATAAAAAATAAGAGAAAAGGAAATAGTGTTCTATAAATAGAAATTAATCTGAAATACTCCTTAGTGTTTAAAAACTGGCCTATCAATCCATCTTCTAACTTGTGAAATGTGTTGAAATCTTATGAAATATTATGATTCGTTGATTTATAGCTACTTGGGTTTGAGATTACTTGATTTTGTCACTTAAATTGAATTTATAACTATAGTCCAAATCCATTACTGTTTTGTGGTTCAATTTTATAATGTTCTTTGGGATATATATGTCTTTGAAAATCTCTCCATTATATATAAAATTCATTGTAAATCCGTCATTCTCCACAATGTGAAATATGCCTCTAGTTTTTAGTTTATTATGATTTTTGTTTGGCTGATTGAGATTTATGATGACCGTTCTTCCTCTTAAGCTAAAGATATATTTTTTAGTCATTTTTCATCTATATTTTAATTTCTGTATCCTTTCGATGATAACAAAAGGGAGAGAATGGATTGATATTTTGATTTCTGAGTGAATATTTTATAAATATTTTTAATTTCGAAAATTCATTATTATTCATTCATTTCACTCATGCACAGTTATAGGGGTGGTTTCTGCTGTAGGGGGAGCAAATAAATAGGGGGAGTTTAATATTCACGGTCAAACACATTTATTGTGCTCAAAATCTTTTATTTGCTTGTCATCATCAAAAGGGGGAGATTGTTCTATATGACGTAGTTGTATACACAATTATATGATTTCTGTTTGATGATCACAACCAAATAGATATTATTTTAAATGTGTTTGTTACTGTTTTGTTCTGTATATACATCACAGACAGGAATATAATATTTAAATAGAATAAGACTGTGCAGACATTCACAGTATTTTATTTAAATTGAATATTATATTTCAAACATTCAAACAGTACAACTATTTATATCTCCACTATTTAAACACGTCATATGAATTTGTACTTATAAATAAACTGAATAAAATAGCCAAATTTGTTTGACAATAATATAATATTATTTTATTTCAATCAAATTTGTTTATTACAAACATCAGTACAATTCATATAAATACACAGCTCCTCAGTACACCTCTCATCACTCAATAGATTCATTGTCACTCAGTTATACATACACAACGGATACACAGTTACATTTCATATACAGTTTCACTGTTATACAGACACTTTGACATATTCGCTGGCACAGTCTTCAGTTCTTTGCCTTCTGTCTTCGCAGCATCCTTCAGCGAGTCCAATCATCCATACCATCCATACCTGTCACATACAGAAACACACACATATAGTATATAGAACAGAAATAATATTCTAAATTCTAGCGAATGTATTTTTTATTTTTAAATTTAATTTGCCTCAGAATTTCAGTGTGTTTCTCATCATTTTTCTTGACTTGATCTGATATTTATATATTTCCAGTACCCACTGATCAGCCGCAAAACATTACACCGGTTTGCTGATCAGAACCAGTTGATTATGAACAACCACAACACAGTGTAGCAATCTGCTGATATGTATTCAATTAGACACACATACGTGTATATATACATATATGTATACATACAGGTCAACATCATGTTCAACATAGCAGTGAAATGGAGCAAATGAATAAAAGCAAGAACATGGACGAGCCAAGCCAAAGACTGCTCAAAAAATAATAAAGCCAGTTTCAATGATGGTCAAACAAGTACTCAAAACAGCAATGTGATCATGTAATGCAACAATGGTGATATAACAAAGTGTCGAGCTCAAGCATGATTTTCAGCTCAAATTTGTTACAGACTATATGGAAAGATGGTCACACAGTAATGTCACAAATGCAAGAATTCACAAGCAATGCAAGTAATACATGACTGGTGGAGCAACATGGCAAAGTAGCTCAACATGGTCGAGACAACTCAACATGGTCGAGACAGCTAAACAAGCTCAAAGAACCAAGCAACATGGTGAATGATAGCAGCATGAAAATGAATACACAATTGTATACAAGGTGTTCATGTGCACATAGTATTTCAAAAAGTCAGCAAGTAACCAACAAGATTCAGGAAAAACAGTGGAGTTGTGTACACAACATGGAGGTGCAAACTCAAATATGTCAAAATGTCATACAGCAAAATGTATACATGCTCAAATATATGTATACAAGTGAAACAGTGGCAAAACATATGCATACAGTTCAAGCTTACGTAGTCACAAGGATGGAACAAAACAGGTTCAAATATACACACATATGTGTCAAAACAAGCTAACTGTTTTCATGTGCAAGCTAGATAGCATAACAACTCAGTGGCACAAATGGTGCAGCAAACAAGTGTCTGCAAATGCAGTTTTTTTTTTCATTACCAAAAGAGATAAATTCCAAATTAGAAGTATTCCAGATTTAAACAATACAATTTCAAGGGACATAAACATCTTTGGCAAGAATAATTAGTTTCCAGATATGGAAATTCAGAGGAGCATTTTTTGTTTGGAAAGAAGTAAAGACTGCATTTCATATAGCCTAAGAATTCACTATTTTAATTTGGCAAGATTCAAAAACAGGCAAAACATATATGGAAAGTTTCAACTATTTCAGGAATTGCCACAAATCGTCAAGTTTTTAAGTCATGCATATGAGCATATGAAACATGTAAGTAATCAGTGAATTGGATTCACTTTTGGCAAGTTTTAAAATCAGTTTTTGGCAGTAACATTTCCAGGCAGCAAGTCAGGGACAAAAAACAAAGAGGAATACATGGCAAGTATTTCTAATTTTCCTATTATGCAATTTTCGGGAACTAGAAAGAATGACATTTTTTGGCAAGTGTATAATTAGTTTCCAGAAATGCAAATGTCATCAACTAAGCAAGGAATCATGCAGAGAAATTTATCAAAGACCAAATTGTTTTTGGCAAGAAATAACAAATGGTTTTCATGTATTCAATCAACAATACAAAGGCCAAATATAGTTCCAGAATTAATTCACTAATACATGGCAACAAATCTCGAAAAATTATTACTTTCAGATTTCAATCAATAAATTCACGCAGAGGAATTAAAGCCGATTTTATCAAGAGATTCAAAAGAGAAAACCGCAACAAATCAACCAAGTCACACATGAGAAATCAGAGAATTTTAAGGATTCGATTATCCTATAAATTGACCACATCATCACTGGCAATTAATTTATCGAAAACCAAGCATCACAAATTTCAAGCAAAGATTTAAAATTCGAACAACCCACAATTTTTCAGGTTTTGATCGCCAGAGAATTCCCAATCAAAGACGTAGAGGAACACATCAGACTCTAGCTTCATAGATTAGCCAATTCTTCAAGCATCGAATCGATATGGGAATTTTTTTAGAAACCCTAGCAATATCTCCAATTGTAGCCGCCATTTTTTCACTGAGGAGAGGATCGGGCAAATGAGAGTGACGATGGACAAAAAAAATTGGGTCGACCAAGTTTTGTAAAAGGGCTTAGTTTTGGTTTTAAATTAAAAAAGGGGTTTCTTTGTTTATTTTATTGTTTTGTTTTTCAATTTCTTTTGTAATCATCGAACAGTTCTAGAGTCTATAAAATCTAGGGGTTACGGGGTTGTAATCCGGGAAAATCTAGCTGAGGGGATATCGGTCAGTCTAGGGTTTTGAGCGTAGGATTAGAATAGGAGCGAGGGGTTCGCGAGTGTAAATGGCCTTGTATGCGGGATCTGTTCTTTTACTTAGTAGAAACCTTAGGAATGCAGCAGTAGGCAGGGTTTTGCCGAAGCTGAGTATATCTTTGTGTGATTTATTTTCTTCACTTTTATTTTTGCTGCATTCTGTGATCTGTTTATTATTTTAATATCTTGTAAGTTTTGAACTCAGCAATAAATTGTAATTAACCCTATTCACCCCCCTCTAGGGTTAATCTAGATCCAACGAGTTGTATCATAGCAGGTTATTTCATTAACTCTAGAGGAATGGGTCATCCTAATTGTCAGTCCTCTAAGAGTCATGCCAGTTGTATTCCATCTATCTTTAATGGTCCAAATTTTTTAAATTTGAAATTGGAAATGGAGTTATATTTAAAATCTGTTGATATTAAATGTTGGGATACTATTATTAATGGATATGTATGGTTAGTAGGAACGATATTGGATTTAATTCTCGTGCTACTCGTATTTTATATTCTTATCTTGATGACGACCAATATAGCCTTATCTCCCATTGTTTGACTGCGCAGGAAATCTGGAGAACTCTCGACACGCTGTATGAAAAATCTGACAACAGCTCAAAACCCAGAATGTCAACTCAGATTCATATATATGCTTAATTGGTCATGTAGATGAAATTACAGACAGATCAAACGATGGAGTATCAACAGATGCTGAAACTGAAAATCTCACATACGAAGATTTAGTCTATATGTGTGTTGATTTAACTAAATCTGTTGATAAACTTCAGTTGGAAAACAAATCTCTGAAATATAAGAATTCTGAGTTGACCAACAAAATTGATGATTTGGAATTACAACTTGAATATTTTAAAAATTCTTCAAATTTAGATTGCAAAAATTGTTTGAAATTGGAAACCAATCTTGTTTATCTAAATAAAAATATTCAAAAGTTTGAAAAGGAAATTCCGATCTTAAAAGAAAACAAGATTGAGTTATCAAGTTTGAATAATTTTTTACCAAAGGAATTTGAAAATTTTAAGACTGATATATATTCCAAATTTGAAATTGCTGAAAAGGAGAATTTGTGGAAATCCGATTTGATTTTGAAAAAACTTGAAAACGAGATTGAAAATCCAAGAAATTTGAGTCTGAAAAACAAAAACATTTTGAATTTGAAACTGCTGAGTCCCAAACCAAAATTAAATTGCTTAATGATGAAAATTTGGTTTTGAAATCTGATTTTGAAAGACATAAGACCACTAAAAATCATTGTTCAGATTTAATGAAAGAAAACGGTGATCTTAAAACTGAAATTCAACAACTTAAAACAATTTTGAGTAAATTTTCTAATGGAGAAAAATCTTTAAATATGTTGTTGAAAAACCAAATTTCTATTGGAAATAAATGTGGTCTTGGTTTTGGGAAAAATAATGTTTTTGGAAAACGAAACTCAAATGATTTGAAAAATCTCTCAAACTGCTTTGGTAAGAATCGTTTTCAAAATTTGAACTTAGATGAATTTAAAGGATTTTTAAATCATAAACGTGATGTGAATTTGTTTTGTAATAATCCATCTAAACAATCCTGGATCCCAAAAAGAAATAAAAAAACTTTATTAAATTCAAACAGTTTTGGGTTCCAAAGGGTACAAAGGTAAATTCGGATGGATTGTTATGCAAACAAGTCTGGGTACCAAAATGTGTGAACAAAACTGTGAGTGGTTTTGCAAATTTTGTTAGACCATTCGATTCTATAAATTCATAGGTACCAAAGGATGGTTGAGGAACTACTATGCTGAAAAGAAATTTGAAATTGAGCTAGTTTATATGTCTGCATCATTTATAGTTCCTTTAGCCAAGATCAGTTGAGTTAGAGATTCATTTGCTTACACGGATTTCATGTATGATCTCTAGACTCATTTTTGTATATTCTTTGTTTTTACTCTTTTTTTCCCTTCTACCTCTTCTGTCTATTTACTTTTTTGATTTATCATCGCCATAATATTTTCTTTTCCTCTTGGGCTTCCTTAACTTCCAGTTGCAGAACTCTTGATTTTCTGGAAATTTACTTCACTTGAATGAAAATATGATATTTTAATCTTTTCCAGATCTTGAATTTAAATTTGTAAATATCTGCAGTTGTTTTGAAGTTCATTTTCTGTTTTTTGAATTCCTAACGGTGTTGACGTATTCTTGTTATATCTTGAACATTGTTAATATGAATTCTAAATTTTCTGAAGATCTGAAAAAAAATTGAAATTTCACACATCTCTGCTGTTCTGAAGTTCTTATAATTCATTTTAGAAAGGTTTGAAAATTTATACTCATTGCAGCACACTACTATTTCTCAGTCGTGATAATTTCATTGGTTTTCATATTGGCTTGGACATTTTTTAATCTGTCTTGAATCTCAGTGATACATCATGAAATACATTTTGTATTCATGATCGGTATGGTTGAAATTTGTTTATTTGAAATCATTTGAAATTCTTGATATTTTGAATTTCACACACCTCCTAAATTTGAAATTATCAACCTTGTGTGACTAATTCATTATATCTCAAAACTTGACATCGATTCATGTGATTTCAAATAAATTATTTTGGATCATGAATATCTCTCAAATGTGATGTAAATGATCTGAAATTTCTCTTGTGCTTGTCAGAAATATTCTTTGAATAATTCTTTTGAAAATATGGTTTTAAAACTCTCGGCTATTTCATGATGATTTGATGTATATATTTGTTTGTTTAAATCATTTGAAATTATTGATTTATTGAATCTCACACATATCTTGAATCTGAAATTTGATCTGGTGTGATCGATTCATTGAATTTAAAGTTTTTCATATTCCTCAAATGATTTTAAATAAATGGTATTTTTAATGCTGGATCATGAATCATCTTATGTGACCGTCATCTTAATAAGTATGCTTTGAAACTTTTTTTTGTGATGCTCTGATACTGTTCTTAGATAACTGCTTGTTTTTGATTTGTCTGCTGCTTTGATAAATGTGCCAAATCTGTTGCTTGGTCTGCTTGGGCCTTGGGCTTAAAATTCTTTTATCTATGATACCTTGTTTGTCTACTATGTCTTGTTACAGTCTTCATTAATAGGGACACCAATTGGTATCAGATGTGCTGTTTTTGTCTTGCTGTATATCCCCCCTTGTTTTGTATAAATCTTCATATCCCTCTTGTAATTGATTTTCATTTTTAAAATTATTTATTGATTATTCATTTAGAAATTGAAATCAATGACTAAATTGAATTGTATTTATAATTCATCAAAATTATTATCAGAATTTGAAATTGTGATGAATTGTGACTACCGTATATTTCACAACAGGAGGAGATTTTCACGATGGTTGAACAGTTATTATAATATCTTTGAACTGGCAATTATTTCACAACCATCTTCATTATCTTTCAACTTTCTGTCATCCGTCGTGATTTTTTAATAATGTGGAGAGTTTAATAATTTTTAAAAATCATCTTGAATAAACAGTGGAAATATTTAAGATGGAAATGTGACTGTATTATTATTCAGAATTAGTGATAATTGAAAATTTCCAATGATCCCATTACAATTGGTCATATTTCATAATTTGATTAATTTAGAAATTTATTTCACAAATCGTTTCTGTACCTATCACATTTCTATCGTTCATGTTGGTTTATATATATACTAAGGAGTTTTTCTTTTGAGCTGAAAATAATAAATATATAATTAATACATAAGTGTGTCTCTAACCTCATTTAAAAATCCAAGGTCTGGTCATGCATGATTATGAGTCAACTTACAATTTCAGCTGCGACTGGCCTCATTTAAAAATCTAAGCTCTGGTTATGTGTGGTCAGTGTGCTCTTAAATAAAAAATAAAAGAAAAGGAAATAATGTGCGATAAATAGAAATTAGTCTGAAATACTCCTTGGTGTTTAAAAAACAGCATATCAATCCATCTTCTAACTTGTGAAATGTGTTGAAATCTTATGAAATATTATGATTTGTTGATTGATAGCTACAAGGATTTGAGATTACTTGATTTTGTCACTTAAATTGAATTTATAACTATAGTCCAAATCCATTACTGTTTTGTGGTTCAATTTTATAAAGTTCTTTTGGAAATATATGTTTTTGAAACTCTCTCCATAATATATAAAATTCATCGTAAATCCATCATTCTCCACAATGTGAAATATGCCACTAGGTCTTAGTTTATTATGATTTTTGTTTGGCTGATTGAGATTTATGATGACCGTTCTTCCTCTTAAGCTGAAATTATATTTTTTTTAGTCATTTTTCATCTATATTTTAATTTCCGTATCCTTTCGATGATAACAAAAGGGGGAGAATGGATTGAGATTTTGATTTATGAGTGAATATTTTATAAATATTTTTAATTTCGAAAATTCATTATTATTCATTCATTTCACTCATGCACAGTTATAGGGGGAGTTTCTGCTGTAGGGGGAGCAAATAAATAGGAGGAGTTTAATATTCACTGTCGAACACATTTATTGTGCTCAAAATCTTTTATTTGCTTGTCATCATCAAAAGGGGGAGATTGTTGTATATGACGTAGTTGTATACACAATTATATGATTTTTGTTTGATGATCACAACCAAATAAATATTATTTTAAATGTGTTTGTTACTGTATTGTTCTGTATATACATCATAGACAGGAATATAATATTTAAATAGAATAAGACTGTGCAGACATTCATATATTCATACAGTATTTTATTTAATTTGAATATTATATTTCGAACATTCAAACAGTACAACTATTTATATCTCCACTATTTAAACACGTCATATGAATTTGTACTTATAAATAAACTGAATAAAATAGACAAATTTGTTTGACAACAATATAATATTATTTTATTTCAATCAAATTTGTTTATTACAAACATTAGTACAATTCATATAAATACACAGCTCCTCACTACATCTCTCATCACTCTGTAGATTCATTGTCACTCAGGTATACATACACAACAGATACACAGTTACATTTCATATACAATTTCACTATTATGCAGACACTTTGACATATTCACCAACACAGTCTTCAGTTATTTGCCTTCTATCTTCACAGCATCCTTCAGTCAGTCCAGTCATCCATACCATCCATACCTATCACATACAGAAATACACACACAGTATCTAGAACAGAAATAATATTCTAAATTCTAGCGAATATTATTTTTATTTTTAAATTTAATTTGCCTCAGAATTTTGGTGTGTTTCTCATCATTTTTCATGACTTGATCGGATATGTATATAATTCTTGTACCCACTGATCGGCCGTAGCACACTACACCGGTTTGCTGATCAGAACTAGTTGATTCTGAACAGCCACAACACAGTGTAGCGATCTGTTGATATGTATTCGAATAGACACATACACGTGTATATATACATATATGTATACATACAGGTCAACATCATGTTCAGCATAGCAGTGAAATGGAGCAAATGAATACAAACAAGAACATGGACGAGCCAAGCCAAAGACTTCTCAAAAATAATAAAGCCAGTTTCAACAATGATCAAACAAGTACTCAAAACAGCAATGTGATCATGTATTGCAACAATGGTGATATAAAAAAGTGTCGAGCTCAAGCATGATTTTCAGCTCAAATTTGTTCAAGACTATATGGAAAGATGGTCAGACAACAATGTCAAAAATGCAAGAATTCACAAGCAATGCAAGTAATATATGACTGGTGGAGCAACATGGCAAAGCAGCTCAACATGGTCAAGACAACTCAACATGGTCGAGACAACTAAACAAGCTCAAAGAACCAAGCAATATGGTGAATGATAGCAGCATGAAAATGAATACACAATTGTATACAAGGTGTTCATGTGGACATAGTATTTCAGAAAGTTAGCAAGTAACCAACAAGGTTCAGGAAAAACAGTGGAGTTGTGTACACAGCATGGAGGTGCAAACTCAAATATGTCGAAATGTCATATAGCAAAAAGTGTACATGCTCAAATATATGTATACAAGTGAAACAGTGGCAAAACATATGCACACAGTTCAAGCTTATGCAGTCACAAGGATGCAACAAAACAGGTTCTAACATACATACATATGTGTCGAAACAAGTTAACTGTTTTCATGTGCAAGCTAGATAGCATAGCAACTCAGTGGCAAAAATGGTGCAGAAAACAAGTGTCTGCAAATGCAGTTTTTTTTTTCATTACCAAAAGAGATAAATTCCAAAGTAGAAGTATTCCAGATTTAAACAATGCAATTTCAAGGGACATAAACATCTTTGGAAAGTATAATTAGTTTCCAGATATGGAAATTCAGAGGAGCATTTTCTATTTGGAAAGAAGTAAAGACTGCATTTCATATAGTCTAGCTAAGAACTCACTGTTTTAATTCGGCAAGATTCAAAAACAGGCAAAACATATATGGCAAGTTTCAACTATTTCAGGAATTGCCACAAATCATCAAGTTTTTAAGTCATGCATATGAGCATATGAAACATGCAAATAATCAATGATTTGGATTCACTTTTGGCAAGTTTTAAAATCAGTTTTTGGCAATAACATTTCCAGGTAGCATGTCAGGGACAAAAAACAAATAGGAATACATGGCAAGTATTTCTAATTTTCCTATTGTGCAATTTTCAGGAATAGCAAGAATGACATTTTTGGCAAGTGTATAATTAGTTTCCAGAAATGCAAATGTCATCAACTAAACAAGGAATCACACAGGGAAATTTATCAAAGACCAAATTATTTTTGGCAAGAAACAATGAATGGTTTTCATGTATTCAATCAACAATACAAGGGCCAAATATAGTTCCAGAATTCATTCACTAATACATGGCAACAAGTCTCGAAAAATTATTACTTTCATATTTCAATCAAGAAACTCATGCAGAGGAATTAAAGCCAATTTTATCAAGAGATTCAAAAGAGAAAACCGTAACAAATCAGCCAAGTCACACACGAGAAATCAGAGAATTTTAAGGATTCGATTATGCTATAAATTGACCACATCATCACTGGCAATTAGTCTATCGAAAACCAAGCATCACAAATTTCAAGCAAAGATTTAAAATTCGAACAACTCACAATTTTTCAAGTTCCGATTGCCAGAGAATTCTCAATCGAAGACGAAGAGGAACACATCAGAATCGAGCTTCATAGATTAGCCAATTCATCAAGCATCGAATCGATTTGGGAAATTTTTCAGAAACCCTACCAATATCTCCAATCGCAGCTGCCATTTTTTCATTGAAGAGAGGATCGGTCAAATGAGAGTGACAATCGACAAAAGAAATTGGGCCGACCAAGTTTTGTAAAAGGGATTAGTTTTGGTTTTAAATTAAAAAGGGGGTTTCTTTGTTTTTTTTATTGTTTTTTTTTCAATTTCTTTTGTAATCATCGAATAGTTCTAGAGTCTGTAAAATCTAGGAGTTACGGGTTTGTAATCCAGGAAAATCTGGTCATAGGGATATCGGTCGGTCTAGGGTTTTGAGCGTAGGATTAGAATAGGAGCGAGGGGTTCATGAGTGTACATGGCCTTGTATGCGGGATCTATTCTTTTAACTAGTAGAAACCTTAGGAATGCAGCAGTAGGCAGGGTTTTGCCGAAGCTAGGTTTATCTGTGTGTGATTTATTTTCTGCACTTTTATTTCTGATGCATTCTGTGATTTTTTTATTATTTTAATATCCTGTAAGTTTTGAACTCAACGATAAATTGTAATAAACCATATTCACCCACATCTAGGGTTAATCAAGATCCAACATTTGATTGCATTAGCTTCTATATATAATTTTGAAATTCATCAAATGGACGTCAAGACTGCTTTTCTAAATGGAGAACTTGATGAAGAGATATATATGTCTCAACCAGAAGGCTTTGTAATGCCTGGACAAGAGCATAAAGTATGTAAACTTATTAAATCACTTTATGGTCTTAAACAAGCAGCAAAGCAATGTCATGAAAAGTTTGATTAAACTACTATATCCAATGGATTTAGGATCTTTGAATCTGACAAATGTGTCTATAGCAAGTTTCATTCACGTAAAGGTGTAATTATATGCCTTTACGTGGATGATATGCTTTTATTTGGAACGGACACTTCGAGTATTGAAGAAACTAAAAGATATCTATCCTCATTGACATGAAAGATACGTGAGTATCTGAAATAATTCTTGGAATAAGAATCATGAAAACAAAAGATGGGTTGTCGATTACCCAGTCTCATTACAATGAGAAATTTTTGAAAAGAATCAATCTATTCGTTTGTAAACCTATGTCTACTCCGTTTGATCCAAATATGCAGTTATACATTAATACTGGAAGAGCTATAGAACAATTGGAATATGCTAGAGTTATTGTAAGTCTGATGTATGCAATGACATGCACACGACCAGATATTGCGTATGCAATTGGAAAAATGAGTAGATATACTAGCAACCCTAGTCATATCCACTGGAATGCAATACATAGAATTTTAAAGTATTTAAAAGGTACCATAAATTATGGTATACATTACAATGGCTATCTGAGTGTACCAGAAGGGTACACAGATGCTAGTTGGAACACTGGAAGTGAAGATAATAAATCAACTAGTGGATGGATATTCACTCTTGGTGGGGAAGCATTATCCCGGGCCTTAAAGAAACAGACATGTATTGCTAATTCAACCATGGCTGCTGTGTTTATAGCACTGGCTTTTGGTAGTAAAGAAGCGGAATGGCTAAGGAATTTATTATTAGAAATTCCTGTATGGCCAAAACCTATGCCACCAATATACGTGCATTGTGATAGTCAATCTACATTGTCACAAGCTTACAACCAAGTTTATAATGGTAAATCTAGACATATTGGTCTAAGGCACAGTTTGGTTAGGCAAATGCTCACTGAAGGAGTAATTACCATAGATTTTGTGAGATCCGGCTAGAATTTGGCAGATTCGTTTACTAAAGGACTTGCAAGGAACTTAGTGATAAAAACATCACAGGGAATGGGTTTAAATCCTATACAGTACAATTGCCAATGAAAGAAACTCAACTCAACATAATAAAGAAATTTGTTATCTTGAGTTCAAAGAGCAAAAGTACTTCATATGATTGCGGTTGGAAGCACTATAATACTTATTCTGAAAAACTAAGTATAATCATACATTTCAAAGAAAAGTGCTTGGTACTTATAATGACAAGGAGAGGATGTTTTGCTTAGAACCTAATAGGTTTATAACAGATATACTGTTGAGGTGTGTGTTATAAGGCACTTCTGGGAAACCTACCTATATGAATGCAATGAAGGTGGTACCGCTTTCTATGAGATTTTGGCTTGATCTTTAAGGGCATTTCATGAAAGAAGAAACAGTCACGAGGCTAATCCATGGGTCAGGCAAACTACTATCTGAAAATATGAAAATGAACGCGTGATACTCACATCTGGTAGATCATATAGGATCGATGGTTCAATGCTTATGCACAAATTTTCCTGCATATAATTGACAAGAGGAATTTATTTAATATTTGGCGGAGGATTGTTAGTGGAAATTTAAAATAAAAGGAAGAGGCGGCAAAATTCTTTTGTCCCACATCATGAAATATACATGTGTTTATCACTATATAGTAAACACATAGTATATTATATCAAAAGAAAGAGATGGAGAAATAAGGCAAGAACATGACATACATGACATTGGCATGACCATTAATATTTAAAGAGTCAAAATATGGGCCTTGGGGCTCTTGGTGTCTCATGATAAGATGGACCTCGTTATGCTAAGGGGCTTGCTCTCTGTGGGCTGTTTTCTTTTTTATCTAAGAAATCTTGCCGCAGTTTTACACCTTTACTAGTCGACTGGTTATATTAGGACCAGTCGACTGGTCAAGTATAAACTGCGGAGTCTGTTTGATTACAGACAGACACAACGTTTCAAATATGATTGCCTAGTATACTAACCAGTCGACTGGTCTGAAAAGCACCAGTGGACTGGTACGAACAACTGTGACTGTTTCTAAAAAGAATCAGTCGCTATTGTTCAAAGAATTGCGATCTTTCTGAAGAGAAGCAATCGTATCTCCACACTACTATAAAAAACGGACTGCAATTCAGTTTTGATACACTTGAATTCCTTCTCTATCTACATCTTCTCTCTAATCCACAAAATTTCTGATAAATTATATAAGATATAGTTCTGCAGGCTATACCTTTATTATCTTGTTACTGCAACAATAAATCCAGATAGTGAACCGTCGTGTTTTTGCAACCATGCTGATTAAAGATATTTGATATCTACTCCGTTGTATGTTCGAACAGATTTGCCATTAATCGTGCACACAAGATAAGAGAGCAAATACTGTTTTAGGATAACGATCACCACATCGTGCCTCGGAGAATTACAAACAAAAAGAATCAACGATGAATTTACTTCAACAATCTAAAATAGTAATTCGGCAATGGCTCCACACAGTCTTAAGGAATTTACCGCTGATTTTACAAAGCTAGAGAGATTCGATGGTGTTAATTTTCTTCAATAGCAGAAAAAGATGCATTTCTTACTCGCTGGAACGAAAGTGGTATATGTTCTAACTACGTCGAAACCCACGCAGACTGAAGATGAAACGATTGCGCAAACATGAGATCGAGTCAAATGGGAACAAGATGATTATATTTGCAAGGGGCATATATGCAACGCAATGACAGGACACTCTTCGATATGTACTACATACAACAAGCCCACTGCAAAAGACGTCTGGGATTCATTGGAAGCAAAGTATCTTATGGAGGATGCGACTAGTAAGAAATTTCTAGCTTCAAAATTTTTTAACTACAAAATGACTGATGATCGTCCAGTGGTAGAGCATTTCAATGATATCATGCACATACTTAATCAATTCAGCCAACATAATTTAAATATGGATGAGGAAATTAAGGTCTCATCGATAATAGACAAATTATCCCCTTCTAGGAAAGATCAAAGGAAACTATTGAAACACAAGAACGAGGAGATAAGTAAAGACGACCTTGCACAATATTTGCAAGTTGAACAACAACTGAGACAGAAAAATCTTTCGAACATTTGGTTGAAGGATCTAGAAATAATGTAGAGCATCAATTAATGATATCTACAAACCTAGAATCTGATCCTTTAACATATAAAGAGGCAATTAAATCTCAAGATTCATCATTTTGGAAAGAAGTAATAAATGATGAAATGGATTCTATTATGGGAAATAAAACATGGAAACTAGTAGATTTACCACTTGGTTCTAAACCAAATGGATGTAAATGGATATTTAAGAAAAGTTAAAAGCAGATGGCACAATCAAAATTTTTAAAGCAAGATTAGTTGCCAAAGGATTCACACAGAAAGAAGGAATACATTATTTTGATACATATGCCCCAGTAGAAAGAATTTCAACTATTAGGACTTTGATTGCATTAGCTTCTATATATAATTTTGAAATTCATCAAATGGACATCAAGACTGCATTTCTAAATGGAGAATTTGATGAAGAGATATATATGTCTCAACCAGAAGGCTTTGTAATGCCTGGACAAGAGCATAAACTATGTAAACTTATTAAATCACTTCATGGTCTTAAACAAGCACCAAAGCAATGGCATGAAAAGTTTGATAAAACTATTATATCTAATGGCTTTAGGATCTTTGAATCTGACAAATGTTTCTATAGCAATTTTCATTCAAGTAGTGGTGTAATTATATGCCTTTACGTGGATGATATGCTTATATTTGGAACGAATACTTCGAGTATTGAAGAAACTAAAAGATATATATTATTGCCTGGTATACTAACTAGTCGACTGGTATAAAAAGCACCAGTCGACTGGTATGAACAACTGCGACTGTTTCTGAAAAGAAATAGTCGCTATTGTTCAAAGAATTGCGATCTTTCTGAAGAGAAGCAACCGTATCTCCTCACTACTATAAAAAACGGGCTGCAATTCAGTTTTGATACACTTGAATTCCTTCTCTAACTACATCTTCTCTCTAATCTAACAAATTTCTGATAAATTATATAAGATATAGTTCTGTAGGCTATACCTTTATTATCTTGTTACTGCAGCGATAAATCCAGATAGTGAATCATCGTGTTTGTGCAACCTTGCCGATTAAAGATATTTGATATCTGCTTCGTTGTATCTTCGAATAGATTTGCCATTACTCGTGCACACAAGATAAGAGGGCAAATACTGTTTTAGGATAGCGATCACCACACCATGCCTCAGAGAATTACAAACAAGAAGAATCAGCGATGAATTTACTCCAACAATTTAAAATAGTAATTCGGCAATGGCTCCACACAGTCTTAAGGAATTTGCCGCTGATTTTACAAAGCTAGAGATTCGATGGTATTAGTTTTCTTCGATGGCAGAAAAAGATGCATTTCTTTCTCGTTAGAATGAAAGTGGTATATGTTCTAACTACGCCAAAACCAACACAGACTGAAGATGAAACAATTGCGCAAACACGAGATCGAGTCAAATGGGAACAAGATGATTATATTTGCAAGGGGCATATATGCAACGCAATGACGAATACACTTTTCGATATGTACTTCAACAAGCCCATTGCAAAAGATGTCTGGGATTTATTGGAAGCAAAGCATCTTGTGGAGGACGCAACTAGTAAGAAATTTCTAGCTACAAAATGTTTTAATTACAAAATGACTGATGATCATCCTGTAGTAGAGCAATTCAATGATATCATGCACATACTTAATCAATTCAGTCAACATAAGTTAAATATGGATGAGGAAATTAAGGTCTCATCGATAATAGACAAATTACCCCCTTCTTGGAAAGATCAAAGGAAAGTATAGAAACACAATAAGGAGGAGACGAGTCTAGACGGCCTTGCACAATATTTGCAAGTTGAACAACAACTGAGACAGAAAAATATTTTAGACCAAACTTCGTCGTATATTTAGTTGAAGGATCTAAAAATATTGTAGATCATCCATTAATGGTATCTACAAACCTAGAATCTGATCATTTAACATATAATGAGGCAATTAAATCTCAAGATTCATCATTTTGGCAAGAAGTTATAAATGATGAAATGGATTATATTATGGGAAATAAAACATGGAAACTAGTAGATTTACCTCCTGGTTCTAATTCAATAGGATGTTAATGGATATTTAAAAAAAATTAAAAGCAGATGGCACAATCAAAAACTTTAAAGCAAGATTAGTTGCCAAAGGATTCACATAGAAAGAAGGAATAGATTATTTTGATACATATGCCCCAGTAGCAAGAATTTCAACTATTAGGACTTTAATTGCATTAGCTTCTATATATAATTTTGAAATTCATCAAATGGACGTCAAGACTGCATTTCTAAATTGAGAACTTGATGATGAGATATATATGTCTCAACCAGAAGGCTTTGTAATGCCTGGACAAGAACATAAAGTATGTAAACTTATTAAATTACTTTATGGTCTTAAACACCAAAGCAATGGCATGAAAAGTTTGATAAAAGTATTATATCCAATGGCTTTAGGATCTTTAAATCTGACAAATGTGTCTATTGCAAGTTTCATTCAGGTAAAGGTGTAATTATATGCCTTTATGTGTATGATATGCTTGTATTTTGAACGGATACATCGATTATTGAAGAAACTAATAGATATCTATCTTCATGTTTTGACATGAAAGATATGGGAGTAGCGAAATGATTCTTGGAATATGAATCATGAAAACAAAAGATGGGTTATCAATTACCCAGTCTCAATACATTGAGAAAATTTTGAAAAGATTTAATCTATTCGATTGTAAACCTATGTCTACTCCGTTTGATTCAAATATGCAGTTATACACTAATACTGGAAGAGCTATAGAACAATTGGAATATGCTAGAGTTATTGGAAGTATGATGTATGCAATGACATGCACACGACCAGATATTGCCTATGCTGTTGGAAATATGAGTAGATATACTAGCAACCCTAGTCATATCCTCCGGAATGCAATACATAGAATTTTAAAGTATTTAAAAGGTACCAAAAATTATGGCATACATTACAATGGTTATCCGAGTGTAACAGACGGGTACATAGATGCTAGTTGGAACACTGGAATTGAAGATAATAAATCAACTAGTAGATGGACATTCACTCTTGGTGGGGGAGCGATATCCTGGGCCCCAAAGAAACAAACATGTATTGCTGATTCAACCATGGCCGTTGAGTTTATAGCACTGGCTTCTGGTAGTAAAGAAGCGGAATGGTTAAGGAATTTATTATTAGAAATTCCTGTGTGGACAATACCTATGCCACCAATATATGTGCATTGTGATAGTCAATCTACATTGTCACAAGCTTACAACCAAGTTTATAATGGTATATCCAAACACATTGATCTAAGGCACAGTTTGGTTAGGCAAATGCTCACTGAAGGGGCAATTACCATAGATTCTATGAGATCCGGCCAGAATTTGGAAGATCCATTTACTAAAGGACTTGCAAGGAACTTAGTGATAAATACATCACAGGGAATGAGTTTAAAGCCTAAAAAATACAATCGCCAATGAAAGAAACTCAACTCAACATAATAAAGAAATTTGTTATCTTGAGTACAAAGAGAAAAAGTACTTCATATGATTGCGGTTGGAAGCACTATAATACTTAGTCCGAAAAGCTAAGTTTTATCATACATTCTAAAGAAAAGGGCTTGGTACTTATAAAGACAAGGAGAGGAAGTTCTTCTTAGAACTAAATAGGTTTATAACAGATATACTGTTTAGGTGCGTGTTATAAGGCACTTCTGATAAACCTACCTATATGAATGCAACGAAGGTGGTGTCGCCTTCTGCGAGATTTTGGCTTGATCTCTAAGGGTATATCATGAAAGAAGATACAGACCCAAGGCCAATCCACAGTTCGGGAAAACTACTATCTGAAAATATGAAAACGAGTGCATGATACTCACATCCGGTAGATCATATAAGATCGATGGTTCAATACTTAGTCAACCACTCCATCCTGATATACTTTGATGGGTTTTCACTACGTATAGAAAAAAGTCTGTAAGACATCTATACTTATGCACAAATTTTCCTGCATATAAATGACAAGAGGAATTTATTTAAAATTTGGAGGAGGATTGTTAGAGGAAATTTTAAACAAAAGGAAGGGGGGAATTCTTTTGTCCCACATCATGAAATATACATGTGTTTATCACTATATATGTAAACACATAGTATATTATATCAAAAGAATGAGAAGGGGAAATAAGGCAAGAACATTGTGACGGCCCGCCCCGCACCAACCGACATTTCCTCCAAAAGTGCGCTGTACACATGTCCAGTTAGCACGGGACGGTCGTCGGAAGAAAAGAAGGAAGATGAAGAATCAATAAAGAACCTGTAGAATGTGTCACAGCGCGTGGAACAAAATATAATAACAACATACTTGACATAAAACAGGTGTGACAGTGCATAAGATGAGAACAAACTATCATAGCAGCGGAAAATCCAAATACAGCTTATAATCCAAAGCCAACATTATTACAACTTTTAAACTGTCTCAAAAAGCTAGACAAGAAAGGTATACTAATGCCCTAGTAGTGACCACCAACGACACAGGGAAAATATCTATATATATATATATATATATATCATACGTCGAAGCCTCCTGCTTGCCTCCGGATCAGCTACTCGTGCACCACCAGCTAACCTGTCTCTAATCTGCTCGTTTAGGAGCACCCAGAGTAATAAAAAGAGACATAAAACTTTGGGTCAGACAAAAGTCTGGTATGAGCGATAAGCAGCCAAACAGAACAATAACAGGTATACTATACCATACCTGAACCTGGACCTGCAACCGAAGAGTTAGCACTACATACTGTACAACACTCTAAGGTGCCACTAACATATGGTGTACAAGCATACGGGGGTGGGGGTGTGCATGTCATAGTGATGGAAAACAATCAAGCATAACAACTATCCTCACATCTCTCACTCAGTGCGTAAAGCATACGATATCCACTATTTGATCACCTAATCTTTTGGGCCTTGACCGAGTCCAACCCCGTACAAGTATCACTACAATCCCAC
The DNA here is from genome assembly GCA_030737875.1 of Allium sativum. NCBI lineage: Eukaryota > Viridiplantae > Streptophyta > Magnoliopsida > Asparagales > Amaryllidaceae > Allium > Allium sativum. The sequence goes on from CM060912.1 coordinate 802,362,966, forward strand.
TATCTATCTCTCAGTTGTGAACCAAAGTTACAAATACCGACAACCCCTTTGCACACGTCCCGCAGCAAAGCCCAATCATGAAGCTTACTCATTGGTTCCCATCTGAATCCTGAGTCAAAGCTCCTCATTTGGACCTCCTTTGCATCTCGGCTTTTGGTCGAATTGGAGTTGGTCTTCAGAACAGTCATCACGTAGAAGAGATAGCATACGTCCGGTTCGGTTCGGTACTCATAGCCCATGCATTGGTTCGGTTCGGATATGCATAGTGCACCAGTCCCCATCGGTTCAGTTCGGTGCTCCCCTTCTAGCTCGGTTCGGTTCGTGGTCCATGCCTTAAGTCCAAGCCCTTCGGTTCGGTCTATCATGCCTTGCCTTCGGTTCGGTTCGAGATGTCCAGGCTCCGGTCCGATCCTCCTCCCTATCTCCGATCCGATCCCCTACTCATATTGAGTTCATGTGGCCTTTCTCCTGTGCCAAGCTCCAGTCCGGTCCTCATGCTCAGCTCCGATCCGATCCCCTCGTCTTCGTTCCTGGTCCAAACCCAACTCCAACTCTATGCAAATGGCCTTCCTTCTTACCAAGCTTCCTTTGTGCCAGATTTCAGTCCGGTTCGGATTTCCTTGCCCAGCTCTCCTATCCGATCTGAGCCCCAAATCCGATCCGATCTGAAACCCTGCACAATTTTCCAGCAACTTTTCCAACGAGCTAATTACACCATTCGACGGCGTTTTCGATCAATCTAACACTTCTAGGCAATCAAAAAACATACCATACAGTCATAGCAACATGTACAATCAATCATAAACACCAAAACAACAACTATAGCATGTAAAATGGATCAAACATACCCAAAATCCCATATTTTCACTTAAGCATGTTTAAGCAAAAATAATGATATGATTAACAAAACTTAACCAAATCAAACCAAATTTCTAACAGAGGTATAAAACATTATTTTCGAATTTATAAATATTTTTCCAGATTTTAATTACGTTAAAAACGCTAATTAACACTAATCAACACTAATTAGCCATAATTAGTGTAAAAGCAAGCTAATCACTCACCTTAGCCACAAATAAAACCTTTAGAACTGAAACTCTACTGTTTGGGCGCGAATATCAATGCTAAACAGCAGCTCTAATCTTAATTTGGTGAAGATCTCCCTTGATTTGATGTTGCTAAACTTAATCCTTGATTATAAAGTGATTTGGAGGTGATTTAGATGTTGGAAGCCATTTTTAGGGTTTCTAAGAGGTAAGTGGAGGCTAGAAAACTGAAATGGAATGAAACCCTAACTCTTTTCAGCCTCCCCATAACCCTAATCCCGAAATGGGTTATGGGCCCATTAACTAATCACCCTATTTGGCCCGGTTAAGCAGTTTTTCACTTTCCAAACCTTATTTCAGCCATATCTCCCAAACGGTAAGTCCGTTTTCCACATGTGACCACTCTACGGAAAGGTAAAACATAATTCGAAGCCAATGGAAGTTGTTTCAGGTCAAAACTCATTTCCAATCAAAAGTTATGGCCGAAACAAAATCAGCTAAGGGCAAAACGGTCATTTAAAAATCGGTAAAAATCATGAACATGGGAAATGACCCCAATAGTCGTTTCCCAAAGTTACATGACCATACGACTTCGTATAAGAAAGAAATAAATATTCTATGATCCTCCGATGCGTAGAATGCGGGTTGTTACATTCTCCCCCCTTAAGAAATTTCGCCCCCGAAATTCCCTAACCAAAACACATAAAGGGTCCCGCATGCCTGTCAGCCATAAAACAACAATCAAACATGCAAAACAAGCAAAACAAGCCTATCCTAGCATGCGGAATAACCAAATTGCAAAGTGAATCTTACCAGGCTAAGAGTTCTGGATACGACTTTCTTATGTCATTCTCTACTTCCCAAGTACAATCGTTCTCTCGCCATCGATTCCCATCTCTACCCTAGAGGTAATTTCTAATAGGTTGGGATCGTCCCTCTGACTGGAACCGATCCACTTAATCTAGATCGATCTAATCGTCAAGCTTATTAGCGTTTCTGAATCCAATTCACATTTAAGTCTGAAGTCATATCCCATGATATACTCTAGTTGCTTCCAGTCCAGAAAAATAGCCTCTAAACTGGCATGTCTCCTACCCAAATGCATCAGCTATCGCACCCAGTCCGGTACTATGGCATTCGCCTACTGTCATCTTCTTAGGTAATCCAACCCTATACGCCAAATTTTCAACTACATTCCAAATGTCCTTTCAAGTCCAACTTGAGTCCTTCCTACATTCGTACTGCACGTCCTACGTACATTCACCTCCTAGAGGCAAACTAGACCCATCCAATGAACCTAGGTACTCCACTTATACTCGCACTGCACGTCCAACGTACATTCACCTCCTAGAGGCAAACTAGACCCATCCAATGAACCTAGGTACTCTACCTTTGAGTCCAAGTCCAACTTGGAGCTCCTATATCTGTTGAATCTTCAAGGCCAACGGACGCTCCACAATGCCCAACATACTTCAAGTCTAACGTAAAGTATCTTACACCCGTCATACCACCATGATCAACGAACTTATACTATTTCCATTCAACAGGATCCTACAGGTGATACTCAAAAGAAGAAAGGTAGGAGCAAACACAACAACCATAGCATCCATCAAACAAATCCTTTCTATCACCTGCTAAAGCCATGAATACATCGATACCTATATGTCTGGTCCAACCAACATCAATAACTAATGGAAACACTGCCTCCAAACAGACTGTCGTACGTCCAACGTACGTTTATCCTCCAAGGATAACTAGATCACGTCCAACGGATCCAAGGTAAGTGGGCGTCCCCAGATACCCCTGCTTTTAGTCTACTTGAAACACTCGAGTCCCACCAAAGTCTATCCATTATCTTGTTGCCCTCTCGAGTCCAACTTGAGCCTATCCAAATCCTTACAGCCTTCTCGAGTCCAACTCGAGTCAATGTATTACCCAAAAACTCATACTCAGTCTTGAGTATCCATTACCTACAGACCCTAGTCCACGTGAGTCGTCTTCCTATTCGTTGCATCTCCAAGATCAACGAACACCCATTTTCTTTTACGAGTTCAAGTCCAACTTGAATCGTCCTAATCTTCGTTGCATCTTCCATGATCGACGAATACATCCTATTTCTTCAAAAAGAACATCAACATAAGGTCCTAAACAATCCATTACTTTGCATCTTTCTCGAGTCCCACTCGAGTCATCTCATAACCCTATCGAGTCTAACTCGGGGCAGTCCATACCATCGAATAGTCTTATCCTGTCACAGCTGCCCATTACTCCTCGAGTAAACCAAGATATTATCCAATGGAAATCACAACAACTACTTACCTCTCACGCAAACCATCCTAGTCGAACTCGACATTCCCCAAGCACTGTAACACCCCACCTCCGCCAATGCCACTTTTGCAAGGACATTAGCTTTCGAGGGGCGTTAAACAAGGTAAACATGCATGCAGATATCACAAGACAGAACATATAAGTAAAACAGAGTAGTAAAGCAGCGGATAAAACTTAGCATTTCAAAACCATAGTCATGTTACAACAAAGTACTTGGTCATTATTTTCCAACAACAAAGTCTAGATAAAAGCATAAACTGAAAAACTGAAATACATAAAGTACTATCCCCAAAATGAAGTGATAAACCATAGCTAGCTCAATGTCCAAAACCGTACATGAGCAAATCCAGTAAGCAAGCTGTAAAGATCCAAGCTAAGCTCCAATGTTCCCACCCTGAGAACCTGAGGGGGGGGAACGGAAGAAAAGAGGCGAAAGAAAACAGGTCAGTCAAAAAGACTGGTAAGCCCTACTACTATCTGTCTATGAACTAGTAAAGTTAACTGGCATGAGAAGCTGAGATGAACATAAGGATAACAACATACTGGCATGATGATTAACTAACAAGATAGATAAAGGTGTCATCGCATAATCAAGGTTAAGTTTTGCACCACAGGTGTACTAGCATTCCAACATGTCAAGTGAAAACAAGAATTGATCCCTTGGCCCAAGCTTGGCCCAACATCATGAGATGACCTAAATCAGGGTCCAACTACTCGGTCTAGTCGATCGGCTCCCTATAAGCCTAACTCGTCAAGTGTTGGTGTCATGCGGCTTTAATCATGTAATGTAGTTGACTGTGCAGGGTCCACCCTAGGGTGTATCAGGCCCTATGGTGTAACCCTCTGACACCATTCCATGATGCACAGTCCAAACCTACCGTAGCCCGTGTTCAACTCCGGACTTGATGTGCACGACCATGGTCCGCCTGAACAACCGGGGCATCATTCAGCCGTCTCTTTTGGTCTCTTACAATCAGCCCAGTAATCGTGCCCCACCCTAGCCTAGTCCTAGGGTCTTATGATACTACCAAGAAGGTTACTGCTGAGAAGGACCACGCAACTAGGGTTTCTTAACGGGTTAAATGTGGTTAACCCGATCCATATGTTGATTAAATCGGTTAAGGGTACCCAAGGCTCCCGACTTAACCGCGATTAATCCATCAAGCCCAAATTGGTTAAGTATTAAGTGGACCATGACTTAACCCTAATCAGGAGGCATTAATTAACTTAATGCGCTTTAACCTCTCACATTAGACTTTGTTGTGGTTACTAGTTAAGCCGGGCGGGTCCGGCTAGCTTTACACCACAACTAGGTCTAACCTCGGGTTCGAGCACAACATGACCAACTTCTCACATTGGGTCCTATTGTTTGTAGCCACTAGTTAAGCCGGGCGGGTCCAGGTAGATTTATGCTACAAACTCAACCCAACCTCGAGTTGGCCACACTCATATTTTCTAAGTGTCATGTCCATTATGTTTCCAAAACATAATTACAAGTTAACATATCACGTTATGTTATAAAAACCATGTTTATGTCATCATGTTACCCAACCCCAACGTAATCCCATCGTTTACATAATCGCAACAACGCATAAAGGATAAAATAGGGAACTTGGCATAATCATGACAAAAAGGTGTTGAAGTCACAAGTTTAACATGGTGGCATATGAGGTGTACATATGTTCATATACTTGCATATTGCATCATTAGGCTTCAAAAGCATGCATAAAACAAAACTTAGCATATGAGTGATACATGGTGATAAATGACATGTAGAAGTTGCTAGAAGTTCGCATTTGGCCTCACATGCAAGTTATCATAAGGGATATGATAACTTTCATGTTGCCAAAATGCAACCTTTAACATAAAGCTTGAAGCTTTATGCTCACAAACTCAAGTTTAACTTGCATAACATGATAACATGATCAACCCAAACTTGCATAACATAGCAACATGTTTCATACATAATGATTAAACCAACTTGCATAATGATCATCCAAACTTGCATATAATGATCAACCAAACTTGCATATAATGATCAACCAAACTTGCATATAATGACCAACCAAACTTGCATATAATGATCAACCAAACTTGCATATAATGATCAACCAAACTTGCATATAATGATCAACCAAACTTGCATATAATGATCAACCAAACTTGCATCATTCATTTAACTTTAGATTTCAATAAAAAGAAAGTAGAAAAGGGCTTACAATGCTATGAAGACACAAATAAATATTTATTATAAAGATTGAGACGAAGCCCTTATGCAAGCACCAAAAACCCAAATATGCAATCTCCAAATGAAAACCCTTGAGCCAAATCAATAAAAATCCTTGCTTTGAAATAGAAATGTTTCAACTTGACTTGAATACAAACTAAGAACATTCATACAAGCTTGAAAATACTTGTATGCATTCAAAACCTCTCATAGAAATAAACTTAGAAATTTTAGCATGAGAGTGGAGGCCATGAGAGGAACAATTTTGACATAGTTTAGTTGTAGGAATGAATAATGATGATTTAGGCTAGGCTTAGGGGTCTTTTTTATAGAGGATTAGGATAGTATTAGCCATAGGATTAACCCTAGATTCAATCCAAGCCATCAAAGCATGTCTTGGGGAAGAAGTCAAGTGTAGGAACCATCTAGGGCCTTTAGATTAAAGCTGAACCATGAGAACCATTCAAATGCAAAATCTGCTTTTGAGCGAATCGGCCCACGGGTTGACAGCCAAACACCCTGGATTAACCCCTAGTTGACCCAGCGGGCTCGGGTCGACCTCAAAAATCGGCCGGTTCGGTTATTCCCCACTCCCAATTCGCTGTTTTGAACATTTTTGCATATTTATTTATTTAATTTTCAATTATATATATATATATATCAATACATATATATTTCTCTGCGCAACCCATTTCACTTAATTAAGTATACTTTAATTTGTGAATTTTTCGTGAAACTTCGCGAGGCCATATCTTGGTCATACGGACTCCGATTTTCGAAAACTCAGACTCTATTTCGCGTATTTTTCCGAGACGAACGCGATGGCACAGACCGTTTCCCTCAATTCAGATTTTACAGTTTAATTATGCCTCCATTTATGTTATAACATGTTATTCAAAAATACGGGTTGTTACATTCTCCCCTCCTTAAAGGATTTCGTCCCCGAAATCTCCAAGTTAGGAAGAACGTATCCTACCATCCATCATCCATCTACTCAAAACATCATCCACGAGCAATCATTGTCCTTAAAAGGTTCTAAATGCTGTATGATCATATGCAAAGGTGTGTGTATATGTACTTATCTAATGCGAAAATCAGGAGGTTACTGATTCAGTAAACCCCCTTAATGAAAAATATGTTAGCGAAATGAGTCCATATGTATGCAAATTCCTAACATAATTTATAATCTCTACATGGGTGCACATAACATTCATCCATATGCAACATCCACGTGATAGCATAACAAGTTTTCATCCATGAATAAGCATAAACACTCATGCATATGCGGTATGAAAGTGTGTGAGCCGATCTTAGTGCCTAACGTGTATTATGCATCCACGAGTATCCACTTGCAAACACTTGCAACCACTTGCAAACATCAAACATAACATGTTTCAAATACATGTTTCAACCAAGGGTTTCTACCTAAGGTTCTCATGACAAGATTTACAAAACAAGATAAACTAGATAAGCATGGATAGCAAAGGGAAGATATACCAATCTAGGAAAAGAGATTGAAAATGTATCCTCCAAGAGAAATGGATAAAGCACGCGCCTCTTCTCCTTGGTTTCCCAAGTTGCGTCTCCCTCTGTTTTCACTCCATTGCGCCTTAACAAGCTTAACTTCTTTGCTTCTTAGTTTTTTTGTCTTCATTTCCATGATACGAATCGGAGCACGTCTCAGGGTTGCGTTATCCTCTACCTCCATGTCTTCAAGAATACTTGGTTCAACCACTTTGGCGGGTCTGTGCAAGCACTTCCGGAGATGCGAGACATGAAAGACATTATGCACTCCGGCCAGCTTCTCGGCAATTCCACCTTATAAGTCATCTTCCCGACTCTTTCTATAGTAGAGAAGGGTCCTACGATCCTTGGTGTCAGCGAACCATATTTCGCAAAGGAGAAATCTTCACAAAGACCATATCTCCAATTTTAAATTCCAAGTCTGTCCTTCGCTTGTCTGCATAGGATTTCTGTCTGTCTTGGGCCGTTCTTATCCGTCTTCGAATCAATTCAACCCTCTCGGATGTGTCCCATATCATGTCGGGCTCAATTATAAGCTTATCCGTCGTCTTCCCACCAACATGTTGGTGGCTTGCACGACCTCCCATACGAAGCTTCAAATGGTGCCATCCCTATGCTGGCTTGATAGTTATTATTATAAGCAAACTCTACAAGAGGAAGGTGGTCTTCCCAAGTACCACCGAAGTCGAGAACACAAAACCTCAAAAGATCTTCTAGCACTCTATTCACCCTTTTGGTTTGGCCATCCGTCCGGGGGTGATAGGCTGTACTCAAATTCAATCGCGTACCCATTGCTTCTTGCAAACTGTTCCAGAACTGGCTAGTGAAAATTGGGTCATGCTCGCTAACTATGCTAGAAGGAACTCCATGCAGCTGCACTATCTTTTGAAGATAAACAGATGCTAGCCGCGATACGGTCCTCTTGCTTTTCACCGGAATAAAATGGGCTCTCTTTGTAAATCTATCAATTATTACCCATATCCCATAAAGCCCAAATAGTTTGGTGGCGAACTTCTTCACCCCAACCATATATCACAAATAGGCTAGCCATACTCCTTAGGGGGTTTGTAACAGAACTAAGATTGAGGATAGGACTGAGAGGATATACTTAAAAGGTAGCATGCGAGTAAGCTCTACGGAACAATAGGGATCAAGGATATACTCTTAGAAAGAGATTAAATGCGCGTATCTAGTCTTCGATCTTCTAAGCCGCATTTTCTTGTGCTTAATCCCATCGTGCCCTGACCGTCTTTTAACTTCGTAATTCCATAGTTCTTAATTCTTGTTCCCAAAATATGAGTTAGAACTCATTTCACCGTTGCCTCTCGTTCCACTTCCACTTATCCTTTGCCTAAAATACTTGGCTTAAACATAACTGCGTGCTCATGGTTTCGTGCAAGCTTTCCAAGATTCGTTAGTGAATCTCGGATCTCGCTTACATACTATACGGTATCCCACGCAGAAAACTATCTCTTGAAAACAAGTGCCAATCCACGTTGCCAAAACTGGAGCTGAGGTAAGGGGTCATTTGAGCTTTTGAAAAGCAAGCTCACACTCCAAGTCCCATACAAAGACTAAGTTCTTCTTTGTCAACTTAGTAAGAGGGGCTGAAATCTTAGCGAAATCCCTGATGAACTTCCTATAGTAGCCCGCCAGACCGAGAAAGCTTCTTACTTCGGTTGCATTCCTAGGAGTCTTCCAGTCTTGAATCACAACCACTTTCGCAGGATCCACCGCTATGCCTTGCTTAGAAACTATATGTCCAACAAACCGAACTTCCCTTCTCCAAAAATGACATTTGGAGAACTTGGCTTTCAACTGATGCGCTCTAAGCGTATCCATCACTTCCTTGAGATGCCTAGCATGCTCTTCCTCATCCTTTGAGAAGATCAGAATATCATCCATGAAGACAACAACAAACTTGTTAAGGAATTCCCTGAGCATCCTACTCATCAAGTCCACGAAGTATGCGGGTGCATTAGTCAAACCGAATGGCATGACAAGCCATTCAAAGAATCCATCTGGAGTCCTAAACGCAGTCTTATCGATACTATCTTCGGCCACTCTAAGCTGATGGAATACGGTGGCTAGATCGAGCAGAGAGAAAACGGAAGCACCATCCAGCTGATCAAAGAGATCATCAATCCTCGGTAACGGGTGCCTATTCTTCTTTGTCAGCTTGTTCAACTCTCGATAATCAACACATAGGCGAAGCGAGCCATCCGCCTTAGTAGCGAATACCACCGGAGCACCCCATTCAGAAATGCTTCGCCTAATAAAATTCTTCTCAAGCAATTCCTTGATCTGCTTACTGAGCTCCCTTCTTTCACGAGGGGCCATGTGCCTAACAGGCAATGATACTGGCTTGGCATTATCGACTAGATAAATGCGGAAATCTATCTCTCGTTTAGGGGGTAACCCCTTAACTTCTTCAAAGACATCAGGATAGTCTCGGACCACCCTTACAGATTGCAGATCATCGATGGACGAGTCGAGAGATTCAAGATAACATAACATGATGGGACCTCTAGGGTTACAAGAAATTTCTAGGGTATTACCGAGGCGAGTCATGAGCCTCACCGCCCTATGCTCACAATCGAGGATGGCTCCATAACTGGACAACCAATCCATGCCCAAGATCAACCCATATCCCGTGAATCCGAGAACATAAGCACTACACGTGAATTCTACGGCCAAGATAGAAATTTTCAAATCCACACAAATCATAGACAGATGGGCGGAACCCCCAATTGGATTTGAAACACAAACGGGATCCTCAACTAAGCTAGTACTTAGGTGCAAACTTTCAACAATATCAGAAATAAAACTATGCGATGCGCCAGAATTAAACAAGGTATGAACAGGGAAATCAGAAATGTAAACAAGGTTTTCTACAGAAATACTACCTCGATCAAGAACTGGAGTGATGTTGAGCGTATGCACTAGCCCTCCAGAAGGTCCTGCATGCTGATTCTGCCCTTGCCCTTGTCCTTGCTTCTTGGGGAAATCCTTGCTAAGATGTCCAGGCTCTCCACAGTGAAAGCATTCGCCCAACTTCCTTTTCTTCTTCCTGCAGTCTTTGGCTATGTGCCCAGTAATCCCACAGAAGTCGCACTTCCTTCTTTCTCTTGACTTGTTTTCCTTGCTATTGTTGTTGTTCTTATCTCTTTTCTCGGTATCTTCCTTCTTGCCTTGGGACTCATTTGCCTTGACCTCCTTCTTTCCACTCTTATCTTCCTCTTGAAGTAGGGTCATATTCACCAAACTCTCGAAGGTCACCCCCAGGGGTATATGAGATATGGCCAAACCGCGCAATGGCTCATTCAATCCTAGAGCAAAGTGTAGGGCCTTCTTCTGAGCTGTGTTTACCAATTCTAGGCCGAACTGAGCAAGTTGATTAAACATATCCACGTATTCCCTAACTGTCACGTCCCCTTGCTTTAGAGATAGGAACCTCTCCATTTGAAGATTCTCTTCTATCGGTGATAGGAAATTTAGTCCAAACCTTCTCCTAAAGTCATCCCAAGTCTCAATTGGTCTAGTAGTGGTGGTGACTACCCACCAATAAGCAGCTTCCCCTTTCAATAGCCATACCGCCAACAGAACTTTCCTACGATCTTCCACATCAAAGATAGCAAAGAGGTCTTCAGTTTCCTTTAACCAGTTTCTTGCCTCCACGGGAGTCTCCGTTCCGACAAAATTGTCTTTGCAAAGCTTTGCGAAATCCTCTTGCGGATGCTGAGGGGGAGGAGGAACCTCAGCTACGGGAGGAGGAGAGATGTTAGCGACGGGGGAAGGAGGAGGAATGTTCGCGGGGCCGGCTTCATTCGCCCTTGCCTCCATAAATCTCCAGAACCAGACGGGTACTTGTACGCCTTCCGGGATGTTAAAGCGATCGGCCATACTAAAACGAAGAAAAAGATAGATTCAGAACGAAGAAACGAAGGATAGTGCTATGGCTTTTGGGGAATAGTCTTTTTAAAATAACTAGACTTTTCTTGGAAAATACTTAATTGGTTTTGAAAATAGTTTTTCAAAAGGTAAGTTTCAAAAACACTTTTGCTCAAATCTTGTAAACCTTGCTCTGATACCAAATGTAACACCCCACCTCCGCCAATGCCACTCTTGCAAGGACATTAGCTTTGGAGGGGCGTTAAACAAGGTAAACATGCATGTAGATATCACAAGACAGAACATATAAGTAAAACAGAGTAGTAAAGCAGCGGATAAAACTTAGCATTTCAAAACCATAGTCATGTTACAACAAAGTACTTGGTCATTATTTTCCAACAACAAAGTCTAGATAAAAGCATAAACTGAAAAACTGAAATACATAAAGTACTATCCCCAAAATGAAGTGATAAACCATAGCTAGCTCAATGTCCAAAACCGTACATGAGCAAATCCAGTAAGCAAGCTGTAATAACTCGGAAAAAGTGAACCAATTTAAAATTTTTAAATCAGGTTATTACCAAGGAATTTGAATAATTTACAAAGCCTATTTCAATAAAATATAGAATTTGGTATGGTTTGGCAGTTTGAAATTTTGAATATAAACTTTGTCTGACTGTACCGGGTGGAAAATATAACGGATTTTGACGAAACTGAAAATATTTAAATCTGTTTATCAATACCTTTCTAACGAATCTGAAAAATCGAAGTTTCGTAACGGAAACCAAAAGATATGGCCAAATGAATTTTCAGAAAGGTCGCTATATAGTATATATAGCCCTTGAAAATTGAGATTTTGCATACGACCTCAGAATTCGACGAAACCACTTTTGTTGGGTCCGGGATGTCAAATTATTGCTAAGTTTAAAATTCATAATTTTTGAAGCTAGTATGTGAGCGGGGCAAAATATAATGTGTTTGGTCAAATCCTGTTAAAATGGGTCGACCTAAAAATGACCGTTTTTCAAACGAGCTCAGAATTCGACGAAACAGGTTTTGTTAGGACCGTATCGTCAAAACAAAGCTAGATTTATTTTTCTGGAATTTTTCGATTCAGTTTGTGGCCCTGGCAAATTGAAATGTACGTTTAAATTAAATATCGAATGTTTTATATTTTAATTTGAAAAATAACTGACTGTAACAGTCGAAATGGCCAACGAAACATATCCCATTGTGTCCGGAATGGGGGTATTTAGCTAGGGGCGACAGTCGTTGGGTTTAAAAAGGAGTCCGTTTGTAAAAACACTATTTAAAATTTCCTATAAAGCATGGACCAATAGGAATTTTTCTTTTTTTAAAAAAAAAAACCTAAAACCCTAGCCGCCAGAGACGATTGGACGACGTAGGGTGCTCCAGCCTTCACGTCCATTTAGCTGCCGCCTAAGGCGATTTCACCGCCGCCGCCAGTTAAGACTTCCGACCGCCTTCGCCTCCTCTCCACATCCGACCAACCCTGTAATGACCCGCATTGGAAGAGGTATTATGGTTAATTTATTTAATTATATAAATGGTGGTTTAGAGAATTTAATGGTCGTGGAATTTAATAATAGTGAATATTTAATTAAATTCCTAAATTAAATAATATATTTAATTCTGAAATAACCAGAATTGGCTGAAATGGCGATATGGTGTGGATTGAATCATCTGTGATATGTAATTCAGCTTGGAATTGAATTTGAATAACGAATATATTCAATCGTCGACAGTTGAATGTATAGTTTATAATATAATTATAAACGAGCTCGAAATGGCGCTGCAGTTCGTAAATTGGCGATTCGAACTTCAACTGAATGTACAGGGTTCGTTTTAAATCGGATTTATGTCAAACAAGAAACGTGTGGAGCTGGTGAAGTATATCTTTCTAGTGGAAGAGAAAAATAGGGATTTCGTCGGGTAGATTTTGAGATATGTCTAAATCAAATTTTAAAATAGTCGCTATAGAATCGTTTATCGAACATATCGATTTATTCGATATAACTAGAGATCGTGTTTGAATTTAGATAAGGTTCTTTAGAGAAGTAGTGATAATTTAATTTTTAGAATTTTACTGTAATTTTTAATTAATTTAATAAGCGACTTTTTATTTGAAGTATTTCGCACCCTGAAATCAACATTTTGAAGTTTCAAAATAAGAGTTAATCTACCGATGTTATTATATTTTTGGGATCGTGGCACCCGGTTCATCACGATGGTATTTTTATTTATGTTGTTAGCAGTTCGGACATGATCACAATTTTATGTAGTGGATACCCAAAACGTTATAAGTTAAAAAAAAACATACATGTATATAATCACTTATGTTCATGTACTTACAAGCACAAGAATTATGGCCAAAAATGCAACCAATTTCTCGATCATTACAAGACAGCACGTAATGATAAAACTGGCATAAAATTGAAGCAATGAACGACACAAAGATGCCGTGTATGAATCCATGCCAAGTATGAGTCCAGTTAAGTACACGCCTGTGCAACCCAAGCACAGGATACACGTTTCTCTTTTATTTGTTTAAGTTTTAAATAAAATAATTTTTCCATTTCTTAGTTGCATGGTATCGTGCACCTCAAAAACTCACTCATTTCTTTGTGGACACCAACAATACAGCAGTACCAAAGAATGTGGCAAATCTCCACCCTAATGCCTTAACTACTAAATATACTCAAGCTATAAATAACAAAGGGCTGGACTCCTTTGTTTTCTTTTCAGACAAAACACAAAATAGCCTAAAACTTATAATAGCTTCAACAAATAATAATAAAACAAACAAAGAAGAAGTTAATGCAAGGATTTAACTGGAAGCTTGCGGTCTACTTGAGGTGCAGTGCGTGTTCTTATATATATATATATACACACGTTGAGAACATATATGTGAGGACGGCATGGAGCTCGGACCCCATCGTCAGAAATGAATGAGCGGATCTGCAATGGTGTTTATGGCGTGAAGGGGAAGCCAGTGGGATCCGCAGTTATGTGGTTTTGGAGTGGTTGAAGCCGTACAGTAGTTGTGGTTGGTTGCGATAAGCCATTCACTATGATAAGGTCGATGCAAGTGGAAGGTCTCATGCGAGTTAAGTGAGAGGTGGATGGGAAGCATGGAACCGCAAGCAGTAAAATGGTGAAAACGTTGAGTTGGGAGGTGAGCTGAGCTTGCGTTGCATGGGGGAGTCGAGTCCAGTAAGTACGTATGAATGGAGAGAGAATTTTTTGAGGAGAGGTTCTATGGTGTTGGCCTGGGTGAATTCGGTGAAGTAAATGAGGAGCAGTTCGAATGGGAAGTTCGGCCATGGGACGTTTTGAGGAGCAGGGCACGGGAGCTTTTCCTTTGAAGAAGAAAGACTGAGAGATGGGCTGGATTGAAAGGGCTTTGGGCTGAGAGACAAATCGTAAGGCCCATTAAAAAACTTAATAAATTTAGTTTAATTTAATTTAAATAAGGTTCAAACTTATTAATGCAATATCTTGATCGTACGACATCGGAATTCAGCAAAACAACAACCGTTGGGATCGTATGAACGACGGCTACGCAATGGAGCTGACTGGGCGTGAATCCGAGCTCATCACAATTTATTGCAAAATAAATTGTACGTCTGAATCAAAGATGGTTAATCGTTATTTAACGATAACTGTCCAATGTGAGTAAATCTCAGTAACTCTGAACAGTTTATAATTTCATGTTGTATTTTTAGAACTGTTAGATATTGGCTGATTTACTGTATGTTGACTGTTTGATTGAACTGCTAGTCAGTTAGTTGAATTTTCTATATTGATTCTGTTTAACAGAATATATCATATAGAACTAAAAGTGATGTTATCTATATTGTTTAACATCTGTGATGCAGGGAGACAGGTTGGAGGAATCCAACTGGATTCCTCAACATTTATTTTACTGTTTTCATATATTGTGATATATGATGTGTTATATAATCTGTTATGGATTATGGGTGTTGGAATGATATTGATCATTGTTATTCGATATTTTAAATATCATAAGAAACCCTGGGATGTAAAAAAAGAAGTATTTCAATGTATATTGAAATAAAGGAATTTTATAAAATCACAGGATTTTATAAAAGGAAATATTTATAAAACGAACACGGTTTTATAAAAGGGATATTTATTTAGAAAATAAATAGAAATAGAAAGGAAATATTTATTTAGAAAATAAATAGAAGTTATAAATAGGAAATATTTGTACCGGTAAATAGAAGTTATAAATAGGAAATATTTGTAACGGTAAATAGAAGTTATAAATAGGAAATATTTGTAACGGTAAATAGAAGTTATAAATAGGAAATATTTGTAACGGTAAATAGAAGTTATAAATAGGAAATATTTGTAACGGTAAGTAAACGTTATAAAAAGGAATTAGTTGTAACGGAAAACGTAGTTTATAAAAAGGAGCTAATCGATGTTAGTTAATCGATTAGTGTTAAAGTAAAAGGAGCTAATCGATGTTAGTTAATCGATTAGAGAATAAAGTGAAAGGAGTTAATCGATTAGTGATAAAGTAAAAGGAGATAATAGATGTTAGTTAATCGATTAGTGTTAAAGTAAAAGGAGTTAATCGATGTTAGTTAATCGATTAGAGTAAAGTAAAAGGAGCTAATCGATGTTAGTTAATCGATTAGAGAATAAAGTGAAAGGAGTTAATCGATTAGTGATAAAGTAAAAGGAGATAATCGATGTTAGATAATCGATTAGTGTTAAAGTGAAAGGAGTTAATCGATTAGTGATAAAGTAAAAGGAGTTAATCGATGTTAGTTAATCGATTAGTGTTAAAGTAAAAGGAGTTAATCGATGTTAGTTAATCGATTAGAGTAAAGTAAAAGGAGTTAATCGATGTTAGTTAATCGATTAGAGTAAAGTAAGAGGAGATAATCGATGGGAGTTAATCGATTGGTGTAGAAGTTAAAATGAGTTAATCGAATATAGTTATTCGAATAGAAGCAAATGAGTTAATCGAATATAGTTATTCGAATAGAAAGTAAAAGGAATTATCGAATATAGTTTATTCGAAAGGAGTTAAGTGAAATGAGTAAATAAATAGCGTTAGTCAAATAGTGTTAGTCCAATAGGGTTAATTGATAGGGGTTAGTCCAATAGAGTTAATTGATAAGAGTCAATCGAATATAGTTATTCGAACGAGAGTTAAGTAAGGAAGTTAGTAAAATGAATAAAGTGAACTTTGCCTATTTCCAAGTTAGAAATGTTGTTCAGTTAAGGTCTGAGAGGTAGTTCTACCCCAACTTGATTGACTTCGTTTTTAACTAAGGAATAGTTAATGTTCGACAGTAAAGGAAATGGTTTGAGTTGGCATCGCGATGGTTTGTTTAAACATCTGTCTAAGTCCAATGAAGAAGTTTTGGAAACGTTTTCCAAATAAGAAACCAGAAATGTTTTCTAATAAAGAAAACAAGAAATGGAAATGTTTTCCATTGTTAATAACGTATATTTTCCAAATATAGAAAATAAGAAATATTGAATATAGGGAAACAGGAGATAAGTAAATTAATGAACTAAGGAGATGAATGTTAAATGATGTTTGATCGATATAATTTCCATTTGGAAATAATATCATTGTTTGCACACCTATTTTTATTCGATAGTTAAATCACAGACTATCGAAGTTTTGACCATTTTAACATTGTTAATATGGAGAGACCGGTTGGATTATTATCCAAAGAACCACTCTGTATTGGCATAAGCGTTGCGAAATCATATATGCCAAAGGAAATTGAAGACGGAGTTATGCAAGGGCTATCCTGTTTACAGAATAGTGCCTTCGGTTCATCCTGTTCCTGGATGACTTGTATGGATGGATGTATGACAAAGTATTTCCAGACGATCACGTATATTGATTTCTCCAACTGTACCAAGAGTGGAAGCGGAGAAGGAAACTTCTTTTAGCTAACACATAATGTATGGTTGAGGACGTCAATCGGTGATTTGATGGATTTGACGATGTGACATTCAAAGTGAATCTGATGTGATGATAAAGCGTAGCTTCTAGCCTCATCATCCGGTAAATGACAGAAATCGGGCAGGCAGCATGGCTAAGTCGGTCGCACCGAAGTAGGGTGTATAATCACCTGATCTAGAGTTTCATTCATTTCTAAAAATCTATTGTTGATGCTGTCCCATTCGGGAAACGGTTGCTGATCCCAACTGTTGGTGATATACATTCGATACACTCAAGCGAAATGAGTGGTCGGTCATGTGTGGCTGGGTTGCAAGATGTTCTTGTTGAACCCAGTGTATTCCTCTCTAGAGGTACACGAGCGAAAGGTGGATCCATACCTTGTCATAGTTGGAAACCCATTACCCAATACGTGCTTGCGGTTTTGATTGTATACTATATATGTAGAACGTGAGATGAAAGCGTTTCTGCTAGATGATTATATATACTGTGGTTGATAGACATTATTATAATATCAAAAGGGTTTTGATATAAAGATATTTTGGATTCTCATAAGGGTAAAACCCGTTCCGTTATGCGGCGTGGTCTTATGAGATATCATTTACTTGTTCAACTGTTTTTAAACTGTTTTACTCATACCAGTCCCATGACTGACCCGGAGTTTATTTTGTTGTTTTCCCTAAACTCTTGGGTGCCTAAATTTGTATGGGCAGTCAAGTAGTCGGGATTTTACAGATATAGTTGAAGAGCTGGAGCAGGAGGCTTCAGGATCATATAGCTATAGTTATTTCCGCTGTGTTGTAAGTGCTGTACTTTGATAATGATATGTATATTCAAGTACAGATTTGTATTTCAAAGTTATGTTATGAAATATATTTATTCGTTCCGATGTGAGGTTCGTGTTACTCTGATATTTTGTTCTTCTTCTTCTTCTATTCTAAGTTTCTATCTTATCTTTCCTCACCCTCTAATTTCTTTCACTAATTACCAGGATTTTTCGATGTTTTGGTTATCGACATCGTGTTTATGTCGATAACCAAAGTCGCTCGAAATCCAGGTCGTTACAGTTGGTATCAGAGCCAGGTTAAGAATTACTTGGCTCTGTGGCGTGACTCGGTAGAGATAGGGTTAGTAATACCCTAGACTGAGATTGAGTGTATATATACGAGTGAACGTATTTGTTATTGATATAAAAATTTGTTTTATATTATGGAGATTCATTGGTTGAGTCGTTTATGAGTTCTGGTCGATCAGTTTGATCCACTGTATCGGTAGGAGTTACTAAACACTTGAATACGATGAAACGTCATGGTATGTTTTGAAAAGAGGGTAAATGAAAATAATTTTACCCAAAGTATATTTTGATACATATTGGATATATTGGGTGTTATTATAATCGAGTAAGATTATAAATTAAATGGTTATGTGAATAACCAATCAGAATTCATATAAGTGAAATACGTGAAATCAGATGAGTTAAATCTGAAATTTAAACCAGAAATTGAAGTTAAAATTCTGGAGAATTGGATAAGTGTTTTTAAATGGATTAGGATTAAAAATATGGAAAATTTAAGATCCTGGGAGATTTTAAACTGTTTTACAAGAAGTGTGATTTATATTTTTAAATGAATTTCAAAGTGGAAATGTTTAGAAATGGTTTTATAGTATTGAACTCACTTCGATAGCTGGAAAATAGATTCTGATGATGACAGCTGCATCATCAGTATTCATTTTCGAGTTGTAAGTGACGAATTACTACCAAAGATACTGTTTTGAATTTGTTTTGGGAAAGACAAGTTGTGCTGAATTTCAAAATGGGATTTATAATATAGAAGTTGAATTTTGAAATAGATTTGAAATATTAACTTGTTTTAAAATAAATAAAACGATAAGTTCATTTATAAATGAAGTTTATAAATAGTTCCTTTATAAACGAAGTTGATAAAATGAAGTGAAGAGAATTATCATTTGGATAATTCAGAAATAAAAATACAAGTGTGAAGTTGAAAGGGAAATCTATTTTCCAAAGGTAGAAATATCGATTTCAAAAGGAATTGAAATCGAGACTTATGTAAAGAATGAATAAAGAAAGTTTAAAAAGGAATTTGAATAAAGGAAGTTCAAACATAGGATTTGAATATAGAAAATTTAAACGGGATTTGAATAAAGAAAAATTCAAATAGAAATTGAATATAGAAATTCAAAGGGAGTTTGAATATATAGAATTTGAATAGAATTGAATTTGAAATTTGAATATAGAAGATTCAAATAGAATTGAAATGAAATTCAAATATAGAATTTGAATAAGGAAATTGAAACGAAATTCAAATATAGAAATTGAATAGAATTAACTAAGTCGAGAGGAATTAGTTAATCGAGTTTTGAAGTTGAACTTTGAAAGGTGGATTGGATCTGTAAATGGATATTCGAAATCGAATATAGAACATAGAATTGAAATGGAATTCAATTAGTTGATAAACAAGTTAAAATATATTTGAACATGTTATACTCAAATATGAAGGTGGAATGGGAAAACCAGTAATTTGAAAATCACTTAACGAAATAAGTTAAATGATTGGATTAAGTTAAAATGAATTAGAAATATATAAATATACATGAGATATGTATGGATAAGGTATGAAGGTATATAAATAGAATGCTCGACGAAAATGTATGTATTTAATTCATATATGAGATTTTATGCGCCGTATCAGCTAGCCGCTTGCCTTTTTCTTTTTCTTTTGGATTGATGAGGGCCATGGGAGGCTATTTGAAATATCCCGATGTTCCTAGTACAAAGGAGGTTATGGCGAATTTTTCCGGGAATTTGAGGAGTTAGAATATTTTTAAGATAATTTGATAGTTAGAAATCAACGTATCGATATGTATAGAAGTCGATAAGGAAACAAACTTAAAAATAGAATAGTATAATCAAAAAGGAAGTCTAGAATAAAATCTAGTAAGAATAGAAAGAGGAAGCGTATACGTGTTTAAAGGTGAACAAGTAGTTGTATGGTATTGACTATTCGAGTAAGTAGTTATATCTGTTTTGACGTTATAAATGTTATTCAGTCAAGGTCTGAGAGGTAGTTATACCCCAACTTGATTGATTTCATTATTAACAGATAAATAGTAAGATTTCAGGCTCGAAGATCAATGTTGAATAAGAGTTAGTTGAATATAGTATTTGGATTGTCGTAACGATGCTTTACACAACATCCATTTTAACCCAAATAAGTGTAAGATTGGAGATATAATAAAGAATATTTCCTAAGCATAGAAATAAACGAAATCGAAAAGAGATAAGTAATTGGGATATTTTCCAATTATAAATAGCATATATTTTCTAAAGTTTAGAAAATAAAGGAAGGCGATATTCGGAAATGTTTTCCAAATAACATAAATGGCCAATATGGTTATGGAAAATATTTGGTTAACAAATATTGATAAAGAAATAGAGAAGTGATTTAACTAATGGAATATTGATCATGGGCTCAGTTGAATTTCAAAAAGGAAAATTTGATTTTTGAAAAAGTAAACTGTTTAAAATTCCAGGAAGAGACTGTTTGAATTAAGAACAATTTAAATAGAAGTTTGCGAAAGTAAGCTGAAATTGAATTGAAACAGTTGAGTGAAAACTGAATGGAAATAGAACGATATCAGGAAAAATTTGTTCTTGAATAGAATGGGATTGTCGAGATAAGAATTTGAAATAAAAATTGGATTGGGAAGTTAAGAGTTTGAAATCGAGAATGGAACTCAAATTTGAAATAAAATTCGACTTAGGATATAAGCGAATGGTTGTGTCGTGGATAAAAGAAAATTGGAGTTTGAATGGGATGACCCTTGTATCCGCTGAATGGATAACAAGTGGAAAGGATATAATGATATGCCGACAAAAAGGTACAAGTTTATATTCGATATAAGCATAAGATTTATGAGCCGAATTGGCAAGCCGCTTGGCTGTTTGATTTTCATTTTGGTTGGAGATGGCCCAGAGAGACGAGTTGGAGTTTGGCGTATTGACTAGTACAAAGGAGGTGCTGGCGAAATTTTTCGAACAGTTAAGGCGTTAGAAAATTTTCAGGATTTTTGAAAATTTTCGTTGATGAGAATTAATTAATAATTTAATTAAATTAAATTGGTTCAGTTGAAAACTGAAGTTAAGAAGTGAACAAATATGTTCTAACCAGTCGATAGGGTCGTCCCCTACTTTTTAGCAATTTCGAGGACGAAATTATTTTAAGTGGGGAAGAATGTAATGACCCGCATTGGAAGAGGTATTATGGTTAATTTATTTAATTATATAAATGGTGGTTTAGAGAATTTAATGGTAGTGGAATTTAATAATAGTGAATATTTAATTAAATTCCTAAATTAAATAATATATTTAATTCTGAAATAATCAGAATTGGTTGAAATGGCGATATGGTGTGGATTGAATCATCTGTGATATGTAATTCAGCTTGGAATTGAATTTGAATAACGAATATATTCAATCATCGACAGTTGAACGTATGGTTTATAATATAATTATAAACGAGCTCGAAATGGCGCTGTAGTTCGTAAATTGGCGATTCGAACTTCAACTGAATGTACAGGGTTCGTTTTAAATTGGATTTATGTCAAACAAGAAACGTGTGGAGCTGGTGGAGTATATCTTTCTAGTGGAAGAGAAAAATCGGGATTTCATCGGGTAGATTTTGAGATATGTCTAAATCAAATTTTAAAATAGTCGCTATAGAATCGTTTATCGACCATATCGATTTATTCGATATAACTAGAGATCGTGTTTGAATTTAGATAAGGTTCTTTAGAGAAGTAGTGATAATTTAATTTTTAGAATTTTACTGTAATTTTTAATTAATTTAATAAGCGACTTTTTATTTGAAGTATTTCGCACCCTGAAATCAACATTTTGAAGTTTCAAAATAAGAGTTAATCTACCGATGTTATTATATTTTTGGGATCGTGGCACCCGGTTCATCACGATGGTATTTTTATTTATGTTGTTAGCAGTTCGGACATGATCACAATTTTATGTAGTGGATACCCAAAACGTTATAAGTTAAAAAAAACATACATGTATATAATCACTTATGTTCATGTACTTACAAGCGCAAGAATTATGGCCAAAAATACAACCAATTTCTCGATCATTACACGACAGCACGTAATGATAAAACTGGCATAAAATTGAAGCAATGAACGACACAAAGATGCCGTGTATGAATCCATGCCAAGTATGAGTCCAGTTAAGTACACGCCTGTGCAACCCAAGCACATGATACACGTTTCTCTTTTATTTGTTTAAGTTTTAAATAAAATAATTTTTCCATTCCTTAGTTGCATGGTATCGTGCACCCCAAAAACTCACTCATTTCTTTGTGGACACCAACAATACAGCAGTACCAAAGAACGTGGCAAATCTCCACCCTGATGCCTTAACTACTAAATATACTCAAGCTATAAATAACAAAGGGCTGGACTCCTTTGTTTTCTTTTCAGACAAAACACAAAATAGCCTAAAACTTATAATAGCTTCAACAAATAATAATAAAACAAACAAAGAAGAAGTTAACGCAAGGATTTAACTGGAAGCTTGCGGTCTACTTGAGGTGCAGTGCGTGTTCTTATATATATATATATATATATATATATATATATATACACACGTTGAGAACATATATGTGAGGACGGCATGGAGCTCGGACCCCATCGTCAGAAATGAATGAGCGGATCTGCAATGGTGTTTATGGCGTGAAGGGGAAGCCAGTGGGATCCGCAGTTATGTGGTGTTGGAGTGGTTGAAGCCGTACAGTAGTTGTGGTTGGTTGCGATAAGCCATTCACTATGATAAGGTCGATGCAAGTGGAAGGTCTCATGCGAGTTAAGTGAGAGGTGGATGGGAAGCATGGAACCGCAAGCAGTAAAATGGTGAAAACGTTGAGTTGGGAGGTGAGCTGAGCTTGCGTTGCATGGGGGAGTCGAGTCCAGTAAGTACGTATGAATGGAGAGAGAATTTTTTGAGGAGAGGTTCTATGGTGTTGGCCTGGGTGAATTCGGTGAAGTAAATGAGGAGCAGTTCGAATGGGAAGTTCGGCCATGGGACGTTTTGAGGAGCAGGGCACGGGAGCTTTTCCTTTGAAGAAGAAAGACTGAGAGATGGGCTGGATTGAAAGGGCTTTGGGCTGAGAGACAAATCGTAAGGCCCATTAAAAAACTTAATAAATTTAGTTTAATTTAATTTAAATAAGGTTCAAACTTATTAATGCAATATCTTGATCGTACGACATCGGAATTCAGCAAAACAACAACCGTTGGGATCGTATGAACGACGGCTACGCAATGGAGCTGACTGGGCGTGAATCCGAGCTCATCACAATTTATTGCAAAATAAATTGTACGTCTGAATCAAAGATGGTTAATCGTTATTTAACGATAACTGTCCAATGTGAGTAAATCTCAGTAACTCTGAACAGTTTATAATTTCATGTTGTATTTTTAGAACTGTTAGATATTGGCTGATTTACTGTATGTTGACTGTTTGATTGAACTGCTAGTCAGTTAGTTGAATTTTCTATATTGATTCTGTTTAACAGAATATATCATATAGAACTAAAAGTGATGTTATCTATATTGTTTAACATCTGTGATGCAGGGAGACAGGTTGGAGGAATCCAACTGGATTCCTCAACATTTATTTTACTGTTTTCATATATTGTGATATATGATGTGTTATATAATCTGTTATGGATTATGGGTGTTGGAATGATATTGATCATTGTTATTCGATATTTTAAATATCATAAGAAACCCTGGGATGTAAAAAAAGAAGTATTTCAATGTATATTGAAATAAAGGAATTTTATAAAATCACAGGATTTTATAAAAGGAAATATTTATAAAACGAACACGGTTTTATAAAAGGGATATTTATTTAGAAAATAAATAGAAATAGAAAGGAAATATTTATTTAGAAAATAAATAGAAGTTATAAATAGGAAATATTTGTACCGGTAAATAGAAGTTATAAATAGGAAATATTTGTAACGGTAAATAGAAGTTATAAATAGGAAATATTTGTAACGGTAAATAGAAGTTATAAATAGGAAATATTTGTAACGGTAAATAGAAGTTATAAATAGGAAATATTTGTAACGGTAAGTAAACGTTATAAAAAGGAATTAGTTGTAACGGAAAACGTAGTTTATAAAAAGGAGCTAATCGATGTTAGTTAATCGATTAGTGTTAAAGTAAAAGGAGCTAATCGATGTTAGTTAATCGATTAGAGAATAAAGTGAAAGGAGTTAATCGATTAGTGATAAAGTAAAAGGAGATAATAGATGTTAGTTAATCGATTAGTGTTAAAGTAAAAGGAGTTAATCGATGTTAGTTAATCGATTAGAGTAAAGTAAAAGGAGCTAATCGATGTTAGTTAATCGATTAGAGAATAAAGTGAAAGGAGTTAATCGATTAGTGATAAAGTAAAAGGAGATAATCGATGTTAGATAATCGATTAGTGTTAAAGTGAAAGGAGTTAATCGATTAGTGATAAAGTAAAAGGAGTTAATCGATGTTAGTTAATCGATTAGTGTTAAAGTAAAAGGAGTTAATCGATGTTAGTTAATCGATTAGAGTAAAGTAAAAGGAGTTAATCGATGTTAGTTAATCGATTAGAGTAAAGTAAGAGGAGATAATCGATGGGAGTTAATCGATTGGTGTAGAAGTTAAAATGAGTTAATCGAATATAGTTATTCGAATAGAAGCAAATGAGTTAATCGAATATAGTTATTCGAATAGAAAGTAAAAGGAATTATCGAATATAGTTTATTCGAAAGGAGTTAAGTGAAATGAGTAAATAAATAGCGTTAGTCAAATAGTGTTAGTCCAATAGGGTTAATTGATAGGGGTTAGTCCAATAGAGTTAATTGATAAGAGTCAATCGAATATAGTTATTCGAACGAGAGTTAAGTAAGGAAGTTAGTAAAATGAATAAAGTGAACTTTGCCTATTTCCAAGTTAGAAATGTTGTTCAGTTAAGGTCTGAGAGGTAGTTCTACCCCAACTTGATTGACTTCGTTTTTAACTAAGGAATAGTTAATGTTCGACAGTAAAGGAAATGGTTTGAGTTGGCATCGCGATGGTTTGTTTAAACATCTGTCTAAGTCCAATGAAGAAGTTTTGGAAACGTTTTCCAAATAAGAAACCAGAAATGTTTTCTAATAAAGAAAACAAGAAATGGAAATGTTTTCCATTGTTAATAACGTATATTTTCCAAATATAGAAAATAAGAAATATTGAATATAGGGAAACAGGAGATAAGTAAATTAATGAACTAAGGAGATGAATGTTAAATGATGTTTGATCGATATAATTTCCATTTGGAAATAATATCATTGTTTGCACACCTATTTTTATTCGATAGTTAAATCACAGACTATCGAAGTTTTGACCATTTTAACATTGTTAATATGGAGAGACCGGTTGGATTATTATCC
The DNA here is from genome assembly GCA_030737875.1 of Allium sativum. NCBI lineage: Eukaryota > Viridiplantae > Streptophyta > Magnoliopsida > Asparagales > Amaryllidaceae > Allium > Allium sativum. The sequence goes on from CM060912.1 coordinate 802,388,460, forward strand.
AAAGAACCACTCTGTATTGGCATAAGCGTTGCGAAATCATATATGCCAAAGGAAATTGAAGACGGAGTTATGCAAGGGCTATCCTGTTTACAGAATAGTGCCTTCGGTTCATCCTGTTCCTGGATGACTTGTATGGATGGATGTATGACAAAGTATTTCCAGACGATCACGTATATTGATTTCTCCAACTGTACCAAGAGTGGAAGCGGAGAAGGAAACTTCTTTTAGCTAACACATAATGTATGGTTGAGGACGTCAATCGGTGATTTGATGGATTTGACGATGTGACATTCAAAGTGAATCTGATGTGATGATAAAGCGTAGCTTCTAGCCTCATCATCCGGTAAATGACAGAAATCGGGCAGGCAGCATGGCTAAGTCGGTCGCACCGAAGTAGGGTGTATAATCACCTGATCTAGAGTTTCATTCATTTCTAAAAATCTATTGTTGATGCTGTCCCATTCGGGAAACGGTTGCTGATCCCAACTGTTGGTGATATACATTCGATACACTCAAGCGAAATGAGTGGTCGGTCATGTGTGGCTGGGTTGCAAGATGTTCTTGTTGAACCCAGTGTATTCCTCTCTAGAGGTACACGAGCGAAAGGTGGATCCATACCTTGTCATAGTTGGAAACCCATTACCCAATACGTGCTTGCGGTTTTGATTGTATACTATATATGTAGAACGTGAGATGAAAGCGTTTCTGCTAGATGATTATATATATACTGTGGTTGATAGACATTATTATAATATCAAAAGGGTTTTGATATAAAGATATTTTGGATTCTCATAAGGGAAAAACCCGTTCCGTTATGCGGCGTGGTCTTATGAGATATCATTTACTTGTTCAACTGTTTTTAAACTGTTTTACTCATACCAGTCCCATGACTGATCCGGAGTTTATTTTGTTGTTTTCCCTAAACTCTTGGGTGCCTAAATTTGTATGGGCAGTCAAGTAGTCGGGATTTTACAGAAATAGTTGAAGAGCTGGAGCAGGAGGCTTCAGGATCATATAGCTATAGTTATTTCCGCTGTGTTGTAAGTGCTGTACTTTGATAATGATATGTATATTCAAGTACAGATTTGTATTTCAAAGTTATGTTATGAAATATATTTATTCGTTCCGATGTGAGGTTCGTGTTACTCTGATGTTGTGTTCTTCTTCTTCTTCTATTCTAAGTTTCTATCTTATCTTTCCTCACCCTCTAATTTCTTTCACTAATTACCAGGATTTTTCGATGTTTTGGTTATCGACATCGTGTTTATGTCGATAACCAAAGTCGCTCGAAATCCGGGTCGTTACAAACCCACGACCCCTGACATCAACCATCGACGTCGGAAATCGACGAGGAAGTTACGAGCTTCAGGGCGCCGCCGCGACGAGCACAGGCCGCCGAAACCTTCGCCACCACCGCCGATCTGGAGGTGGTTCGTAGCTCTGTGACGCAGCAAGGTCTGATCGAAGCATCGAGGTACGGATTGGCTGAAAATTTGTGACCTAGTTTCGAAGGTTTTGAAAACTTTTCTGATGAAAATTCTGAAATGAAAATAACACTTGTAAGTGTTGCAAAACTTTGAAAAATAGTATCTTTTTCGTTCTTTAACGAAATTTTATGAAACAGGAGACACCGTGACCGCAAGGAGGCTCTCTACATTCTAGAAGAAGCCGCGGATTTTTCTGACCTTCCTACGATTTTTAGCACTGTAATAACCAATGTGAGGAATCTAAACTATTTGTGTGAATGAAATCGTGTTGTATAAATTATATAAGCGAAGTGTAAATTATATACGCATTGTATACCTCATGTACATGTGTTGTATAAGTTATATTAGCGATGTATAAATTATACAAGCGTTGAATGAAACCTATATGCTTTGAATTGTGAAGAAATGCAAGTGAATTATTATATTATATATATATATATATATATACTCTCCTCGTCCACAGACCATGGACGATATTTATTGCTTGTGATTGACGTGATATTATATGGTATGACGAATGGTTGGAAATAATTGTTTGTGGTTGATATTATGGTTGAAAAATACCTTTGTGGTTGAAAAATACCCTCTTGTGGTTGAAACAAAATAGAATAGGATTGTGGAATTGAAAATAAAACATGCCGCCTGCGTGCGAACTAGATGCAGGATCCCCATTGTCAAAAACCGCGAGGTTTTAAGGTAGAGAGAGGAGCCGTACTAGGGACTGTCCCGGTTTTAACTACCCTGCCGTTATGCTGCTGAATTTTTTTGAAATGTTTATGTGTTAGAATAAATTTCATTCGTTGAAATAAATTACATAAACTATATAGAATATTCATGTGTTGAGTTGCAATTCATTCGTTGAGTTGAAATTCATGTGTTGAATATTATTTGAATTTAAACAAATGGCTTTAGCGATAAAAATCACATTTTTATATATATACAAACTATATAGAATATTCATGTGTTGAGTTGCAATTCATTCGTTGAGTTGAAATTCATGTGTTGAATATTATTTGAATTTAAACAAATGGCTTTAGCGATAAAAATCACATTTTTATATATATACAAACTATATAGAATATTCATGTGTTGAATTGCGATTCATTCGTTGAGTTGAAATTCATGTGTTGAATACTATTTGAATTTAAACAAATGGCTTTAGCAATAAAAATCACATTTTTATATATATACAAACTATATAGAATATTCATGTGTTGAATTGCAATTCATTCGTTGAGTTGAAATTCATGTGTTGAATATTATTTGAATTTAAACAAATGGCTTTAGCGATAAAAATCACATTTTTATATATATACAAACTATATAGAATATTCATGTGTTGGATTGCAATTCATTCGTTGAGTTGAAGTTCATGTGTTGAATGTTAGCATCTTTTAAAAATTGAATGAATCGACAATGAAAACTATATTTTTATAGTGAATACGCTTAGTTAAAAATACACATGTGTCGAATAAATATTTTTGATGATAAAAATATTCCTTTTATCATGTATACGCTTAGTTAAAAATACACATGTGTCGAATAAATATTTTTGATGATAAAAATATTCCTTTTATCATGTATACGCTTAGTTAAAAATACACACGTGTCGAATAAATATTTTTGATGATAAAAATATTCCTTTTATCATGTATAAGCTTAGTTAAAAATACACATGTGTCGAATAAATATTTTTGATGATAAAAATATTCCTTTTATCATGTATACGCTTAGTTAAAAATACACACGTGTCGAATAAATATTTTTGATGATAAAAATATTCCTTTTATCATGTATACGCTTAGTTAAAAATACACATGTGTTGAAATAAATAATAGTTTGCTAGAAATATTATTATTAGCTTTGTTCTGCATATATATACATGTGTTGAACAGGAAAAATGGATTAGCTGTAGAGTAAAGAAATTATTTGCATGCCCGACAAATAGGTAAACCTTGATGAGTTGGCTGCGCAATTTTATTTATATATCAACTCCTGTGAATGCCATTGGATGCGGGGTGCTGGTTATTCTGTGTGAAATAATAAATAACGCCATAGGATAGTAACAATTAATTTTGAACTACACTACATGGCATACTTCTTGACGATATGCATACTTCATCGTATTCCACATAAGCAATTGGAGCTTGTGTGACGAGGTGGAAGATTTACCATACAAGCAAGAGGCTTGTATGGCGATGACTATATACTACAGGTTGAACTGATGACTGATATGGACTATATAAATTATAACGATAAATTGCCAGATTAATAAAAACCCCACACGGGTCTAGAGTTGACAATAATCACGTCGCTCTAGTTATTAGATACGGCACATGGACTATTTATTTCCACACGGAAACGGGGTGACGGGAATTTATTCTCTGGAGTGATTATCAGTACATGCTCCCCCGTAAACACCAGAATATATCACTATAAATATGTAAATGCTTTTTAGGATTTATTGGGTACCTAATACGGCCCAATAAATTTCCAAACCCCTCCCCGTACAAAGGAGGTTATGGCGAAATTTTTCGAAATATTAAGGCGTTAGTGAAATATTTGAAGTGAAAATGAAGTTGAAAATATAAAATGAACTATAGTTGAAACCATAGAATGAACTATATTTATATATATAAATATAAATATAATTAAAAGGAATAAAGGCCGTGCAGTTCGCGTTCCGGAATCGTAATTTGAAACGATTAGTACGAGAAATCCAACCATCGGATTTTCCCGAAACCGCAACCGCTGGGTTCGCCTTGGAAATATCTTTCCAACGGCACCAACCTTGTAAAAATCCAACGGTTGGATTGTCCGGAATGTTTAATTCAAATCTGAAGAAAAACAGCGCCAGAATCGTTTATATTTATATATAAATATAAATATAATTAAATTTAATCGAATAACGACGCTGCAGTTCGAATTTTGAAACCGTAACTTCAAACGACTAGTGTGGGAGATCCAACCGTCGGATTCTCACGAAACTGGAACCGTTGGGTTCGCTTTGGGAATATCTTCCCACTGATATAGACTTTGTAGAAATCCAACGGTTAGATTTTCCGATATGTGTAAAACAAATTAGGGGAAAACAGCGCCAGTGCCACGGCACGACCTGAAACATCGTTTAATTAAATATGGCCATTTTTAAATAAATAAAAATGGCGAAAAATCGTTATAAAATATTATAAGCAACATTGATTGAAAATAAACCAATTGGGCTTGAATTGTTTGATATTTGATGGTTGTATGTGTTTGACACGAAAATAACACTAAATAACTGAAAGATGGATGTCGAATAATATAACCATAGAAAGAATCGATTTAAATTCTAATGACGTGAATTATTTGAAAAGGCCGAGCTAACCCTCATTTCAAATAATTTATCGAGCGATTCGAATTGGAAAATGCAAAGACGATTCAAGAACTACGATCTTCGTATCGGTTGGATGGGCGCTATTGAGGTTCCTAACCGGAGTAGCTACCGAAAGGGGACGGAAGTAGTAGCCGTCTGAACGTATGTGTTGATTGTACGGATTTGCGAGGAATTGACGCCTCCGGTTTCGTTCAGACCCAGAACAGACTTGTAAATGGACTGTGTGTCTGACATTGGATTTTGTTCTATACTGATTGATCTCTGTTAAATATATATCTGTTTGGCGGCGGAGAATTTATTCTTTTGCTTAACGCCCTTCTCTGAGACGTACGAGCTCAGAGGTTATATATCGATGGAAATCAATCGTATGGAGTGGACTGCCTATGTGGCATGCCAAGATGCTGTGATCAAGGCTTCTGTTGCAAAGCAAAGTCTTGTGGATGATGATCAAAGCAAGGTCTACGTGAGCTAGCTTTGTGTATTTCATAGATTCGCGAGCCTCACACCTCGGTATGAATTAAAAATGGGATACAGACTGCAGGGAGAGCGCGACGTTTCTTTCTAGCTATGGTGGTGTCAGTGACTTACCAGCCCTGACAGATATATCTATTTTTCACCTTTGTGGTTGTTGGAATGCGAGGCGCCTCGATTATAGGTCTGTAAGGACCAGGAAACGTGTGTTCAGGAATAAATAATCCCCAAACGTAAGAGAGGACCGGCCCTGAAGCATCCAGGGGTTACCCAGAGTGCGTAGTCCTGAGGCATTTGCTAGAGTGTCTCGAAGCGGAGAGGAGCTTGCCCCTTGCCTCGACTCATGACGGAAATTCAATTTCCAATACGAAATAACGGACTTGATTGTAGAACTAGTATGGCGACATAGTGGTATGGGGCACTTATGCCATCTATGATTGATATTTATGATGCTATTCGCTTTTGAACATATATGCACTAGTAATAATATCAAATGATTTTGCTTTATACGTATCAAGCATATTTGGCTATTATATGGTAAAACTCTATCCTCCGGCTTGCGTTGCATTGTGTGATGGGACCTGAGTCTTATAATGGCTTCATTCTTTCTAAAAGCATTGCGTTGTTTTAAAAAGAATTTACTTTGTTTAAATGCACTAGCAATCACTAGAGTAAACCCGTTCCGCGAAAGTGGCGTGGTCCTATGATTTGCTATTACTGTTATTTAATTGTTAAATAGATTCCTCATACCAGTCCCCATGACTGACTCGTTGTTTGTTTCACTTTGCAAACGCGGGTACCCTTATTTTCACACGGGCAGCCTAGTACACAGGTGACAGGTTGTTTTTGGCTCTGCACTGCTGCATAGAGTGCATTTTTGGCTCATGGCGAGGCTGACTTCACAGAGACGACTTTGACTTTTTCTGCCATTACTGTACTTACATTATGATTCCGCCACTGGCGATGCAGACTGATTTACTTTCCGTACTTCTTACTATATGTATATGTATTCCGCCTTCGGCGATGTAGACTGATACCCTTATTATGTCTCAGTGCATGTATGTATTCCGCCTCTGGCGATGATGACTGATCACTTCCTTTTTTATTTACTAAGTTATATCCCACGTTATGCTATTCTGATATTCCTACATGTTGTGATTCCGCTGTCATATCCATGTAAAATTATTTTATTTATTGTTTCTGCTATTATCTGTACTCTGCTATGATGATTAATGTGTTATTTCCCAATGATTATCCTTAATACCGCCCCTCGGATTTTAGGATCGTCACAGTTGGTATCAGAGCTTTGGTTAACCTTAGTTCCGGGATCTAACACATTAAACACCTCGTCAGAATAGAATCAGTAGTGTTCTAATGCGAGTAGCTCATTAGAGATAGGATTAGCAATGTCCTAGAATGAGCTAAGCAGATTAGCAAAACAATTTGATCAGTACATCATCATTATCTTTCCTTGTATTCCCCTGCTTTATATCATTTATGAAAATTATCAAATCTGTGAGCTTGACTCTTTTCTTGCTTATACAGAACTCTTAGATGGCTACACGAGGAGCAGCAGCTAGAGGGGGCCGTGGAGGCCGAGGAGGTGCAGCAGGAGGACGGGGGAATATCCCCGTAGTAGTGGAAGGCCCTATTGTTCCGCTACCAGCACCCGAAGACTTTGAGCTTGACAAAGTAGCAAAGAGGTACAGAAATCTTGGGGGAAAACCTTTTACTGGCACTGGTACAGTGACCGAGGCTATAGCTTGGCTGAAGACCTATGAGAAAATCTTCGAAGGCATGGGTATGGGAACCAACAATAAAGCAAGACTTGGCATTTGGCTCCTTCAGGAGGAAGCAGAGCTGTGGTGGGATGCCATTACCTCAAAGGATGCCGCTAGTACTATCAGAACATGGGAGCAATTTAAAACTATGTTTAATGAGAAGTTTGTGCCTGAGCAAGCTCTAGAGAGGATGCGAGAGCAGTTTGCTAATCTCCAGCAAGGAGACCTCTCTATTCAGGATTATCTAAATAAGTTCACTTAGTTGTCGCGCTATGCTCCAGAGCTGATTTTGACCAACAAAGCAAAGAACAAGAGATTCATATTTGGGCTGAAGCGCAAGTACCATGATAGAGCTATGAGCAACATCAAGCTCTCCTTTTCAGAATTAGTAGAGATGGCTTGCAATTACGAAGACATGGATGAAAGGCACGCTAGCCAAGACCGCGCCAAAAGCCAAGCTGGAAATAAGCGCAAGGCTTCAACAGATCAACCCGAATCTAGCAGTACCGCGGCCGCTACTCAGAAACCTGCAAAGATCCCGAAAGGGAATTGCTACAACTGCGGGAAGCCAGGTCACTTTTCTAAAATATGCAAAGCCCCGAGGAAGCCAAAGGAAAATAACTCAGCCGAATGCTACAACTTCCATAAGAAGGGACACTATAGCAGGAATTGTCCTCTGAAGCAGAATGCTCAAGTGGCTCATGTCTATGACGGGAAGACCCCGCCAGCTACCACCGATGGATCAGGTAAACCCGATGTCTTGGGAGGTACCCTTACCATTAAAAATATTCCTGTTTCTGTACTTTTTGATACTGGTGCATCACGTAGCTTCATTTCTGGTAACCTTGTTCACAAGTTAAAATTAAAAAGAGGAAAACTTAAGGAACCGATTAAAGTTCAAAATCCGGTAGGAGGTTCTGTCAGCCTCAGTTCGTATTGTAGAGTGCCTGTCTCTTATTCTTGCTACAAATTCTCTTTTAAAGTAATTGTCATGGACCTTTCCGACTTTGATATTATACTGGGATTTGACTGGTTGACAAAATATAAGGCCGAAGTTAGATGTGCCGAAAGAATCGTTAAAGTTGAAACGAAGCTTGGACCTATATATATACCATGCCATGGCTCAGAAATAAATAGAACAGAATTTTGGTCTTCTTTAGAAGTTATCCCCCCTTCATTAGAAAAGATACCGGTCGTTAAAAACTATGCGGATGTGTTTGAAGAAGTAGAAAACTTACCGCCGCAAAGAGAGGTTGAATTTAGAATAGATCTAATTCCTAATGCTCGACCAGTAGTACATCCAATAAGAAGAATGGCCCCGAAAGAAAAAGAAGAGTTAAGTAGTCAAACCCGAGAATTGCTTTGGAAAGGTCTGATCAGACCGAGCTTTTCAGCATGGGGAGCAGCAGTAGTATTTGTCCCGAAATCAGACGGTACTCTAATACTTTGTGTTGATTACCGAGATCTCAATAAGCAGACACTGAAGAACAAATATCCTTTGCCCCGAATAGACGATCTGTTAGATCAATTAAATGGAGCAACAGTATTATCCAGAATGGACCTAGCTACAGGTTTCCACCAATTGCGTATAGCCGAAGACTGTGTTCCTTTGACAGCCTTCAAGGGTCCCGATTTATTCTACGAATGGCTAGTAATGCCGTTCGGCTTGTGTAACGCTCCGGCATACTTCGTTGATCTTATGAACGGAGTGTTCCGTGGAGTATTGAATAAATTTGTTCTAGTCTTCATCGATGACATTTTAATCTACTCCAAGTTGGAAGACGAGCATGCAAAACATTTAGAACAGGTGTTGAAAATTCTCAGGAGAAATGTCTTGAAAGCTAAATTTTCTAAATGTGTCTTCTGGCAGAATGAAGTTAAATTCCTAGGCCATGCCGTATCAAAAGAAGGTATTGCTGTAGATCCAAGCAAAATTACAGCGATTCAGAACTGGAAACAACCTACTACTCCCACGGAAGTTCGAAGTTACTTGGATTGGCTAGTTACTATCGGAAATTCGTTCAGGATTTTTCAAAGATATCAGGAGTTTTAACAAAGCTTACAAAGAAGCATGAGAAATTCAAATGGACTCCCGAATGTGAAGAAGCTTTCCAGGAGCTGAAACTGAAATTGACAACCGCTCTAGTCTTGACAATAATAGAAGGTAATCAAGACTTGACTGTATGGACAGATGCTTCTATTAGAGGGCTAGGCGCAGTGCTAATGCAAAAAGGCCAAGTGATCGCTTATGCCAGCCGTCAACTAAAGCCGCATGAAAGAAACTATGCAACTCATGATCTTGAGTTATTAGCTATCGTGTTCGCTTTAAGAATCTGGAGGCACTATTTGCTGGGCGAGAAGTTTGAACTATACACCGATCATCAATCCTTGAAATACCTGTTCACCCAGAAAGATCTAAACTTGAGACAACAGCGTTGGTTAGAATTCCTTGCAGCATACGATTTTGAAATTCTATACACTCCAGGGAAAGCCAATGTTGTAGCCGATGCGCTCAGCAGAAAGAATGAAATCATCGCCAGTTTTGTCATCACGTCTTCATTAATAGACAGGATCTCGACCCTTCAAAAGGAGGATAATTTTGTAAAGGTAATGATCAAAAGGATCAATGAAGGCATAGACTCCAGCTTCCAAGTGGATAGTGAGGGGGTTTTGAGATTAAAAGGAAGAATTTGTGTTTCCGACATCTCCGAGCTAAAAAGAGAAATACTTGATGAGTGCCACAAGTCCAAATTAAGTATCCATCCCGGTGTGAGCAAAATGTATAACGATATCAAGCGCACATTCTGGTGGAAGGCGATGAAAAGAGATATCTCATTATATGTTAGCAGATGCCCCACTTGTCAGATAGTTAAGAGTGATCAACAGAAATTAGCTGGATTATTACAACCATTAGAAATTCCAAGATGGAAGTGGGAACAAATTTCGATGGACTTCATCGATGGTTTGCCTCGAACTAGAAAAGGAAACGACAGTATATGGGTAATCGTAGATCGCTTCACGAAGACTGCCCATTTCATACCTGTCCGATCCAACAGAACGGCTCAAAGTCTAGCACAGATTTACTTCAAAGAAATAGTTAAACTACATGGAGTGCCACTCAATATAGTCAGCGATAGAGATCCCCTATTTACTAGCAAATTCTGGGAAGCATTCCAGGAAGAATTGGGAACCAAATTGAATCTAAGCACCGCTTATCACCCACAGACAGATGGCCAAACTGAGAGGGTGAATAGAATTTTAGAAGATTTACTGTGGGCTTGCGTTATTGATTTTGGAGGCTCATGGGAAGATCACTTACATCTAGCCGAATTCTCTTACAACAATAGTTATCAAGCAAGTTTGGGAATGTCTCCATTCGAAGCATTATATGGTAGACCGTGCAGATCTCCCGTATGTTGGGTAGAACCTGGCAACAAACTTGTGTTAGGGCCCGATATGATTCAAGAAGCATCGGATAAAGTCGATTTCATTAAGAAGCGATTAAAAACCGCGCAGAGCCGACATAAAAGTTATGCTGATGCGAGAAGAAGGGATATATCGTTTGCCGTTGGCGATTATGTTTATTTAAGAGTTTCTCCAATGCGGGGAGTAATCAGATTTGGCAAGACTGGGAAGTTGGCACCGAGATTTATTGGTCCCTTTCCTATACTTGAACGAATTGGAACTCTTGCATATAGGGTTTCATTACCTAATTGGTTACCTGGTGTACATGATGTGTTCCATGTGTCTCAACTCAGAAAACATGTTCATGATCCAGATCTTGTTGTGGAAGAAGCAGCGCAACAGGATATTGACATAACTCCAGAATTAGCACTCATAAGAGAGCCATTAAAGATAGTTGGCAAAGAAACTAGAGAGCTGAGGAGGAAAAAGATTCATTTAGTCAAAGTGCAGTGGAGTAGTGATCCTAAAGACTGTACTTGGGAGACTGAGGAAAGCATTAAACAAGCCTATCCCAAATGCAGAGTGGACATCTCTGACTAACTCCGGTGCAAGGTACCTTTAAAATACTTTGCATTTACATTTTATTTCCTACTTAGCTGTAATTTCCTTTTCGAGGACGAAAAGTTTTAAGTGGGGGAGATTGTAATAACCCAGAAAAAGTGAACCAGTTTAAAATTTTTAAATCAGGTTATTACCAAGGAATTTGAATAATTTAAATAGCCTATTTCAATAAAATATAGAATTTGGTATGGTATGGCAGTTTGAAATTTTGAATATAAACTTTGTCTGACTGTACCGGGTGGAAAATATAACGGATTTTGACGAAACTGCAAATATTTAAATCTGTTTATCAATACCTTTCTAACGAATCTGAAAAATCGAAGTTTCATAACGGAAATCAAAAGATATGGCCAAATGAATTTTCAGAAAGGTCGCTATATAGTATATATAGCCCTTGAAAATTGAGATTTTGCATACGACCTCGGAATTCAACGAAACCACTTTTGTTGGGTCCGGGATGTCAAATTATTGCTAAGTTTCAAATTTCATAATTTTTGAAGCTAGTATGTGAGCGGGGCAAAAGATAATGTGTTTGGTCAAATCCTGTTAAAATGGGTCGACCTAAAAATGGTCGTTTTTCAAACGAGCTCAGAATTCGACGAAACTGGTTTTGTTAGGACCGTATCGTCAAAACAAAACTAGATTTATTTTTCTGGAATTTTTCGATTCAGTTTGTGGCCCTGGCAAATTGAAATGTACGTTTAAATTAAATATTGAATGTTTTAAATTTTAATTTGAAAAATAACTGACTTTAACTGTCGAAATGGCCAACGAAACATATCCCATTGTGTCCGGAATGGGGGTATTTAGCTAGGGGCGATAGTCGTTGGGTTTAAAAAGGAGTCCGTTTGTAAAAACACTATTTAAAATTTCCTATAAAGCATGGACCAATAGGAATTTTTCTTTTTAAAAAAAAAAATCTAAAACCCTAGCCGCCAGAGACGATTGGACGACGTAGGGTGCTCCAGCCTTCACGTCCATTTAGCCGACGCCTCAGGCGATTTCACCGCCGCCGCCAGTTAAGACTTCCGACCGCCTTCGCCTCCTCTCCACATCCGACCAACCCACGACCCCTGACATCAACCATCGACGTCGGAAATCGACGAGGAAGTCACGACCTTCAGGGCGCCGCCGCGACGAGCACAGGCCGCCGAACCCTTCGCCACCACCGCCGATCTGGAGGTGGTTCGTAGCTCTTTGACGCAGCAAGGTCTGATCGAAGCATCGAGGTACGGATTGGCTGAAAATTTGTGACCTAGTTTCGAAGGTTTTAAAAACTTTTCTGATGAAAATTCTGAAATGAAAATAACACTTGTAAGTGTTGCAAAAATTTGAAAAATAGTATCTTTTTCGTTCTTTAACGAAATTTTATGAAACAGGAGACACCGTGACCGCAAGGAGGCTCTCTACATTCTAGAAGAAGCCGCGGATTTTTCTGACCTTCCTACGATTTTTAGCACTGCAATAACCAATGTGAGGAATCTAAACTATTTGTGTGAATGAAATCGTGTTGTATAAATTATATAAGCGAAGTGTAAATTATATACGCATTGTATACCTCATGTACATGTGTTGTATAAGTTATATTAGCGATGTATAAATTATACAAGCGTTGAATGAAACCTATATGCTTTGAATTGTGAAGAAATGCAAGTGAATTATTATATTATATATATATATACTCCCCTCGTCCACAGACCATGGACGATATTTATTGCTTGTGATTGACGTGATATTATATGGTATGACGAATGGTTGGAAATAATTGTTTGTGGTTGATATTATGGTTGAAAAATACCTTTGTGGTTGAAAACTAACCTCTTGTGGTTGAAACAAAATAGAATAGGATTGTGGAATTGAAAATAAAACATGCCGCCTGCGTGCGAACTAGATGCATGATCCCCATTGTCAAAAACCACGAGGTTTTAAGGTAGAGCGAGGAGCCGTACTAGGGACGCTCCCGGTTTTAACTACCCTGCCGTTATGCTGCTGAAATTTTCTGAAATGTTTATGTGTTAGAATAAATTTCATTCGTTGAAATAAATTACATAAACTATATAGAATATTCATGTGTTGAGTTGCAATTCATTCGTTGAGTTGAAATTCATGTGTTGAATATTATTTGAATTTAAACAAATGGCTTTAGCGATAAAAATCACATTTTTATATATATACAAACTATATAGAATATTCATGTGTTGAGTTGCAATTCATTCGTTGAGTTGAAATTCATGTGTTGAATATTATTTGAATTTAAACAAATGGCTTTAGCGATAAAAATCACATTTTTATATATATACAAACTATATAGAATATTCATGTGTTGAATTGCGATTCATTCGTTGAGTTGAAATTCATGTGTTGAATATTATTTGAATTTAAACAAATGGCTTTAGCGATAAAAATCACATTTTTATATATATACAAACTATATAGAATATTCATGTGTTGAATTGCAATTCATTCGTTGAGTTGAAATTCATGTGTTGAATATTATTTGAATTTAAACAAATGGCTTTAGCGATAAAAATCACATTTTTATATATATACAAACTATATAGAATATTCATGTGTTGGATTGCAATTCATTCGTTAAGTTGAAGTTCATGTGTTGAATGTTAGCATCTTTTAAAAATAGAATGAATCGACAATGAAAACTATATTTTTATAGTGAATACACTTAGTTAAAAATACACATGTGTCGAATAAATATTTTTGATGATAAAAATATTCCTTTTATCATGTATACGCTTAGTTAAAAATACACATGTGTCGAATAAATATTTTTGATGATAAAAATATTCCTTTTATCATGTATACGCTTAGTTAAAAATACACACGTGTCGAATAAATATTTTTGATGATAAAAATATTCCTTTTATCATGTATAAGCTTAGTTAAAAATACACATGTGTCGAATAAATATTTTTGATGATAAAAATATTCCTTCTATCATGTATACGCTTAGTTAAAAATACACACGTGTTGAATAAATATTTTTGATGATAAAAATATTCCTTTTATCATGTATACGCTTAGTTAAAAATACACATGTGTTGAAATAAATAATAGTTTGCTAGAAATATTATTATTAGCTTTGTTCTGCATATATATACATGTGTTGAACAGGAAAAATGGATTAGCTGTAGAGTAAAGAAATTATTTGCATGCCCGACAAATAGGTAAACCTTGATGAGTTGGCTGCGCAATTTTATTTATATATCAACTCCTGTGAATGCCATTGGATGCGGGGTGCTGGTTATTCTGTGTGAAATAATAAATAACGCCATAGGATAGTAACAATTAATTTTGAACTACACTACATGGCATACTTCTTGACGATATGCATACTTCATCGTATTCCACATAAGCAATTGGAACTTGTGTGACGAGGTGGAAGATTTACCATACAAGCAAGAGGCTTGTATGGCGATGACTATATACTACAGGTTGAACTGATGACTGATATGGACTATATAAATTATAACGATAAATTGCCAGATTAATAAAAACCCCACACGGGTCTAGAGTTGACAATAATCACGTCGCTCTAGTTATTAGATACGGCACATGGACTATTTATTTCCACACGGAAACGGGGTGACGGGAATTTATTCTCTGGAGTGATTATCAGTACATGCTCCCCCGTAAACACCAGAATATATCACTATAAATATGTGAATGCTTTTTAGGATTTATTGGGTACCTAATACGGCCCAATAAATTTCCAAACCCCTCCCCGTACAAAGGAGGTTATGGCGAAATTTTTCGAAATATTAAGGCGTTAGTGAAATATTTGAAGTGAAAACGAAGTTGAAAATATAAAATGAACTATAGTTGAAACCATAGAATGAACTATATTTATATATATAAATATAAATATAATTAAAAGGAATAGAGGCCATGCAGTTCGCGTTCCGGAATCGTAATTTGAAACGATTAGTACGAGAAATCCGACCATCGAATTTTCCCGAAACCGCAACCGCTGGGTTCGCCTTGGAAATATCTTTCCAACGGCACCAACCTTGTAAAAATCCAACAGTTGGATTGTCCGGAATGTTTAATTCAAATCTGAAGAAAAACAGCGCCAGAATCATTTATATTTATATATAAATATAAATATAATTAAATTTAATCGAATAACGACGCTGCAGTTCGAATTTTGAAACCGTAACTTCAAACGACTAGTGTGGGAGATCCAACCGTCGGATTCTCACGAAACTGGAACCGTTGGGTTCGCTTTGGGAATATCTTCCCACTGATATAGACTTTGTAGAAATCCAACGGTTAGATTTTCCGATATGTGTAAAACAAATTAGGGGAACAACAACGCCAGTGCCACGGCACGACCTGAAACGTCGTTTAATTAAATATGGCCATTTTTAAATAAATAAAAATGGCGAAAAATCATTATAAAATATTATAAGCAACATTGATTGAAAATAAACCAGTTGGGCTTGAATTGTTTGATATTTGATGGTTGTATGTGTTTGACACGAAAATAACACTAAATAACTGAAAGATGGATGTCGAATAATATA
This sequence comes from Allium sativum, assembly GCA_030737875.1. Classification (NCBI taxonomy): domain Eukaryota; kingdom Viridiplantae; phylum Streptophyta; class Magnoliopsida; order Asparagales; family Amaryllidaceae; genus Allium; species Allium sativum. The sequence goes on from CM060912.1 coordinate 802,404,142, forward strand.
ACCATAGAAAGAATTGATTTAAATTCTAATGACGTGAATTATTTGAAAAGGCCGAGCTAACCCTCATTTCAAATAATTTATCGAGCGATTCGAATTGGAAAATGCAAAGACGATTCAAGAACGGCGATCTTTGTATCGGTTGGATGGGCGCTATTGAGGTTCCTAACCGGAGTAGCTACCGGAAGGGGACGAAAGTAGTAGTCGTCTGAACGTATGTGTTGATTGTACGGATTTGCGAGGAATTGACGCCTCCGATTTCGTTCAGACCCAGAACGGACTTGTAAATGGACTATGTGTCTGACATTAGATTTTTTTCTATACTGATTGATCTCTGTTAAATATATATCTGTTTGGCGGCGGAGAATTTATTCTTTTGCTTAACGCCCTTCTCTGAGACGTACGAGCTCAGAGGTTATATATCGATGGAAATCAATCGTATGGAGTGGACTGCCTATGTGGCATGCCAAGATGTTGTAATCAAGGCTTCTGTTGCAAAGCAAAGTCTTGTGGATGATGATCAAAGCAAGGTCTACGTGACCTAGCTTTGTGTATTTCGTAGATTCGCGAGCCTCACACCCCGGTATGAGTTAAAAACGGGATACGGACTGCAGGGAGAGCACGACGTTTCTTTCTAGCTATGGTGGTGTCAGTGACTTACCAGCCCTGACATATATATCTATTTTTCACCTTTGTGGTTGTTGGAATGCGAAGCGCCTCGATTATAGGTCTGTAAGGACCGGGAAACGTGTGTTCAGGAATAAATAATCCTCAAACGTAAGAGAGGACCGACCCTGAAGCATCCAGGGGTTACCCAAAGTGCGTAGTCCTGAGGCATTTGCTAGAGTGTCTCGAAGCGGAGAGGAGCTTGCCCCTTGCCTTGACTCATGACGGAAATCCAATTTCCAATACGAAATAACGGACTTGATTGTAGAACTAGTATGGCGACATAGTGGTATGGGGCACTTATGCCGTCTATGATTGATATTTATGATGCTATTCGCTTTTGAAACATATATGCACTAGTAATAATATCAAATGATTTTGCTTTATACGTATCAAGCATATTTGGCTATTATATGGTAAAACTCTATCCTCCGGCTTGCGTTGCATTGTGTGATGGGACCTGAGTCTTATAATGGCTTCATTCTTTCTAAAAGCATTGCGTTGTTTTAAAAAGAATTTACTTTGTTTAAATGCACTAGCAATCACTGGAGTAAACCCGTTCCGCGAAAGTGGCGTGGTCCTATGATTTGCTATTACTGTTATTTAATTGTTAAATAGATTCCTCATACCAGTCCCCATGACTGACTCGTTGTTTGTTTCACTATGCAAACGCGGGTGCCCTTATTTTCACACGGGCAGCCTAGTACACAGGTGACAGGTTGTTTTTGGCTCTGCACTACTGCATACAGTGCATTTTTGGCTCATGGCGAGGCTGACTTCACAGAGACGACTTTGACTTTTTCCGCCATTACTGTACTTACATTATGATTCCGCCACTGGCGATGCAGACTGATTTACTTTCCGTACTTCTTACTATATGTATATGTATTCCGCCTTCGGCGATGTAGACTGATACCCTTATTATGTCTCACTGCATGTATGTATTCCGCCTCTGGCGATGATGACTGATCACTTCCTTTTTTATTTACTAAGTTATATCCCACGTTATGCTATTCTGATATTCCTACATGTTGTGATTCCGCTGTCATATCCATGTAAAATTATTTTATTTATTGTTTCTGCTATTATCTGTACTCTGCTATGATGATTAACGTGTTATTTCCCAATGATTATCCTTAATACCGCCCCTCGGATTTTGGGATCGTCACACAAGCTGTAAAGATCCATGCTAAGCTCCAATGTTCCCACCCTGAGAACCTGAGGGGGGGGAACGGAAGAAAAGAGGTGAAAGAAAACAGGTCAGTCAAAAAGACTGGTAAACCCTACTACTATCTGTCTATGAACTAGTAAAGTTAACTGGCATGAGAAGCTGAGATGAACATAAGGACAACAACATACTGGCATGATGATTAACTAACAAGATAGATAAAGGTGTCATCGCATAATCAAGGTTAAGTTTTGCACCACAGGTGTACTAGCATTACAACATGTCAAGTGAAAACAAGAATTGACCCCTTGGCCCAAGCTTGGCCCAACATCATGAGATGACCTAAATCAGGGTCCAACTACTTGGTCTAGTCGATCGGCTCCCTATAAGCCTAACTCGTCAAGTGTCGGTGTCATGCGGCTTTAATCATGTAATGTAGTTGACTGTGCAGGGTCCACCCTAGGGTGTATCAGGCCCTATGGTGTAGCCCTCTGACACCATTCCATGATGCACAGTCCAAACCTACCGTAGCCCGTATTCAACTCCGGACTTGATGTGCACGACCATGGTCCGCCTGAACAACCGGGGCATCATTCAGCCATCTCTTTTGGTCTCTTACAATCAGCCCAGTAATCGTGCCCCACCCTAGCCTAGTCCTAGGGTCTTATGATACTACCAAGAAGGTTACTGCTGAGAAGGACCACGCAACTAGGGTTTCTTAACGGGTTAAATGTGGTTAACCCGATCCATACGTGGATTAAATCGGTTAAGGGTACACAAGGCTCCCGACTTAACCACGATTAATCCATCAAGCCCAAATTGGTTAAGTATTAAGTGGACCATGACTTAACCCTAATCAGGAGGCATTAATTAACTTAATGCGCTTTAACCTCTCACATTAGACTTTGTTGTGGTTACTAGTTAAGCCGGGCGGGTCCGGGTAGCTTTACACCACAACTAGGTCTAACCTCGGGTTCGAGCACAACATGACCAACTTCTCACATTGGGTCCTATTGTTTGTAGCCACTAGTTAAGCCGGGCGGGTCCAGGTAGATTTATGCTACAAACTCAACCCAACCTCGAGTTGGCCACACTCATATTTTCTAAGTGTCATGTCCATTATGTTTCCAAAACATAATTACAAGTTAACATATCACGTTATGTTATAAAAACCATGTTTATGTCATCATGTTACCCAACCCCAACGTAATCCCATCGTTTACATAATCGCAACAACGCATAAAGGATAAAATAGGGAACTTGGCATAATCATGACAAAAAGGTGTTGAAGTCACAAGTTTAACATGGTGGCATATGAGGTGTACATATGTTCATATACTTGCATATTGCATCATTAGGCTTCAAAAGCATGCATAAAACCAAACTTAGCATATGAGTGATACATGGTGATAAATGACATGTAGAAGTTGCTAGAAGTTCGCATTTGGCCTCACATGCAAGTTATCATAAGGGATATGATAACTTTCATGTTGTCAAAATGCAACCTTTAACATAAAGCTTAAAGGTTTATGCTCACAAACTCAAGTTTAACTTGCATAACATGATAACATTATCAACCCAAACTTGCATAACATAGCAACATGTGTCATACATAATGATTAAACCAACTTGCATAATGATCATCCAAACTTGCATATAATGATCAACCAAACTTGCATATAATGATCAACCAAACTTGCATATAATGACCAACCAAACTTGCATATAATGATCAACCAAACTTGCATATAATGATCAACCAAACTTGCATATAATGATCAACCAAACTTGTATAAAATGATCAACCAAACTTGCATCATTCATTTAACTTTAGAGTTCAATAAAAAGAAAGTAGAAAAGGGCTTACAATGCTATGAAGACACAAATAAATATTTATTATAAAGATTGAGACGAAGCCCTTATGCAAGCACCAAAAACCCAAATATGCAATCTCCAAATGAAAACCCTTGGGCCAAATCAATAAAAATCCTTGCTTTGAAATAGAAATGTTGCAACTTGACTTGAATGCAAACTAAGAACATTCATACAAGCTTGAAAATACTTGTATGCATTCAAAACCTCTCGTAGAAATAAACTTAGAAATTTTAGCATGAGAGTGGAGGCCATGAGAGGAACAATTTTGACATAATTTAGTTGTAGGAATGAATAATGATGATTTAGGCTAGGCTTAGGGGTCTTTTTATAGAGGATTAGGATAGTATTAGCCATAGGATTAACCCTAGATTCAATCCAAGCCATCAAAGCATGTCTTGGGGAAGAAGTCAAGTGTAGGAACCATCTAGGGCCTTTAGATTAAAGCTGAACCATGAGAACCATTCAAATGCAAAATCTGCTTTTGAGCGAATCGGCCCACGGGTTGATAGCCAAACACCCTGGATTAACCCCTAGTCGACCCAGCGAGCTCGGGTCGACCTCAAAAATCGGCCGGTTCGGTTATTCCCCTCTCCCAATTCGCTGTTTTGAACATTTTTGCATATTTATTTATTTAATTTTCAATTATATATATATATATATATATCAATATATATATATTTCTCTGCGCAACCCATTTCACTTAATTAAGTATACTTTAATTTGTGAATTTTTCGTGAAACTTCGCGAGGCCATATCTTGGTCATAGTACTCCGATTTTCGAAAACTCGGACTCTATTTCGCGTATTTTTCCGAGACGAACGCAATGGCACAGCCCGTTTCCCTTGATTCAGATTTTACAGTTTAATTCTGCCTCCATTTATGTTATAACATGTTATTCAAAAATACGGGTTGTTACAAGCACAAGCCCCAAAGGCCTAAACCAATATCAGACAAGCACCCAAGGAACATCTCCTCCTAATTCGGATAATCCACGTTAAGTGATACTAGCAAAACAACTAAGCACTGGAGAACTCATTTGCCTCCCAGAGACAACTAGAACTTAATACAACGATAACCTCTCAGCTTCCTTAACTCCAGTTATTATCACCATCACTAGGTAGGTACCTAATACCACCCTATTCCTTTTAGAGTAGATTGACTCCCCAAAGTAATGTTAAACCTAGTAAAGCCAAAAACAAAGTAATTACAAACAAACATACATCCACAACTCGATAAGACCACATTACAACAAATCATACTGAGGCTAGTCGAACCACCAATCGGGTTTGTCACTACTAAAGGTCTATCGACTAACTCAGGTTTGTCAAACAAAACTCGATCAAAAACATCTTAAATAGAAAGCATTCCTTGAATAACGACACCTTTTTCCTTCTGCGCCGCAGTTGGGGCATTCGACGAAGAAGGAACAGCGTTGATAGCATATGCTTTCACGATCTGCTTCTCCCGAGGAGGTTGTGGACATTCATTCTTGTGATGTCCCGCTTGGCCATAATTAAAGCACTTCCTTTCCCCTGGCTTTTACCGACAATCTCTGGCATAGTGGCCCTTCTTACCACAGCTAAAGCACTCGCCATCTTTCTTATTTTTCTTATTCTGACCATCCATGGTTTGGTCTTGTTTCCTCTTATTCTGGGAATTATTCTTGCCTCCACCGCTTGCTTGCGGCTTTGGCTCCTCTGCAGATGCAACCTTAGTCTTCGACTTAGGGTAAAGACTCTATGACCTCAATGTTTTCCCCACAATCGATTCAAACGTCTCATCGATGTGGTTAATAAGCTTTTCCCCCAAGTACTGATCCAAACCTGTTATAAACTTCTCGTTCTTCTTCTCGGCGGTATCTATTAGGGATAACCCATATTTCGACAAAGTGTCGAACTCAGCAATATACTCCGAGACTGCCCTACCATTCTGCTTAAGCTCCAAGAACTTCCTAAACAATTCTGACTTCTAAGCAGCTGGGATAAACTTGTCGCTAAAGCGAGCCTTAAACTGATCCCAAGTAACCTGATCCTCTGGAGTGGCTATCTTAATAGCATTCCACCAATTCATCGCTCGCCCTTGCAGCTGACGAGACGCTAGCCTTCTCTTCATCGCATCCTCGAAACCCAAGTCTTCGAAGATACGCTCGCAGCTATCCAACCAATCCTGAACATCCATAGCCGACTCCGTTCCGTGGAACGACTTCCCACCAAGACTAGTATAATCCTTATTCAGCTTGGCGAAATCGGCCCTAGGCGCCTGCACTATTAGACCACCACCATTACCACCATTGGGAGCTGCCCTTTGCACATCCCTAAGCATCTCCCTCCTGAGGTCAGTAAACATTGTTCTCATGTCAACAGTATTCCCATTATTGGCTCCTCTACCAGCACCTCTTGCGTATCGGCTCATTGTTCAATCAGTAAAGAGAAAACAATTAACCATCTCCATAGTGGTGCTAGTGCAGTGCGACTTCATCCTTAGCTATACTAATAATATATATATATAGCTTTTGAAAACCAAAATAATCACAAATACGCGCTCTCATATACTTATTATCTCTCCCTGGTGTCTTTCCCTAGGTTAACTACGCAACCTAGAGCTTTGATACCAAATGTGACGGCCCGCCCCTCACCAACCGACATTTCCTCCAAAAGTGCGTTGTACACATGTCCAGTTAGCACGGGACGGTCGTCGAAAGAAAAGAAGGAAGACGAAGAATAAATAAAGAACTTGTAGAATGTCTCACAGCGCATGGAACAAAATATAATAACAACATACTTGACATAAAATAGGTGAGACAGTGCATAAGCTGAGAACAAACTATCATAGCTGCGAAAAATCCAAATACAGCTTATAATCCAAAGCCAACATTATTACAACTTTTAAACTTTCTCAAAAAGCTAGACAAGAAAGGTACACTACTAATGCCCTAGTAGTGACCACCAATGACATAGGGAGAATATATATATATATATATATATATATATATATATATATATATATATCATACGTGGAAGCCTCCTGCTTGCCTCCGGATCAGCTACTCGTGCACCACCAGTGTAACACCCCGTGTATTCTATAACCGTGAAATTCACAAATTAAAGTATAACTAATTTCAAATCAAATAATTAAGGGAAACAGGTTACGCCATTGCGTTCGTCTCGGAATTCTGCTTGAGATAGAGTCTGAGTTTGCGTAAAACGGATATCGTATGAAGAAGATATGGACGAACGAAGTTGGGCGAAAAACCAGAAAACGGGTCAGAATGCACTGGCGCACTTGGGAAGTGCGCCAGAACAAAAATGAACTGGCGCACTTGGGAAGTGCGCCAGTACATTTTTGACCTGGCGCACCTGCCCAGTGCGACCAGGTCAAAAAGGACCTGCTGGTCAGGTTTGGTCAGGTCCTGGCTGGCCTGTCTGTGTTTGGTCGATTTTCTGAGCCTTGCCTTGTCACTAGGGCTAGGTGTCAGCTCCTGGTTGGTCTCTCCTTCAAACGAACGGCTATTATTTAACCAAGCTTCATCGACGGTCTAAATCAACTCACAAACTCTATAAAAAGGACCTAAGACTAACCCTAATTCACATAAACTAAAATGGAGATGAGACTGTCATGCTGCTGAGGAAAGACTGAGGATAGCCGTCAGAAATAGAGAGACAACTAGGAGATAATTCAAAGCTTAAAGCAACGCCTACAACAAAGGATAGCATCTCCAAATTCAGAATTCAGATTCCTGAATTGAAGATTCGTCATACGTTGTAAGTAGAGTGCTATTTCGATGTGAATTAAATAATTGTGTTGATTTGTGTAAAGTAAGAAATGTAATTGTGGCGATAATAATCTATATTTGTATGTTGCTTTGATGCTAAACGATTTGGGAATATTATGGTATACGATTGGATATTTGCAAGTACGCGATTTGCGTTGGAAGTTAACAACGAAATGGAATTGTGGCGATAATAATCTATATTTGTATGTTATTTTGATTCTAAACGATTTGGCAATGCTATGGTGTACGATTGGATTCATACAAGTATATGATTTATGTTGACAACCACATGTTGTGGAATTTTAATTGCGGTTCAATGCAAGCATATGATTCATATTGAAAACTACATGTTTGTGGTAGTTATTTACAACACCCATTTGATAATTGCAAGTACATGATTCATGTTAAAAGTAACAACTATATGTTGTAATAGTTTATTTGAGATTCATGCAAGTATATGATTTACTGTTATGCTAACATGATGTATAATTTTATGGTCATCTTTAGTGTAATTTGATCCACTTAAGTATTATGATTCATATGAAGGTTATGTTGGAATTGGCATCATAGTTCAAGTATAAAAATCATCCTTTTGTGATAGTGACAAAAGCAAGCATCTTTGAGAACTTGTATTAATTTTATGAACATGACTAAACTATGTTTGTTATTATGTCTAGTTGAAACATGTTTTTAGGTTTATGTTGTTATCATAATCATATGATAATATATGTGACACATAAGTTATATTAGAATTACACTAGAATTACATTCCACTTGTAAGTTTACATAGATAGAATAAAAACCATGATTTAAGTTTAGGTATGTTTATGCTATAATTCTGTGAATAGAATAAAAACCATGATTTAAGTTTAGGTATGTTTATGCTATAATTCTATAAATGGATTAAAAACCATGATTCATATAAGAATTAGGTTGGGATAATTCTAGTTGAACCATACTTTTGTATTAGTGACAAAAGTAAGTACCTTTTTGTTAACATGTTGTGATTTTATGAACATGATTACTTTATATTATGACTAAATAAAAATATAGACTTATATTTCTAGTCAAGACCATGTGCCAATAATAATGATATCTAATTTAGTTAGATTCTTAATTTCAAGTTTACATGGTTAGTTGAACCTATGATTCATGTTTAAATATTGTCTATGCATTAACAATATGAATAGAATGATTCATGTTTAAGTATTTTCTATGCCATAATTATATGAATAGAATGATTCATGCTTAAGTATTGTTTATGCTATGATTATATGGATTAAATGATTCATGTTATGCCATGATTATATGATGTTACAATTGCAAGTTCACATGTGCCTACTTTATGTTAATTGAATCGTTCGTTGCAAGTTCATGCGTTCACACTCCCCTTTTTCATGTTACCTTATAAACACCATGTTATAAGCCTCCCCTTTTCATTTGGCTAAATTGGGTTTAAGTATTAAACCCAACACACCTTACATTGGAGCGAACGTATAAAACAGGGGTAATGACGTTTGGGCTAAAATATAGAACATATGTGTTGGCATGTTCGACGCATGCCAACAACCTTGAAAAGCAATTAAGTGGCATAAATAAATTTTAATCAATAAAGATGAATTTGAATAATGGGCCGCAAATATTTACATATAAAAAGAAAAGAGACAAAATATGTAAATGTAGAAAATACGATGTGTTTAACCCGAGGTTGGATTGAGTTGTGATGTAAACCTGCCCGGAACCGCCCGGCTGTCCAGTAGTCACAACAATACCTATCCAATGTGGGTGGTTAAACACGCAGCCCAATAAGGACCCGAGGTTAGACTGAGTTGTGGCGTAAGACTGCCCGGACCCAACCGGTAACAGGCAGCCACAACAATACCTGTCTAATGTGAGAGGTCGAGGCTTTAATAAGTCAATTAAGGCTGAGTAAGGATTGATAGGATTAAGTAAATTATATTTATACTTAATCAGAATGGAACATGCTAAACTAAACAGACTGATTGGGGGTTAGGTTTATAAAACACTTAACCAACTTAGCATGTTGGCTAGAAATAGAAAACCTAATAGCGGGGGACCCTTTTCAGCAGTAACCCTATAAGGTATCATGATACCCTGAAACTAGGCAGGGTGGGGCACGATTACTGGGCTGATTGTAAGCGGTCAAATCGACGACGGTGGTGCAGCAGTGTAGGTTCTAACGGGGTGCGGGCGTGCACACACTCCGGCGCAGAAAAATAAGGCACTGGGCACCAGTAGCATACCTGTGCATTCTAGGATTGTGTCGGGCCGCCACCATAGGACTTGATACACCCCATGGTGGGACCAGCATAGGTAACTACAACATCGGGGGCCGTAAGACACATGTAACTATGCGAGTAGGAGCCGATCATTAGAAATGGATCACTTCACCCTGATTATGGGGTGCCTGTTGGGAACTAGTTTATATGGGTACAGAGATTAATATGGGGTACGATAGTATATTCAACCCTAGACAACTTAACTAAGTTTATGGTGCTTTCCCATTTCTAGTTTATACTCATCAAACCCAGTTCTTTATTCATAGACTGAATAGTCCTAGACTTACTCAGGCTTTATGTCTGACTCTACTTTCCTTTCGCCTTCTTTTCTTTCGTCCCCCCCCCCCCCCAGGTCCACAGGGAGGGAATACTGCAGCTTGACTAGCTTTCACATCCAGCTTGAAGAGAAAGAATGTATTGCTTGGATCTTTTCCGTTTTGGACTATGGCTTTGGAAAACAATTATGGGACTTATGCCGTTTATTTATGTTTTCTTTATGCTTCTTTAAATAATGTAATCAAGACAGTTATGAAGATGTTATGTTTTTGGAAGTATTGTAAAACAAATTATGGCATGGTTTGTGTAACACGTATTTTAATGAAATAAAAGTTGTTGTTTTCCGCTGTTCAAAAATATGTGTTCTTATATCTGTCTTGTATATCTGTGACTTATACTTATAAACCTCCACCAAAATTAGGGCATTCCCTTTGAGAGTGACCCTAACGGAGGTGGGGTGTTTCACTTGGTATCAGAGCATAGGTTTACCAGATAAGATAAAAAGTTTTGAAAATTTATTTTCAAAAAGGAAAATTAAAGAAGCATTTTTAAAAGATAAAATATTATTTTATTTTAAAAAGGCAAAGTCCCCCAAAGCCATAGGTACTGTCTTCTATCCTTCGTTTTGAATCTATCCTTTCTATTTCAGCATGTCTGGAGACCTTACTCCCCAGCTGCTGACGCTTTCACTCCTCCTCCACGTGAACCAGCAAGCGGAAGAGTCCCAGAGTAGGAAGACGAATAATAGTCAAACAAGAAAGGATCGTAACAGTAATAACAAGAAACGGGAAAAAAGGAAATGCAATTTTTGTGGTACGGAAGGGCACATAGTCAAGGATTATAAAAAGAGGAAAAGAAAGCAAGGAGAATGTTTCCATTGTGGGGAAACTGGACACATCAGCAAAGACTGCCCTGAGAAGACAGGCTTTAAGAAGGGCGGGAAAGACAACAAGTCCCAAGAGAAGAGGAAGTGTAAATTCTGTGGCAAAGTGGGGCACATAGTGAAAGATTGCCGGAAAAAGAAGGCCAAGATGAATGGTGGGTGTTTTTCTTGCGGTGAGATAGGCCACATGGCTAAGGACTGCCCAAAGATACGAGGACAGGGGCAGAGGGCTGGATCCACCACAGGGGCACAGGTTCATGTGCTAGAGGCGCCACCTCTGCAACAGCGAGGTATAAATACTTCTGTAGAAAGTGTAGTTTATCTTTATGATCACCTCGTTCGCACTTTATTTGATTCTGGCGCATCACACTCCTTTATCTCTTCTGCTTTAGTAGAATCTCTGCACCTAAAAACTAGTATGGTAGAGGACCCCTTAATTGTTTCAAACCCAATTGGGGGCCCAGCTCATTTGTCTATGATCTGTGTGGGGTTAAAAATTTTCTATTCTAAGTGTAGAATTTAAATGTAGTGCCTTTGTTTTGGGCCATTGGTTGATTCTAGCGATGGAGTGGTTATCCAGTAAGGGTGACCATCTCGGTTTCGAAAAGAGGGTAGTTAGACTCTTGACTTGCCTCGGTAATACCCTCGAAGTCGCAGGTAACTTTTAGGGTTCTATCATGATTTTTTTCCTAGAATCTCTTGACACATTTATTGGTAATTTGTAATCCGATCGGGTAGTGTTCGCCACTAAGGAAGAAGGTTCATTTCGCTTATGCATGAGTTGTGGAGAATCACCTTAGTAAGTACATTTGGCAGCATGGTTGGAATTTATTTCCAAGAGACAGTTCTTCTACGTAGAATACCCGATAGTAAGTGGACGAGATCCAAGATTCACTAGTGAATTTTGGAGAGCCTGCATGAAACCATGAGTACGCCGTTATGTTTGAGCCGAGTATACTAGAAGTAGAGTAAGTGAAAGAGGAACGAGAGGCAACAGTGAAATAGGTTCCAACTCATATTTTGGAAACAAGAATTAAGAAGCTACGAAATTGTGAAGTTAAAGACGGACAAAGCATAATAGAGTTAAGCTCAAGGAAATGCGACTTAGAAGATTGAAGACTAGATTCGTGCATCATATCTCTTCTTAAGAGTATATCTTTGATCCCTCTCTTCCTATAGAGCTTACTTGCATGCTATCTTTTGTGTATATCCTCTCGGTCCCATTCTCAATCCAATTTCTGTTGCAAACCCCATAGGGAGTATGACTCATCTGTTAGTAACACATGTTGGGGCTTGAGGGTGTTCGTTGGTTTGACTAAACTTTTTGGGTTTTATAGGTTGGTCTTAGGAAGGGACTCCCTTGTGACCTAAAAGGAGTCCATCATGCTTAGTTTCCTAGAATCTAGTGGTTGGGTTGAGTAATTCTTTGGGTGTCAGTCTGATGTTGATTTCGGTCTTCGGGGCTGATGCTTAGAGAGTTCTTCTCCTAATCAATATATATGTGGCATAGATTTCCAGTTCTGACATTGCCTAATGGGCACAAAGTTTTTACTTGCTTCTATCATTCGACTATACCTTTAGATAGGAACAATTGGGAAAATGGCCTATAGATTAGAGCTACCCGAAAGATTGGCCGGGGTTCACAACGTCTTTCACGTTTCACATCTCCGAAAATGTCTACATGAGTCTACTGAAGTGGTAGAGCCAAATATCCTAGAAGAAGCTGAAGTGGAACGCGAAGCAACCGTAAGGAAAGTTCCAACCCGCATATTAGGAACGGAAGTGAAGAAGCTACGCAACTGCGAAGTCAAGCTCGACAAAGTTGAGTGGAGCGACGCCGAGGGAGACGCAACTTGGGAAACTGAAGCTAGAATACGCGCTACCTACCCTTTTCTTTTTTAGGTTACATCTTTGATCTTTCTTTTTCCTTAAGTTGCGCTTTTATCTATCTTCTTAGGTATATCTCCTCGACCTTATCTTTTAGGTAGAAACTCTTTGGATGAAAACATGTAATTGAAACATGTTATGGGTGATGGTTGCAAGTGGTTGCAAGTGATTGCTAGTGGTTGCTCGTGGTTGCATATAGACACACAATCTAGGTTTTAGATCGGCTCAGTCACTTCATATTGCATATGCATATATGTTTGCATTCGTATATGGTTGAACTTTAATGTGTTTTCATATGGATGTTGCATGTGTATGAATGATTGTGCACTCATGTAGATTCATAAATAGGAGAATTTGCATACATAATGGATTCATGGCACTTACATAATTTGCATTAAGGAGGTCAACTGAATCAGTAGACCGCCTGATTTTGCATTAGATAAGTACATGTACACACACACTTCGCATATGATCATGAAGCATTAGAAGTCTTTTAAGGACAATGGATGCTCGTGTTTGATGGATGAGTAGATGGATGTTTGGATGTTAGGATGTACATTCTTCCTGAACTTGAAGATTTCGGGGACGAAATCCTTTTAAGTGGGGGAGAATGTAACACCCCGTGTATTCTATAACCGTGAAATTCACAAATTAAAGTATAACTAATTTCAAATCAAAGAATTAAGGGAAATGGGATACTCCATTGCGTTCTTCTTGGAATTCTGCTTGAGATAGAGTCTGAGTTTGCGTAAAATGGATATCGTATGAAGAAGATATGGACGAACGAAGTTGGGCGAAAAACCAGAAAACGGGTCAGAATGCACTGGCGCACTTGGGAAGTGCGCCAGAACAAAAATGAACTGGCGCACTTGGGAAGTGCGCCAGTACATTTTTGACCTGGCGCACCTGCCAAGTGCGCCCAGGTCAAAAAGGACCTGCTGGTCAGGTCTGGTCAGGTCCTGGCTGGCCTAGTCTGTGTTTGGTCGATTTTCTGAGCCTTGCCTTGTCACTAGGGCTAGGTGTCAGCTCCTGGTTGGTCTCTCCTTCAAACGAACGACTATTATTTAACCAAGCTTCATCGACGGTCTAAATCAACTCACAAACTCTATAAAAAGGACCTAAGACTAACCCTAATTCACATAAACCTAAATGGAGATGAGACCGTCATGCTGCTGAGGAAAGACTGAGGATAGCCGTCAGAAATAGAGAGACAACTAGGAGATAATTCAAAGCTTAAAGCAACGCCTACAACAAAGGATAGCATCTCCAAATTCAGAATTCAGATTCCTGAATTGAAGATTCATCATACGTTGTAAGTAGAGTGCTATTCCGATGTGAATTAAATAATTGTGTTGATTTGTGTAAAGTAAGAAATAGAATTGTGGCGATAATAATCTATATTTGTATGTTGCTTTGATGCTAAACGATTTGGGAATATTATGGTATACGATTGGATATTTGCAAGTACGCGATTTGCGTTGGAAGTTAACAACGAAATGGAATTGTGGCGATAATAATCTATATTTGTATGTTATTTTGATTCTAAACGATTTGGCAATGCTATGGTGTACGATTGGATTCATACAAGTATATGATTTATGTTGACAACCACATGTTGTGGAATTTTAATTGGGATTCAATGCAAGCATATGATTCATATTGAAAACTACATGTTTGTGGTAGTTATTTACAACACCCATTTGATAATTGCAAGTACATGATTCATGTTAAAAGTAACAACTATATGTTGTAATAGTTTATTTGAGATTCATGCAAGTATATGATTTACTGTTATGCCAACATGATGTATAATTTTATGGTCATCTTTAGTGTAATTTGATCCACTTAAGTATTATGATTCATATGAAGGTTATGTTGGAATTGGCATCATAGTTCAAGTATAAAAATCATGCTTTTGTGATAGTGACAAAAGCAAGCATCTTTGAGAACTTGTATTAATTTTATGAACATGACTAAACTATGTTTGTTATTATGTCTAGTTGAAACATGTTTTTAGGTTTATGTTGTTATAATAATCATATGATAATATATGTGACACATAAGTTATATTAGAATTACACTAGAATTACATTCCACTTGTAAGTTTACATAGATAGAATAAAAACCATGATTTAAGTTTAGGTATGTTTATGCTATAATTCTATGAATAGAATAAAAACCATAATTTAAGTTTAGGTATGTTTATGCTATAATTCTATAAATGGATTAAAAACCATGATTCATATAAGAATTAGGTTGGGATAATTCTAGTTGAACCATACTTTTGTATTAGTGACAAAAGTAAGTACCTTTTTGTTAACATGTAGTGATTTTATGAACATGATTAGTTTATATTATGCCTAAATAAAAATATAGACTTATATTTCTAGTCAAGACCATGTGCCAATAATAATGATATCTAATTTAGTTAGATTCTTAATTTCAAGTTTACATGGTTAGTTGAACCTATGATTCATGTTTAAGTATTGTCTATGCATTAACCATATGAATAGAATGATTCATGTTTAAGTATTTTCTATGCCATAATTATATGAATAGAATGATTCATGCTTAAGTATTGTTTATGCTATGATTATATGGATAAAATGATTCATGTTATGCCATGATTATATGATGTTACAATTGCAAGTTCACATGTGCCTACTTTATGTTAATTGAATCGTTCGTTGCAAGTTCATGCGTTCACACTCCCCTTTTTCATGTTACCTTATAAACACTATGTTATAAGCCTCCCCTTTTCATTTGGCTAAATTGGGTTTAAGTATTAAACCCAACACACCTTACATTGGAGCAAACGTATAAAACGGGGGTAATGACGTTTGGGCTAAAATATAGAACATATGTGTTGGCATGTTCGACGCATGCCAACAACCTTGAAAAGCAATTAAGTGGCATAAATAAATTTTAATCAATAAAGATGAATTTGAATAATGGGCCGCAAATATTTACATATAAAAAGAAAAGAGACAAAATATGTAAATGTAGAAAATACGATGTGTTTAACCCGAGGTTGGATTGAGTTGTGATGTAAACCTGCCCGGAACCGCCCGACTGTCCAGTAGTCTCAACAATACCTATCCAATGTGGGTGGTTAAACACGGAGCCCAATAAGGACCCGAGGTTAGACTGAGTTGTGGCGTAAGACTGCCCGGACCCAACCGGCAACAGGCAGCCACAACAATACCTATCTAATGTGAGAGGTCGAGGCTTTAATAAGACAATTAAGGCTGAGTCAGGATTGATAGGATTAAGTAAATTATATTAATACTTAATCAGAATGGAACATGCTAAACTAAACAGACTGATTAGGGGTTAGGTTTATAAAACACTTAACCAACTTAGCATGTTGGCTAGAAATAGAAAACCTAGTAGCGGGGGACCCTTTTCAGCAGTAACCCTATAAGGTATCATGATACCCTGAAACTAGGCAGGGTGGGGCACGATTACTGGGATGATTGTAAGCGGTCAAATCGACGGCGGTGGTGCAGCAGTGTAGGTTCTAATGGGGTCCGGGCGTGCACACACTCCGGTGCAGAAAAATAAGGCACTGGGCACCAGTAGCATACCTATGCATTCTAGGATTGTGTCGGGCCGCTACCATGGGACTTGATACACCCCATGGTGGGACCAGCATAGGTAACTACAACATCGGGGGCCGTAAGACACATGTAACTATGCGAGTAGGAGCCGATCATTAGAAATGGATCACTTCACCCTGATTATGGGGTGCCTGTTGGGAACTAGTTTATATGGGTACAGAGATTAATATGGGGTACGATAGTATATTCAACCCTAGACAACTTAACTAAGTTTATGGTGCTTTCCCATTTCTAATTTATACTCATCAAACCCAGTTCTTTATTCATAGACTGAATTGTCCTAGACATACTCAGGCTTTATGTCTGACTCTACTTTCCTTTCGCCTTCTTTTCTTTCGTTCCCCCCCCCCAGGTCCACAGGGAGGGAATACTGCAGCTTGACCAGCTTTCACATCCAGCTTGAAGAGAAAGAATGTATTGCTTGGATCTTTTCCGTTTTGGACTATGGCTTTGGACAGCAATTATGGGACTTATGCAGTTTATTTATGTTTTCTTTATGCTTCTTTAAATAATGTAATCAAGACAGTTATGAAGATGTTATGTTTTTGGAAGTATTGTAAAACAAATTATGGCATGGTTTGTGTAACACGTATTTTAATGAAATAAAAGTTGTTGTTTTCCGCTGTTCAAAAATATGTGTTCTTATATCTGTCTTGTATATCTGTGATTTATACTTATAAACCTCCACCAAAATTAGGGCATTCCCTTTGAGAGTGACCCTAACGGAGGTGGGGTGTTTCAACCAGCTAACCTGTCCCTAGTCTGCTCGTTTAGGAGCACCCAGAGTAATAAGAAGAGACATAAAACTCTGGGTCAGACAAAAGTCTGGTATGAGCGATAAACAGCTAAACAGAACAATAACAGGTATACTAAACCATACCTGAACCTGGACATGCAACCAAAGAGTTAGCACTACATACTGTAAAACACTCTAAGGTGCCACTAACATATGGTGTACAAGCATACGGGGGTGGGGTTGTGCATGTCATAGTGATGGCAAATAATCAAGCATAGCAACTATCCTCACATCTCTCACTCAGTGCGTAAAGCATACGATATCCACTATTTGGTCACCTAATCTTTTGGGCCCTGACGGAGTCCAACCCCATACAACTATCACTACAAGCCCACTATCCATCTCTCAGCGGTGAACCAAAGTTATGAATACCGACAACCCCTTTGCACACGTCCCGCAGCAAAGCCCAATCATGAAGCTCACTCATTGGTTCCCATCTGGATCCAGAGTCAAAGCTCCTCATTTGGACCTCCTTTGCATCTCGGGTTTTGGTCGAATTGGAGTTGGTCTTCAGAAGTGTCATCACGTAGAAGAGATAGCATACGTCCGGTTCTGTACTCATAGCCCACGCATTGGTTCGGTTCGGATATGCATAGTGCTCCAGTCCCCATCGGTTCGGTTCGGTGCTCCCCTTCTTGCTCGGTTCGGTTCGTGGTTCATGCCTAAAGTCCAAGCCCTTCGGTTCGGTCTATCACGCCTTGCCTTCGGTTCGGTTCGAGATGTCCATGCTCCGGTCCGATCCTCCTCCCTATCTCCAATCCGACCCCCTGCTCCTATTCAGTTCATGTGGCCTTTCTCCTGTGCCAAGCTCCGGTCCGGTCCTCATGCTCAGCTCCGATCTGATCCCCTCGTCTTCGTTCCTGGTCCAAACCCAGCTCCAACTCTATGCGAATGGCCTTCCTTCTTACCAAGCTCTCCTATCCGATCTGAAACCCTACACAATTTTCCAACAACTTTTCCAGCGAGCTAATTACGCCATTCGACAGCGTTTTCGATCAATCTAACACTTCTAGGCAATCACAAAACATACCATACAGTCATAGCAACATGTACAATCAATCATAAACACAAAAACAACAACTATAGCATGTAAAATGGATCAAACATACCCAAAATCCCATATTTTCCCTTAAGCATGTTTAAACAAAACTAATTATACGATTAACAAAACTTAACCAAATCAAACCAAATTTCTAACAGAGATCTAAAACATTATTTTCGAATTTATAAATATTTTTACAGATTTTAATTACGTTTAAAAACGCTAATTAACACTAATCAACACTAATTAGCCATAATTAGTGTAAAAGCAAGCTAATCACTCACCTTAGCCACAAATAAAACCTTTAGAACTGAAACTCTACTGTTAAGGCGCGAATACCAATGCTAAACAGCAGCTCTAATCTTAATTTGGTGAAGATCTCCCTTGATTTGATGTTGCTAAACTTAATCCTTGATTAGAAAGTGGTTTGGAGGCGATTTAGAGGTTGGAGGCCATTTTTAGGGTTTCTAAGAGGTAAGTGGAGGCTAGAAAACTGAAATGGAATGAAACCCTAACTCTTTTCAGCCTCCCTATAACCCTAATCCCGAAAAGAGTTATGGGCCCATTCACTAATCACCCTATTTGGCCCGGTTAAGCAGTTTTTCACCTTCCAAACCTTATTTCAGCCATATCTCCCAGACGGTAAGTCCGTTTTCCACATCTGACCACTCTACGGAAAGGTAAACCATCATCCGAAGCCAATGGAAGTGGTTTCAGGTCAAAACTCCTTTCCAATCAAAAGTTATGGCCAAAACAAAATCAGCTAGGGGCAAAACGGTCATTTAAAAATCGGCAAAAATCATGAGCATGGGAAATGAACCCAATAGTCGTTTCCCAAAGTTACATGACCATACGACTTGGTATAAGAAAGAAATAAATATTCTACGATCCTCCGATGCGAAGAATGCAGGTTGTTATAAACATGAAATACATGACATTGACGTGAACATTAATATTTAAAGAGTCAAAAGATGGGCCTTGGGCCTTAGGGCTCTTGGAGTCTCATGATCAGATGGACCTCGTTATGCTAATGGGCTTGCTACGCTGTGGGCTGTTTTCTTTTTTATCTAAGAAAGCTTGCTGCAGTTTTACACCTTTACCAGTCGACTGGTTGTATTTGGACCAGTCAACTGGTCAGGTTTAAACTACGGGGTCTGTTTGATTACAGACAGACACAACGTTTCAAATATGATTTCCTGGTATACTAACCAGTCGACTGGTCTGAAAAGCACCAATCGACTGGTACGAACAACTGTGACTGCTTCTAAAAAGAAACAGTCGCTACTGTTCAAAGAATTGCGATCTTTCTGAAGAGAAGCAACCGTATCTCCGCATTACTATAAAAAACCGACTGCAATTCAGTTTTGATACACTTGAATTCCTTCTCTAACTACATCTTCTCTCTAATCTACCAAATTTCTGATAAATTATATAAGATATAGTTCCGCAAGCTATACCTTTATTATCTTGTTACTGC
The DNA here is from genome assembly GCA_030737875.1 of Allium sativum. Lineage (NCBI taxonomy): Eukaryota > Viridiplantae > Streptophyta > Magnoliopsida > Asparagales > Amaryllidaceae > Allium > Allium sativum. The sequence goes on from CM060912.1 coordinate 802,423,901, forward strand.
GGCGATAAATCCAGATAGTGAATCGTCGTGTTTGTGCAACCACGCCGATTAAAGATATTTGATATCTACTCTATTGTATCATTGAACAGATTTGCCATTACTCATGCACACAAGATAAGAGGGCAAATACTGTTTTAGGATAGCGATTACCACATCGGGCCTCGTAGAATTACAAACAAGAAGAATCAACAACGAATTTACTCCAACATTCTAAAATAGTAATTCGGCAATGGCTCCACACAGTCCTAAGGAATTTACCGCTGATTTTACAAAGCTAGAGAGATTCGACGGTCGATGGCAGAAAAAGATGCATTTCTTGCTCGCTGGAATGAAAGTGGTATATGTTCTAACTACGGTGAAACCAGCGCAGACTGAAGATGAAACGATTGCGCAAACACGAGATCGAGTCAAATGGGAACCAGATGATTTTATTTGCAAGGGGTATATATGCAACGCAATGACGAATACACTCTTCGATATGTACTACAACAAGCCCACTACAAAAGACGTCTGGGATTCATTGGAAGCAAAGTATCTTATGGAGGACGCAACTAGTAAGAAATTTCTAGCTACAAAATTTTTTAATTACGAAATGACTGATGATCATTCAATAGTAGAGCAACTCAATGATATCATGCACATACTTAATCAATTCAGTCAACATAATTTAAATATGGATGAGGAAATTAAGGTCTCATCGATAATAGACAAATTACCCCCTTTTTGGAAAGATCAAAGGAAACTATTGAAACACAAGAAGGAGAAGATGAGTCTAGATGGCCTTGCACAATATTTGCAAGTTGAACAACAACTGAGATAGAAAAATCTTTTGGACCAGACTTCGTCGTATATTTGGTTGAAGGATCTAGAAATAATGTAGAGCATCGATTAAAGATATCTACAAACTAGAATCTGATCCTTTAACATATAATGAGGCAATTAAATCTCAGGATTCATCATTTTGGCAAGAAGCTATAAATGATAAAATGTATTCTATTATGGGAAATAAAACATGGAAACTAGTAGATTTACCTCCTGGTTCTAAACCAATAGGATGTAAATGGATATTTAAGAAAAAGGTAAAAGCAGATGACACGATCGAAAAATTTAAAGCAAGAATAGTTGTCAAAGGATTAACACAGAAAGCAGGAATATATAATTTTGATACATATGCCCCAGTAGCAAGAATTTCAACTATTGGGACTTTAATTACTTTAGCTTCTATATACAATTTTGATATTCATCAAATGGACGTCAAGACTGCATTTCTAAATGGAGAACTGGATGAAGAGATATATATGTCTCAACCAGAAGGTCTTGTAATGCATGGACAAGAGCATAAAGTATGTAAACTTATTAAATCACTTTATGGTCTAAAACAAGCACCAAAGCAATGGCATGAAAAGTTTGATAAAACTATTATATCCATTGGCTTTAGGATCTTTGAATCTGACAAATGTGTCTATAGCAAGTTTCATTCAGGTAAAGATGTAATTATACGCCTTTACGTGGATGATATGCTTATATTTGGAACAGATACTTCGAGTATTGAAGAAACTAAAACATATCTATCTTCATGTTTTGACATGAAAGATATGGGAGTAGCTGAAATGATTCTTGGAATAAGAATCATGAAAACAAAAGATGGGTTATCAATTATCCAGTCTCATTACATTGAGAAAATTTTGAAAAGATTCAATCTATTCGATTGTAAACCTATGTCTACTCCGTTTGATCCAAATACGCAGTTATACATTAATACTGGAAGAATTATAGAACAATTGGAATATGCTAGAGTTATTGGAATTTTGATGTATGCAATGACATGCACACGACCTGATATTGCCAATGCTGTTGGAAAAATTAGTAGATATACTAGTAACCCTAGTCATATCCACTGGAATGCAATACATAGAATTTTAAAGTATTTAAAAGGTACCATAAATTATGGTATACATTACAATGGTTATCCGAGTGTAATAGAAGGGTACACAGATGCTAGTTGGAACACTGGAAGTGAAGATAATAAATCAACTAGTGGATGGATATTCACTCTTGGTAGGGGAGCGATATCCTGGGCCTCAAAGAAACAAACATGTATTTTTGATTCAACCATGGCTACTGAGTTTATATCGCTGGCTTCTGGTAGTAAAGAAGCGGAATGGTTAAGGAATTTAATATTAGAAATTCCTGTGTGGCCAAAACCTATGCCGCCAATATCTGTGCATTGTGATAGTAAATCTACATTGTCACAAGCTTACAGCCAAGTTTATAATGGTAAATCTAGACATATTGGTCTAAGGCGCAGTTTGGTTAGAAAAATGCTCACTGAAGGGGTAATTACCATAAATTTTGTGAGATCTAGCCAGAATTTGGCAAATCCGTTTACTGAAGGACTTGCAAGGAACTTAGTGATAAAAAAATCACAGGGAATGGGTTTAAAGCCTATACAATACAATCGCCAATAAAAGAAACTCAACTCAACATAATAGAGAAATTTGTTATCTTGAGTTCAAAAAGCAAAAGTACTTCATATGATTGCGGTTGGAAGCACTATAATACTTAGTCTGAAAAACCAAGTATTATCATACATTCCAAAGAAAAGTGCTTGGTACGTATAATGACAAGGAGAGGATGTTCTGCTTAGAACTTAATAGGTTTATAACAGATATTCTGTTGAGATGTGTGTTATAAGGCACTTCTGATAAACCTATCTATATGAATGCAACAAAGGTGGTGCCGCCTTCTGCGAGATTTTAGCTTGGTCTCTAAGGGCATTTCATGTAAGAGATACAGACCAAGGCCAATCCACAGGTCAGGCAGACTACTGTTTGAAAATATGAAAACGAATGCGTGATACTCACATCCGGTAGATCATATAGGATCGATGGTTCAATGCTTAGTCAACCACTCCATCCTGATATACTTTAATTGGTTTTCACTACGTATAGATTCAAGTCTGTAAGACATCTATACTTATGCACAGATTTTTTTGCACATAAATGACAAGAGAAATTTATTTAAAATTTGGTGGAGGATTGTTAGAGAAAATTTAAAATAAAAGTAAGAGGGGGGAAAATTCTTTTGTCCCACGTCATGAAATATACATGTGTTTATCACTATATATGTAAACACATAGTATATTATATCAAAAGAAAGAGAAGGAGAAATAAGGCAAGAACATGACATACATGACATTGGCATGAACATTAATATTTAAAGAGTCAAAAGTCTTGGGGCCCTTGGGGTTTCATGATAATATGGACCTTGTTATGCTAATGGGCTTGCTACGCTGTGGGCTGTTTTCCTTTTTATCTAAGAAAGCTTGCTGTAGTTTTACACCTTTACCAGTCGTTTGGTTATATTTGGACCAGTTGACTGGTCAAGTATAAACTGCGGGGTCTGTTTGATTACAGATAGACACAATGTTTCAAATCTGATTGCTTGGTATACTAACCAGTCGACATGTCTAAAAATAACCAGTCAACTGGTACGAATAACTGCGACTGTTTCTAAAAAGAAACAGTTGCTGCTGTTCAAAGAATTGCCATCTTTCGGAAGAGAAGCAACGTATCTCCTCACTACTATAAAAAACGGACTGCAATTCAGTTTTAATACACTTGAATTCCTTCTCTAACTACAACTTCACTCTAATCAACCAAATTTCTGATAAATTATACAAGATATAGTTCTGTAGGCTATACCTTTATTATCTTGTTACTGCAGCGATAAATCCAGATAGTGAATCGTTGTGTCTGTGCAATCACGCCGATTAAAGATATTTGATATCTGCTTCATTGTATCTTCAAACAGATTTGCCATTACTCGTGCACACAAGATAAGAGGGCAAATACTGTTTTAGGATAGCGATCACCACCTCGTGCCTCGGAGAATTACAAACAAGATGAATCGACGACGAATTTACTCCAACAATCTAAAACAGTAATTCGGCAATGGCTCCACACAGTCTTAAGGAATTTACCGTTGATTTTACAAAGCTGGAGAGATTCGATAGGGTTAATTTTCTTTGATGGCAGAAAAAGATGCATTTCTTGCTCGCTAAAATAAAAGTGGTATATGTTCTAACTACGCCGAAACCAGCACAGACTGAAGATGAAACGATTGCGCAAACACGAGATCGACTCAAATGGGAACAAGATTATTATATTTGCAAGGGGCATATATGCAACGTAATGACGGATACACTCTTTGATATGTACTACAACAAGCCCACTGCAAAAGATGTTTGGGATTCATTGGAAGCAAAGTATCTTATGGAGGACGCAACTAGTAAGAAATTTCTAGCTACAAATTTTTTAATTACAAAATGACTGATGATCGTCCAGTAGTAGAGCAATTCAATGATATCATGCACATGCATAATCAATTCAGTCAACATAAGTTAAATATGGATGAGGAAATTAAGGTCTCATCGATAATAGACAAATTACCCCGTTCTTGGAAAGATCAAAGGAAATTATTGAAACACAAGAAGGAGGAGATGAGTCTAGACGGCCTTGCACAATATTTGCAAGTTGAACAACAACTGAGACAGAAAAATCTTTTGGACCAGACTTCGTCGTATATTTAGTTGAAGGATCTAGAAATAATGTAGAGCATCAATTAATGATATCTACAAACCTAGAATATGATTTTTTAACATACAATGAGGCAATTAAATCTCAAGATTCATCATTTTGGCAAGAAGTTAATAAATGATGAAATAGATTCTATTATGGGAAATAAAACATGGAAACTAGTAAATTTATCTCCTGGTTCTAAACCAATAGGATGTAAATGAATATTTAAGAAAAAGTTAAAAGCAGATGGCACAATCGAAAAATTTAAAGCAAGATTAGTTGCCAAAGGATTCACACAGAAAGAAGGAATATATTATTTTGATACATATGCCCCAGTAGCAAGAATTTCAACTATTGGGACTTTAATTGCATTAGCTTCTTTATATAATTTTGAAATTCATCAAATGGACGTCAAGACTGCATTTCCAATTGGAGAACTTGATGAAGAGATATATATGTCTTAACCAGAAGAATTTGTAATGCCTGGACAAGAGCATAAAGTATGTAAACTTATTAAATCACTTTATGGTCTTAAACAAGCACCAAAGCAATGGCATGAAAAGTTTTATAAAACTATTATATCCAATGGCTTTAGGATATTTGAATCTGACAAATGTGTCTATAGCAAGTTTCATTCAGGTAAAGGTGTAAATATATGCCTTTACGTGGATGATATGCTTATATTTGGAACGGATACTTCGAGTATTGAAGAAACTAAAAGATATATATCTTCATGTTTTGACATGAAAGATATAGGAGTAGCTGAAATGATTCTTGGAGTAAGAATCATGAAAACAAAAGATGGGTTATCAATTACCCAATCTTATTACATTGAGAAAATTTTGAAAAGATTCAATCTATTCAACAGTAAACCTATGACTACTCCGTTTGATCCAAATATGCATTTATACACTAATACTGGACGAGCTATAGAACAATTGGAATATGCTAGAGTTATTGGAAGTCTGATGTATGCAATGACATGCACACGATCAGATATTGCCTATGCTATTGGAAAAATGAGTAGATATACTAGTAACCCTAGTCATATCCACTGGAATAAAATACATAGAATTTTAAAGTATTTAAAAGGTACCATAAATTATGGTATACATTACAATGGTTATTCGAGTGTAATAGAAGGGTACACAGATGCTAGTTGGAACACCAGAAGTGAAGATAATAAATCAACTAGTGGATGGATGTTCACTCTTGGTGGGGGATCGATATCCTGGGCCTCAAAGAAACAAACATGTATTGTTGATTCAACCATGGCTGCTGAGTTTATAGCGCTGGCTTCTGGTAGTAAAGAAGCGGAATGGTTAAGGAATTTATTATTAGAAATTCCTGTGGGGTCAATATCTATGCCACCAATATCTGTGCATTGTGATCCAAGTTTATAATGGTATATCTAGACATATTGATCTAAGGCACAGTTTGGTTAGGCAAATGCTCACTGAAGGGGTAATTACCACAGATTTTGTGAGATCTAGCCAGAATTTGGCAGATCCGTTTATTAAAGGACTTGCAAGGAACTTAGTGATAAAAACATCACAGGGAATGGGTTTAAAGCCTACACAATACAATCGCCAATGAAAGAAACTCAACTCAACATAATAGAGAAATTTGTTATCTTGAGTTCAAAAAGCAAAAGTACTTCATATGATTGCGATTGGAAGCACTATGATACTTAGTCTGAAAAACTAAGTATTATCATACATTCCTAAGAAAAGTGCTTGGTACTTATAATGACAAGGAGATGGTGTTTTGCTTAGAACTTAATAGGGTTTATAACAGGTATATTGTTGAGGTGTGTGTTATAAGGCACTTCTGATTAACCTACCTATATGAATGCAACGAAGGTGGTGCCGCCTTCTGCGAGATTTTGGTTTGATCTCTAAGAGCATTTCATGAAAGAAGATACAGACCCAAGGCCAATCCACAGGTCGGGCAAACTACTATCTGAAAATATGAAAATGAATGTGTGATACTCACATCCGGTAGATCATATAGGATCAATGGTTCAATGCTTAGTCAACCACTCCATCCTGATATACTTTGATGGGTTTTCACTACGTATAGATTCAAGTCTATAAGACATCTATACTTATGCACAAATTTTCCTGCATATAAATGACAAGAGGAATTTATTTAAAATTTGGTGGAGGATTGTTAGAGGAAATTTAAAATTAAAGGAAGAGGAGGTCAAAATTCTTTTGTCCCACATCATGAAATATACATGTGTTTATCACTATATATGTAAACACGTAGTATATTATATCAAAAGAAAGAGCAGGAGAAGTAAGTCAAGAACATGACATACATGACATTGGCATGAACATTAATATTTAAAGAGTCAAAAGATGGACCTTGGACCTTGGGGATCTTGGGGTCTCATGATCAGATGGACCTCGTTATGCTAATGGGCTTGCTACGCCGTGGACTGTTTTCTTTTTTATCTAAGAAAGCTTGCTGCAGTTTTACCCCTTTACCAGTCGACTGGTTGTATTTGGACCAGTCGACTGGTCAGGTATAAATTAGAAGTTCATGGATTCACACTAGATAAGACAATGTGTTGGAACACAATGGCTGAGTCGCGTACTTTGTCGCTTTCGTGAAGACGATTCAACGATCTGGTCCATGGTGCAAACCAGTTCGTACTTGTCGCCGCCATCTTTGGAATAAAACAGCCTTCGGAGAAAAAATAACTGATTTGCTTGCACAACAAATCAGTGTAGTTAAATTTGCCGAACGGTTTACTGGGTAGTGGAAGAGAACAAAAACCGGCTTAGAAATTTCCCATGTCATAAAAGAAAACGGTTTGGGTCGAGTCGGTCGGCCAGTAAGAAAACGGTTTGGGTCGAGTCGGTCGGCCAGTAAGAAAACGGTTTGGGTCGAGTCGATCGGTTGTGTAACACCCCGAATTTTAGTTAATACTAATATTCACTAATTACAGAATAAATAATCTCAGATGTGAGAATTGGGGGAAACGGGCTGCGTCATTGCGTTCGTCTCGGAAAAATACGCGAAATAGAGTCCGAGTTTTCGAGAATCGGAGTCCGTATGGCCCAGTTATGGCCCAATGAAGTTTACAGAAAATTCAAAGTTCAAAACAGATTTAAAATTCAGGTTCAAATTCCGAAATTGGGGTCATTGGGCGCAGGCGGGAAAATTCCCGCCTAGCTACCCAAGTCGACAGCCATGTCGACAGCCCTGTCGACTTGGGTGTCGACAGGGGGTGCCCGGCCAGTTTGGCCTGGTGCACCATTTTAGTGTTTGGGCTGTGTTTTGGGGCTGGTTTCTGGAAGCTTCCGAGATCTGATGGCCCTAATCTAATTTAGGGTTAATCTAATGGCCTAAAACACTTGCCTAATCCTATAAATAAGACCCTAAGCTAGCCCTAAATGATCACAATCCTATCTCCTAACTAAACTATGCCAAAATTTTCTATGATCATGGCCTCCACTCAAAACCCTAGCCTCCATCCTATTTCTAAACTATTTCTATGAAGGCTTTCATGTTCATACAAGCATTTTTAAGTTGTATGAGTGATCATTAGCTTGCATTCATCATCAAGTTGCAAGCTTTATTTTCAAGGCTAGAGTTTTTGGGTGATTTTTGGCAAGGGTTTGCTTATTGGAGTGTAGTGGTGAGTTTCTATTGCCTTAATAATCAATTGTTAAATTGATTATGATAGGATATGGCTATGTTTGTGGATCAATGTGTTTATGCAAGTTAGTATAGTGTATGTTGTGTGTTTTGCAAGTTTTATGCTATATGTTATGCAAGTTCAATGCTATGTTTTATGATGCTCATTATGCAAAACACTATGTTGAACATTGATTCATATGTAACATGTTATGCAAGCTATATGTGAGATTATATGCAAGTTTATATGTAACATGTTATGCAAGCTATATGTGAGATTATATGCAAGTTTATATGTAACATGTTATGCAAGCTATATATGAGATTATATGCAAGTTCATATGTAACATGTTATGCAAGCTATATGTGAGATTATATGCAAGTTCATATGTAACATGTTATGCAAGCTATATGTGAGATTATATGCAAGTTCATATGTAACATGTAATGCAAGTTATGTGCATGATTATATGCAAGTTCATATGTTACATGTTATGCAAGTTATGTGTTTGGGTATATGCAAGTTAACATGTGATATGCTATGCAAGTTCACACCTTTGTATGACATAAGAATCATATGCAAGTTACCCCCTTTGTGACATATGTGCTTCATGCAAGTTTGGGTTAAATGCTAGTTGGGTTTAATGTATGCTCATATATGCAAGTTGACACCTTTTAAACCCATGATAAAGTTATATGCTATGTTGGTTAAACCCATGGCATTTGTGATGAATCTTCCCTTTATTATGTCATGTTATGAGAACGAATTACGTGGGGAACGATGGGGTTAATATGCATGTTAATAAAATGGTGTGAAATGGGTATGATTAAGCATACCGTAAAGTGAATGGACATAATTGGGAATTTACCTATTGAGTTAGGTCTACTCATATTATGGAGTTGGGAATTTACCTATTAAGTTAGGTCTACCCATATTATGGAATTGGGAATTTACCTATTGAGTTAGGTCTACCCATATTCTTAAATATTTGTAATTAATTAGGGATAATTAATACAAATTATGGGGGTGATTAATTAGGTGTAATTAATCGACTCAGACACGAGGTTGTACCCTTTTGTAGCATAAGACTGCCCGGAACCGACCGGCAAATCCAGCGGCTACAAATGATTGGCCCAATGTGAGAGGTCTTAGTCACAAACTAAATACGTGACAAGTGTAAAGACATGAGGTTAGACTCTGTTATGGTGTAAGGCTGCCCGGAACCAACCGGCATATCCAGCTGCCATAAAAGACAGTCTAATGTGAGAGGTCTTTACAAAGGTTACGATCTAAATTAATTAAGAAACACTTAACCAAATTAGCATGTAGTGAGGCATGAGGGGTTAAGTGGGTGCCTTGGGTGGCATGTAGTAACTAGTGGGGGTGCCTTGGGTGGCATGAGGAAACTAGTGGGTTGCCTTTGGTGGCAATAGAAAATACGATTAGAATACTTAACCAAAGTGGAACATGTAATTAAACATGATTAAAGGGTTAAGTAAGTGCCTTGGGTGGCATGAGGAAACTAGTGGGTTGCCTTGGGTGGCAATAGAAAATACGATTAGAATACTTAACCAAAGTGGAACATGTAATTAAACATGATTAAAGGGTTAAGTAAGTGCCTTGGGTGGCATGTGGAAATCTAGTGGGTGCCTTAAGTGGCAATTGAAATATGATTAAATGACAAGCTTAAGTAGTAGCTTGTGGGGGCCTTAAGTGGCAATTGAAATATGATTAAATGACAAGCTTAAGTAGTAGCTTGTGGGGGCCTTAAGTGGCAATTGAAATATGATTAAATGACAAGCTTAAGTAGTAGCTTGTGGGGGCCTTGAGTGGCAATTGAAATATGATTAGATGACTTAACCAAACCTTAACATGTAAGTGGGCATGAGGGGTTAAGTGGGATGCACTAGATAAAATGACAAGCTTAAGTAGTAGCTTGTGGGGGCCCATTTCAACCAGTAACCCATATGTATCTTATTGGGCTCGACCCATGTCGAGGACGGGACACGCGTACTGGGCTTGACTATAAGAGGCCAAAACGGGGTAGCGGTGGCAACGCGAGTCCAACGGGTTTCATATGCGTGTGTGGACCCGGGCTGGTAGGTAAGACGTTGTTGCATCGTGTAGGTATAAGCCGTGCACCATTGATTATCGGGCTGCCACTTTGGGGAGTGATACACCCCACTGGGGGGCCAGCACGGGTATCTACGTTAGGGAGCCGATCGCTTGGGGAGTAGTGGGTACACCTAGCGGAGATAGGGGCAGACGGCACCTATGTAGTCAGCTAGGGGTACATGAAACTACTATTAAAAATTACTAAGTACACTTAGTGGGATCAACCTTTAAGTAGGAATTACCCTTGGGTGGGTAGAACTGGTGTGGTGCAGTGTAGGGATTACCCTTGGGTGGGTAGATCTGGGGTGGTGCAGTGTAGTAATTATCCTTGGGTGGGTAAATGCGTCTTTTCGGTTATCTTAGTACATCCTGTGTTTAGTTGGCTACTTAGTGTAGTCATTATCCCCAGAGGTACCGTACCTTGTTTATATCATACCCTAATTACTTTAATGATTGTATTGTTAAGGTTATAGGACTCGCTCAGACTTATGTCTGACCCCGTTGTTTTTATCTTTTTTTCCAACCCTCAGGTTCTCAGAGTGGGCCCAGCACGAGTGGGCTTTGATCAGGTTGCTTTTATTACTCTCTTGGAGCTTGGACCCTAGATGTAGAGCTCAGCTTACCCTTTTCTTTTATGGCTATCAGTTCATGTATTGGGATTATGTAATTTTATTTATCAGGATGGATATGTTGTACTTGACTCTTATTATGGTTTTGTGATGTAACCAAACATGTTTTACTTTCCACTGCAATGAAATGAGGTTTTAAATTTTCAAGTATTACTTATATCTGTCTTCTGTAATTTTTTCTGTTCTATATTCACCTAAAAAAATACTCCACCGATGTTATGGCATTCCCTTAGCGAGTGACCATAGCGGGAGTGGGGTGTTACACGTGGTATCAGAGCTTAAGGTTACCAGAACAGATAAAATTTTTAGAAAAACTATTTTCTAAGAATATTTTTGAAAGGAGTATTTTCAAAAACATGTCTTTTAAGAGAAAAGTTTTTGAAAGAAAGGCATAATCCCCGATAGCCATATCTTTATCTTTCGAATTCTCCGTTTTGAATCTCTTCCTCTCTCGTTTTGAGTTTCCCCTCCGTGTATAGATGATCTATCTAAGATAGATAAGAATGGAAAACCACTTCAAGGGACTTAGACGTTAGTCGGATTAGAAGTTGGTTCGAGAAGGAGGAGGACTGGTAGGTACCTATTGGATAGACAATGGGAGGAAGGCCCAAATGGTTGTTTGGTTAATGAAGGATGAAACCTCATTGGTGGGAGGTTACGAGTGGAGAATGGGAAGAAGAAGGCGAGTAGTTATCCTTTTGGGAGGAATAGGACACCTTATTAGGGTTGTCTAAAGGGGCAAGGGCAAGGTACGGAATCTCCTGGAGGGTAGTTGTATTCCCTCACGGCTAGGGTACCAGATGGGGATAGGACCGTCTAGGTTGGAATTTGGATTTCTTTATTATCTGGTTCAAACTTTATTTGATTCTGACGCATCGAGTTCGTTTATCTCATCATTGTTAGTTGAGTCACTGCACTTAGACACCAGTTTAGTAGATGATCCCTTAGTTGTTTCAAACCCAATTGGGGCTCCATGATGTGTTTGGGTTTGAAAGTTTCTATACTTAGCGTTGAGTTTAGATGTGATGCTTTTTGGGCTTCACGGGCTATGGGTTGTTTTGGGCATGGACTGGTTATCCAGTAGGGGTGCCGTTCTTGATTTTGAAGGGAGAGTTGTTAGGCTTATGACCCGCTTAGGTAACACTCTCGAAATCTCTTGTAATCCCATGGAATCTGTTATGCTAAGTTATCTAGAATCGCTTGACACGTCGGTCGAGAGTTTGCGATTTGTTAGAGTGGTCCGGGAATACTCGGATGTGTTTGAGGAGGTGAAGGGCTTACCTCCGGAGCGGGAGGTTGACTTCCGAATATATCTGGTAGACAATGTCAAACCAGTATCTTGGCCAGTGTGCCACATGGCTCCTCGTGAGAGGAGGGAACTCCATAAGCAAGTAGGCAATTTGCTTGAGAAGGGGTTCATAAGACGAAGTATATCGGAGTGGGGTGCTCCAGTAGTTTTTGCCACGAAGGCGGATGGGTCCCTCAGACTTTGTGTAGGCTAAAGAGAACTAAATAAACTCACAAAGAAGAATAGACACCCATTGCCGAGGATTGATGATCTCTTGGATCAGTTAGTGGCGCCTCAGTATTTTCGCAGTTGGACTTAGCCACGGGGTTTCGTCAGTTGAGAGTGGCTGAGGATAGTATAGAGAGGACTGCCTTTAGGACTCCGGATGGTTTTTATGAGTGGCTGGTGATGCCATTTGGTTTGACGAACGCCCCCGCATATTGATTTGATGAGAAGGGTGTTCAGGGAGTACCTAAATAAGTTTGTGATGGTCTTTGTAAATGACATCTTGGTCTTTTCTAGGAGCGAAATAAGTTTTCGTATGTGCTCAATAGGCTGAGCAAAGCCAGTTATGGGATAAACGGTGGTTTTGGAGCGAGACTGGCGAGGACATCCAAAGTTGGACAAGGGCTTAATTATTTAGCCGTTTTTACTAGTATCATCTCACGTAGGTCGTCTGAATTCGAAGGAGGTATCCCTTGGGTGTTTGTCTGATATTGGTTTAGGCCTTTGGGGCTTGCACTTGGGGGCTGTCAAGTTCGACTAGGATGGTCTACGTGAGAGATGGACAGTTGTGATGATTTTGGATGGGGTAATATCCCGGTTTTCTCTAAAAGTGGAGAAGAGCATGCCCTACATCTTAGGGAAGTGTTGGAGACTCTTCGAGCGCATAGTCTTAGGACAGCAAAAGTGGACGGGATTCTTAGCAGCCTAGGAGTTTGAGATAGCGTATACCCATGGCAAGGGTAACGTGGTAGCGGACGCCTTAAGTAGAAAAAGGTTGTCCTCGAGTTCATTGTTCGGTGAACGACGGAGCTCAGAGTTTATTATTATGTTTGACTTTAGACCTTCCGTTGACTTTGTACCCGGTTTGCTAGCCTCCTTGGAGGTTAGGCCTACTCTTTTGGGGCGGATTGGCGGAGCGCAGCGAGACGACCCACAGTGGTTGAGTTAGTAGAGAAGCTCATGAGGAGGGGGAGTCATCCAGCCATTTGAGTAGGTACACCCTAGATGGTAAGGGGTGGTTGCGTAGAGACGATAGACTTTGTGTATCGCAAGATGAAGGTTTGAGGAACGCTATTTTGGATGATGCACATCGTTCAAAGATGACCATTCATCCCAGTGGGGACAAGATGTACCAAGACATGAAGCGAGTTTTCTTCTGGGCCGGTATGAAGAAAGACATGGCCAAGTATGTCGCTAGATGCTTGGTGTGCCAACAAGTGAAAGCGGAGCAGAAGAAACCCGGTGGGTTCCTTCACCCATTGGAAGTTCCGCTATGGAAGTGGGATAGTGTCTCGATGGATTTTGTCGATGGATTACCGAGATCGAGGAAGGGTAATACGGGAATTTGGGTTGTGGTAGACAGACTTACTAAGAGCGCCCATTTCATACCCGTGAAGAGTAAGAGGACTGCTCCATGGCTAGCTTCAGTTTACATTCGAGAGATTGTTAGATTGCGTGATGTACCTTCCAGTATTGTGAGCAATCGAGATCCTATCTTCACTAGCGAGTTTTGGAAGAGTTTGCAAAAGGCGGTAGGGACTCAGTTGTGTTTGAGTACCGCACATCATCCTCAGACGGACGGCCAGACCGAGAGGGTGAATCGTATTTTAGAAAACCTTTTGAGGCTATGTATTTTGGATTTTGGAGGTACATGGGAAGAGCATCTTCCATTAGTGGAGTTGCCCGACAGACTTAGTAGTGTACATGATGTATTCCATGTGTCACATTTGAGGAAGTGCCTACATGAGACCGCAGAGGTGGTAGAGCCGAGCTTGCTTAGAAAAGTAGAGATAGAGCGTGATGCGACTATTCGACGAGCTCCTACACGCATCCTTGGGTCAGAAACTAAGAGGTTGAGAATCAGGGAGGTTCAACTAGTCAAAGTGCAATGGGGAGAAGATGAGAGCAACACTACTTGGGAGATGGAAGTGAAAATGCGTTCATTATACCCATTCCTTTCTGAGGGTATACTTCTCCTTTATCGTTTGTCTAGTACTTATCTTATCTTTAGTATGTCCTCTTGTTAGTGCCTTTGACCTTTAGATAGGGTAAACCTATGGATGAAACATGTGTTTGAGACATGTTATGATTGATGGATGTATGTGGATGCAAGTGTTTGCTAGTGGTTGCTCGTGGATGCATACACACACACACTAGACACTAGATCGGCTCAATCACTTCATATTGCATATTGCATATAATTGTGTGTAGGTAGCTATATTTATGGATGTATAGTGGTTGTGTTATCATATGGATGATGCATTTTGGTGAATGATTGTGCACTCATGTAGATATAGTACGTGTCGATAGGGTTCTCTCGCATATATATTGGATGCATGGCACTATCATGGTTTGCATATGTTCATACATTAGATAGGGAACATATACACACACTTTTTGCATATGCTCATACATCATTAGAAATTGTTTTAAGGACAATGGATGCCCGTGTTTGATGGATTGAGTAGATGGTTGTGTGGATGGTAGGATATGCATTCTCCTTAGCTTAGAGATTTTGGGGACGAAATCCTTTAAGGAGGGGAGAATGTAACACCCCGAATTTTAGTTAATACTAATATTCACTAATTACAGAATAAATAATCTCAGATGTGAGAATTGGGGGAAACGGGCCGCGTCATTGCGTTCGTCTCGGAAAAATACGCGAAATAGAGTCCGAGTTTTCGAGAATCGGAGTCCGTATGGCCCAGTTATGGCCCAATGAAGTTTACAGAAAATTCAAAGTTCAAAACAGATTTAAAATTCAGGTTCAAATTCCGAAATTGGGGTCATTGGGCGCAGGCGGGAAAATTCCCGCCTAGCTACCCAAGTCGACAGCCCTGTCGACTGGGTAGTCGACTTGGCTGACCAAGTCGACAGCCCTGTCGACTTGGGTGTCGACAGGGGGTGCCCGGCCAGTTTGGCCTGGTGCACCATTTTAGTGTTTGGGCTGTGTTTTGGGGCTGGTTTCTGGAAGCTTCCGAGATCTGATGGCCCTAATCTAATTTAGGGTTAATCTAATGGCCTAAAACACTTGCCTAATCCTATAAATAAGACCCTAAGCTAGCCCTAAATGATCATAATCCTATCTCCTAACTAAACTATGCCAAAATTTTCTATGATCATGGCCTCCACTCAAAACCCTAGCCTCCATCCTATTTCTAAACTATTTCTATGAAGGCTTTCATGTTCATACAAGCATTTTTAAGTTGTATGAGTGATCATTAGCTTGCATTCATCATCAAGTTGCAAGCTTTATTTTCAAGGCTAGAGTTTTTGGGTGATTTTTGGCAAGGGTTTGCTTATTGGAGTGTAGTGGTGAGTTTCTATTGCCTTAATAATCAATTGTTAAATTGATTATGATAAGATATGGCTATGTTTGTGGATCAATGTGTTTATGCAAGTTTGTATAGTGTATGTTGTGTGTTTTGCAAGTTTTATGCTATATGTTATGCAAGTTCAATGCTATGTTTTATGATGCTCATTATGCAAAACACTATGTTGAACATTGATTCATATGTAACATGTTATGCAAGCTATATGTGAGATTATATGCAAGTTTATATGTAACATGTTATGCAAGCTATATGTGAGATTATATGCAAGTTTATATGTAACATGTTATGCAAGCTATATATGAGATTATATGCAAGTTCATATGTAACATGTTATGCAAGCTATATGTGAGATTATATGCAAGTTCATATGTAACATGTTATGCAAGCTATATGTGAGATTATATGCAAGTTCATATGTAACATGTAATGCAAGTTATGTGCATGATTATATGCAAGTTCATATGTTACATGTTATGCAAGTTATGTGTTTGGGTATATGCAAGTTAACATGTGATATGCTATGCAAGTTCACACCTTTGTATGACATAAGAATCATATGCAAGTTACCCCCTTTGTGACATATGTGCTTCATGCAAGTTTGGGTTAAATGCTAGTTGGGTTTAATGTATGCTCATATATGCAAGTTGACACCTTTTAAACCCATGATAAAGTTATATGCTATGTTGGTTAAACCCATGGCATTTGTGATGAATCTTCCCTTTATTATGTCATGTTATGAGAACGAATTACGTGGGGAACGATGGGGTTAATATGCATGTTAATAAAATGGTGTGAAATGGGTATGATTAAGCATACCGTAAAGTGAATGGACATAATTGGGAATTTACCTATTGAGTTAGGTCTACTCATATTATGGAGTTGGGAATTTACCTATTAAGTTAGGTCTACCCATATTATGGAATTGGGAATTTACCTATTGAGTTAGGTCTACCCATATTCTTAAATATTTGTAATTAATTAGGGATAATTAATACAAATTATGGGGGTGATTAATTAGGTGTAATTAATCGACTCAGACACGAGGTTGGACCCTTTTGTAGCATAAGACTGCCCGGAACCGACCGGCAAATCCAGCGGCTACAAATGATTGGCCCAATGTAAGAGGTCTTAGTCACAAACTAAATACGTGACAAGTGTAAAGACACGAGGTTAGACTCTGTTATGGTGTAAGGCTGCCCGGAACCTACCGGCATATCCAGCTGCCATAAAAGACAGTCTAATGTGAGAGGTCTTTACAAAGGTTACGATCTTAATTAATTAAGAAACACTTAACCAAATTAGCATGTAGTGAGGCATGAGGGGTTAAGTGGGTGCCTCGGGTGGCATGTAGTAACTAGTGGGGGTGCCTTAGGTGGCATGAGGAAACTAGTGGGTTGCCTTGGGTGGCAATAGTAAATACGATTAGAATACTTAACCAAAGTGGAACATGTAATTAAACATGATTAAAGGGTTAAGTAAGTGCCTTGGGTGGCATGAGGAAACTAGTGGGTTGCCTTGGGTGGCAATAGAAAATACGATTAGAATACTTAACCAAAGTGGAACATGTAATTAAACATGATTAAAGGGTTAAGTAAGTGCCTTGGGTGGCATGTGGGAATCAAGTAAGTGCCTTGGGTGGCATGTGGAAATCTAGTGGGTGCCTTAAGTGGCAATTGAAATATGATTAAATGACAAGCTTAAGTAGTAGCTTGTGGGGGCCTTAAGTGGCAATTGAAATATGATTAAATGACAAGCTTAAGTAGTAGCTTGTGGGGGCCTTGAGTGGCAATTGAAATATGATTAGATGACTTAACCAAACCTTAACATGTAAGTGGGCATGAGGGGTTAAGTGGGATGCACTAGATAAAATGACAAGCTTAAGTAGTAGCTTGTGGGGGCCCATTTCAACCAGTAACCCATATGTATCTTATTGGGCTCGACCCCATGTCGAGGACGGGACACGCGTACTGGGCTTGACTATAAGAGGCCAAAACGGGGTAGCGGTGGCAACGCGAGTCCAACGGGTTTCATATGCGTGTGTGGACCCGGGCTGGTAGGTAAGACGTTGTTGCATCGTGTAGGTATAAGCCGTGCACCATTGATTATCGGGTTGCCACTTTGGGGAGTGATACACCCCACTGGGGGGCAAGCACGGGTATCTACGTTAGGGAGCCGATCGCTTGGGGAGTAGTGGGTACACCTAGCGGAGATAGGGGAAGACGGCACCTATGTAGTCAGCTGGGGTTCACGAAACTACTATTAAAAATTACTAAGTACACTTAGTGGGATCAACCTTTAAGTAGGAATTACCCTTGGGTGAGTAGAACTGTTGTGGTGCAGTGTAGGGATTACCCTTGGGTGGGTAGATCTGGGGTGGTGCAGTGTAGTAATTATCCTTGGGTGGGTAAATGCGTCTTTTCGGTTATCTTAGTACATCATGTGTTTAGTTGGCTACTTAGTGTAGTCATTATCCCCAGAGGTACCGTACCTTGTTTATATCATACCCTAATTACTTTAATGATTGTATTGTTAAGGTTATAGGACTCGCTCAGACTTATGTCTGACCCCGTTGTTTTTATCTTTTTTTTCCAACCCTCAGGTTCTAAGAGTGGGCCCAGCACGAGTGGGCTTTGATCAGGTTGCTTTTATTACTCTCTTGGAGCTTGGACCCTAGATGTAGAGCTCAGCTTACCCTTTTCTTTTATGGCTATCAGTTCATGTATTGGGATTATGTATTTTTATTTATCAGGATGGATATGTTGTACTTGACTCTTATTATGGTTTTGTGATGTAACCAAACATGTTTTACTTTCCGCTGCAATGAAATGAGGTTTTAAATTTTCAAGTATTACTTATATCTGTCTTCTGTAATTTTTCTGTTCTATATTCACCTAAAAAAATACTCCACCGATGTTATGGCATTCCCTTAGCGAGTGATCATAGCGGGAGTGGGGTGTTACAGGTTGCGCGTGTGTGATGGTCATGCATGGTCTCCCTTCTCACAACAAAACATGTATTAGGAGCCCAAGACCCCAACATAGCTTCTAAGAAACAAATATAAATATTTTGCTTCTTTCATATAGTCTTATAATGTTGGACTATTCACATATAGGAGTCATTCTTACACTTAGTCAAATTTTTAATAATTCACCATTTTGTTTATAAAACAATTTCCAACACAATGCTTCTTAAAAAAAAAAATAAAAAAAAAAGTCAGAAGTTGACAATAAAAATGGAAATAATACAATAATGATCAAGCCCTCCTATACTTGGCTAACCATTCTTTGATTTCAGTTCGTAGAGAGAGGTCTGGAGAAAGATCCAAGCTAGGAAGTGCTAAATTAGTTACAGGAGAGTTTACGTTCCCTTCATTAAACCAAGCTTTTATGCACTTGGCCTCATACGTGTAGCCATCTGCTGCACGCTGTGGATCTTCCATTATCCCCTGGAAATCATTAATAAGTTTACATAAATCAGTAGAAAAAGCACAAAGAGCAACATGTGTAGGAACACTACACACGGATGAGGAATTCAAGCATGTATGAGTAAATTAAAGACGTACCATTGATATTGGACAAATGAAACGTTCAGGATAATTGTCAGGCACAACCATGGACAAGGGTAATGAATCAGCCTTCATCATGGGATTGAGCACACTCCAAGCTTCTTCCATAAGATCTGGACGATCCTTTTTACTCTTCTTTGCGCATTTCAAACCCAAGTTAGCAAGCTTCCTAACATGTACGTAAGGCCATCGCCCTGCACCAGGATCTATTATTTCCCTAAACTGTCTGTCATCCACTGCTGCCGTTACCACATCAACGATCCCATAAGGCTGCCGTCCGGTAATTAGCTGAAGGATCACAATCCCAAAGGAGTAAATGTCACAGTGTCGAGTTAGAATTTTACTATGACGATATTCAGGATCCATGTAAGCAACAGTTCGCTTAGCTGTCTGGGTTTTGTGGAACATGGTATTGACAGGTTGACCTGATTGCAGTAAAAGTCGTGATATGCCAAAATCACCAAGCTTGCTTATATTGTTGGCATCAAGGAGAATGTTTTCGGGTTTTAGGTCCCCATGAACGATGGCGGATGGTTTATTTGAATGGAGAAATATTAGTGCAGAACATATTTCAACAGCTATACGAGAACGCTCCCTCCATGTAAGAGGTGGAGTTTTGTTCTTGCAGTAGAGACGATCAGCAAGACTTCCATTTGGGAGAAATTCATAGACCAAGGCACATGCTTTTAAACATGCTCCTTTAAGGATAACAATGTTAGGATGTCTCACTTTCCCCAGGATAGCCACCTGTATTAGCGCCGAGTATGTTAAATTCAGTTGCAAATAGTAATATTTAGTGTTGCACTACTAGGCTTAACATATATGCATGCTTGTCTCCAAGGCACAAAGAGTAATTTGATACGATTCACAAGCGATTTTGTGAGGAAATGCTTGTGATTCTGGAACTTACACCTTATCGAGCATGCTTTACCATTTTAAAACGTGCTATTCTACAGCAGCAAACACTAGTCACAAAAGCATGTCAAGAATAGTGGATCTTATGATTTTTGAGTTCCAACAATGGAAACAAGCACAACCAGTCCCCTCTACTCCCCTAAGACTTCAAGTCTAAAGGTAGAAAGTGTTATTGGAATGGGTTGGAATGTTCATTAAACGAAAGGGGAAAAAATTTGTTGGACTACCTCAATGGGATATTGCAGAACTCTCTTTCATAAATGATTACTTAATAATGTAATAAACGATGATTTAATTATTACTAGCGGTCTTAGAATCGTTGTAAATTATAAATATAAAATAAAATATAATTATAAATGTAATTATAAAACTTCTTATTTACTTTAAAATAAAATAAAATAACCTTAAAAATTTAATTTAGTTATAAAATAAATTTTATAACTTGAAACTGCGTCTGTTCGCCTGACGGCAAAACGATGTTTTGGAAACAATAGATTTAAACCCTCACTGCCAACCATTGTCGACCAACTAAAAATCACATCAACGGTCACATCAATTCAACAATCAACAGGTTTTGATGTCAATTGGGGTTCAAACAGTTATGTGCAACCAGTATAAAAATAAACAACACACACAAGTTATTTTGAGGAATCCGGTCGGATCCCTCCAACCTGTCCTTCTCTGCATCACAGATGGTTATAACATTATAATTTTAAATAAATAAATTAACGGCAATAATCTAACACATAGCAACCAGTAAATCAACCACAAGCAACCAATGCAGCCAACCAAACAGTATATATTTTTAAATGATGTTATATGGATTTATCACATCATAGTAGTCCAGAAAAGTGTGAGAATTAACTCACCTATTTTATCGATCGACGGTTGACGCGTTATACCGTATAATTTTAAACTGACGTTTAAAATTACATGGATCTCCAACTGCTTCGATTTCAGATCCAACCAGCTTGACAGCGTAATATCCGTCGTCACGATTCCAACGAACCTGGTTTCGTTGAATTTCGTTAACGTATAAACGAATTATCAACATTACAAGATAACGATTATATTATAAAGTCCTTTAATTCATTAATTAATAAATTAATATTATCTCACCTTAATGCCGTTTTAAACCCTTAACACGGTGATTAGCCACGTCATCAGCTTCAATACTCCTCACGCGTGAAGACATGGTCTGCGACCCCTCTGTCTTTCTTCTTCGTCAATGCAAAGTAAAAATGCAATACAGAGTGATTGTTCTCACGTTAATACCATAATTAATGAATTAATTATCACTAATCATATCCTTACCTTAAAAGGAATGCCACATCATCACTTAAAACTGTTCACACTCCTTTCCTTTACTCCATCTTCCCCTGTTCGCTAAACCTCCTGTTCACGAGTTTTTTTTTTCCTTTTTTTTAAAAAAAAAAAATGCTCCACCGAACTTCAATGTCAAACGTCGGGGTTCCTCCTTCTAGCCCTCACACTCCATCACGCCACCTCTACCAAGTATCAGTACCACATCACATCCTTGCGCCATCTCCCATTCATCGTATCCACGCGCATGCACTCCCCCTTTTGTCGCCTGCGAGACCTTACTCTCGAACTAACCTGGAACTGTCAGAGCCCCTCCCCCAAATGTGACTTCACTGCTCCCTCACCACTTCTTTTGTTTTTGGCAAAAGGAGACGTCTGAAGTGTTAAATTTATTAGCGAATGGACCCTTTCATTTATAGTGAAAAGACCTTTTTTTTTTCTCTGGAAGAGAAGAGGAATGCATGCTATTTATAAGGTGATAACCCTTGGGTGGCACGGCATTGCAGGTGATAGGAGATATAGGATAGGTCTGCTTGAATTGATTGGCATGTGCTAAAACTTCACTGTTAGTCAAGGTTTTCATGGCCATGTGAGTACGGCTTGGTAGGGAGCTCTGTTTTTTCCCGTCAATAGCTTTGTGACTGGTGCATGTGCATATCAGCATATGCGTGTACTCCCATCATTATTGCTGGATGCTAAGGATTTTAGGGTAGGCTACGGTAGAAGAAACAACTGGGGAAGGGTTGCATTTGTAGTTGAGTAGAAAAGATGTGTTGTTCTTTCATTTTCATTTAATGAAACAAGTGATAGAAAGAATAGGATCCAAGCGTGATTTTTAGAGTAGGCTACGGTCATGGTGAGTTTTCATAGTAGTATAGCTGGGTATTCGTTTTGAAAATAGAGAAAAAGTCGTTTTCGGTTACAGTATAGTATACTAGGTAGCTGCAGTATACTTTCCCTATCGCCTGCATGAACTTTCATTTCAAAACCTTAGGCTGTGTGGTGCAACTCTAGGGGTAGCTGACACTATTTTTTTTTATTGTACACTTGTTTGGTAAGTTCGATTTTATTAAAATACGGTACCCTGATTCATAGAATTTCGTTTTACATACCGGCGGCCACAGACAGAAATAAAAATACGATCGTGTCGAGCGATGCGTAACGATCCCAAAAATATAATAATATCGGTAGGTAAACTCGTATTGTGAAACCCTAAAATATTGCTATAGGGTGCAAAATATTCCAAATAAAAAGTTGCGTATTTAATTAATTAAAATTTTCCATAAAATTCTATAAATTAAATCATGACTATGTCTCAAAAGGATCTTGGCTAAATTCGAAACCGGTATCTAGTTATATCAAATAAACCGTTACGGTCGATAACCGATTACGCCGCTGTTTTTCTCCCAAATTGATTTGGGCATAACTTCCTATCTACACGACGAAATCTCTATTTTTCTCTTCCACTACAAAAATATCGTCACTCCGGTCCTGACGTTTCTTGTTTCGAGGAAATCCAACTTATTTTGAACCCGGTACGACCTCTTGAAGTTCAAAATGCCAAAACACGAACTGCCACGCCGCTGCAGCTCATTATTTAATTAAATTAAAAACTATATATATTACGTCGTCGTCAACCAGCCGAAATCGTCGATATAACTCAATATAGACCAATATTAGATCATTTCAAACTGTCTGTCCACACTATTTTGCCAACGCACTATTTTCCGACAGTTTGGAAGTTTAAAATATTATTTTATTATTTTTTAAAATAATTTATTCAAAAGAAAATCGATAAATTCAAATATTTAAATCAAACCCAATATTTTAAATAATAAAATAAATTAAATAATTACCCGAAAAATGCGGGTCGTTACAAGTAGCAAGAATTTCAACTATTAGGACTTTAACTGCATTAGCTTCTTTATATAATTTTGAAATTCATCAAATGGACGTCAAGACTGCATTTCCAAATGGAGAACTTGATGAAGAGATGTATATGTCTCAACCAGAAGACTTTGTAATGCCTGGACAAGAGCATAAAGTATGTAAACTTACTAAATCACTTTATGGTCTTAAACAAGCACCAAAGCAATGACATGAAAAGTTTTATAAAACTATTATATCCAATGGCTTTAGGATCTTTGAATCTGACAAATGTGTCTATAGCAAGTTTCATTCAGGTAAAGGTGTAAATATATGCCTTTACGTGGATGATATGCTTAATTTGGAGCGGATACTTCGAGTATTGAAGAAACTAAAAGATATATATCCTCATGTTTTGACATGAAAGATATAGGAGTAGCTGAAATGATTCTTGGAATAAGAATCATGAAAACAAAAGATGGGTTATCAACCCAATCTTATTACATTGAGAAAATTTTGAAAAGATTCAATCTATTCAATTGTAAACCTATGACTACTCTGTTTGATCCAAATATGCATTTATACACTAATACTGGAAGAGCTATAGAACAATTGGAATATGCTAGAGTTATTGGAAGTCTGATGTATGCAATGACATGCACACGACCAGATATTGCCTATGCTATTGGAAAAATGAGTAGATATACTAGTAACCCTAGTCATATCCACTGGAATGCAATACATAGAATTTTAAAGTATTTAAAAGGTACAATAAATTATGGTATACATTACAATGGTTATTCGAGTGTAATAGAAGGGTACACAGATGCTAGTTGGAACACCGGAAGTGAAGATAATAAATCAACTAGTGGATGGATATTCACTCTTGGTGGGGGATTGATAACCTGGGCATCAAAGAAACAAACATGTATTGCTGATTCAACCATGGCTGCTGAGTTTATAGCGCTGGCTTCTGGTAGTAAAGAAGTGGAATGGTTAAGGAATTTATTATTAGAAATTCCCGTGTGGTCAATATCTATGCCACCAATATCTGTGCATTGTGATAGTCAATCTACATTGTCACAAGCTTACAACCAAGTTTATAATGGTATATCTAGACATATTGGTCTAAGGCACGGTTTGGTTAGGCAAATGCTCAATGAAGGGGTAATTACCACAGATTTTGTGAGATCTAGCCAGAATTTGGCAGATCCGTTTACTAAAGGACTTGCAAGGAACTTAGTGATAAAAACATCACAGGGAATGGGTTTAAAGCCTACACAATACAATGCCAATGAAAGAAACTCAACTCAACATAATAGAGAAATTTGTTATCTTGAGTTCAAAAAGCAAAAGTACTTCATATGATTGTGATTGGAAGCACTATAATACTTAGTCTGAAAAACTAAGTATTATCATACATTCCTAAGAAAAGTGCTTGGTACTTATAATGACAAGGAGATTGTGTTTTCTTAGAACTTAATAGGTTTATAACAGGTATATTGTTGAGGTGTGTGTTATAAGGCACTTCTGATTAACCTACCTATATGAATGCAACGAAGGTGGTGCCGCCTTCTGCGAGATTTTGGCTTGATCTCTAAGAGCATTTCATGAAAGAAGATACAGACCCAAGGCCAATCCACAGGTCGGGCAAACTACTATCTGAAAATATGAAAATGAATGTGTGATACTCACATCCGGTAGATCATATAGGATCGATGGTTCAATGCTTAGTCAACCACTCCATCCTGATATACTTTGATGGGTTTTCACTACGTATAGATTCAAGTCTGTAAGACATCTATACTTATACACAAATTTTCCTGCATATAAATGACAAGAGGAATTTATTTAAAATTTGGTGGAGGATTGTTAGAGGAAATTTAAAATAAAAGGAAGAGGGGGGCAAAATTCTTTTGTCCCACATCATGAAATATACATGTGTTTATCACTATATATGTAAACACGTAGTATATTATATCAAAAGAAAGAGCAGGAGAAGTAAGGCAAGAACATGACATACATGACATTGGCATGAACAATAATATTTAAAGAGTCAAAAGATGGACCTTGGGCCTTGGGGATCTTGGGGTCTCATGATCAAATGGACCTCGTTATGCTAATGGGCTTGTTAGGCCGTGGGCTGTTTTCTTTTTTATATATCTAAGAAAGCTTGCTGCAGTTTTACACCTTTACCAGTCGACTGGTTGTATTTGGACCAGTCGACTGGTCAGGTATAAATTAGAAGTTCATGGATTCACACTAGATAAGACAATGTGTTGGAACACAATGGCTGAGTCGCGTACTTTGTCTCTTTCGTGAAGACGATTCAACGATCTGGTTCATGGTGCAAACCAGTTCGTACTTGTCGCCGCCATCTTTGGAATAAAACAGCCTTCGGAGAAAAAATAACTGATTTGCTTGCACAACAAATCAGCGTATATAAATTTGGCGAACGATTTACTGGGTAGTGGAAGAGAACAAAAA
Organism: Allium sativum; assembly: GCA_030737875.1. Taxonomy (NCBI): domain Eukaryota; kingdom Viridiplantae; phylum Streptophyta; class Magnoliopsida; order Asparagales; family Amaryllidaceae; genus Allium; species Allium sativum. Next base: position 802,449,878 of record CM060912.1, read on the forward strand.
TCGGCTTAGAAATTTACCATGTCATAAAAGAAAACGGTTTGGGTCGAGTCGGTCGGTAAGACAACGGTTTGGGTCGAGTCGAGTCGGTCGGTTGCGCGTGTGTGGTGGTCATGCATGGTCTCCTTCCTAACAACAAAACATGTATTAGGAGCCAAGACCCCAACATAGCTTCTAAGAAACAAATATAAATGCTTTGCTTCTTTCATATAGTCTTATAATGTTGGATTATTCACATATAGGAGTACACTTAGTCAAATTTTTATTAATTCACCATTTTTTTTATAAAACAATTTCCAACACAATGCTTAAAAAAAAAAAAAGAAGAAGAAGAAGAAGAAAAAAAGTCGGAAGTTGACAATAAAAATGAAAATAATACAATAATGATCAAGCCCTCCTATACTTGGCTAACCATTCTTTGATTTCAGTTCGTAGAGAGAGGTCTGGAGAAAGATCTAAGCTAGGAAGAGCTAAATTAGTTACAGGAGAGTTTACGTTCCCTTCATTAAACCAAGCTTTTATGCACTTGGCCTCATACGTGTAGCCATCTGCTGCACGCTGTGGATCTTCCATTATCCCCTGGAAATCATTAATAAGTTTACATAAATCAGTAGAAAAAGCACGAAGAGCAACATGTGTAGGAACACTACACACGGATGAGGAATTCAAGCATGTATGAATAAATTAAAGACGTACCATTGATATTGGACAAATGAAACGTTCAGGATAATTGTCAGGCACAACCGTGGACAAGGGTAATGAATCAGCCTTCATCATGGGATTGAGCACACTCCAAGCTTCTTTCATAAGATCTGGACGATCCTTTTTACTCTTCTTTGCGCATTTCAAACCCAAGTTAGCAAGCTTCCTAACATGTAAGTAAGGCCATCGTCCTGCACGAGGATCTATTATTTCCCTAAACTGTCTGTCATCCACTGCTGCCGTTACCACATCAACGATCCCATAAGGCTGCCGTCCGGTAATTAGCTGAAGGATCACAATCCCAAAGGAGTAAATGTCACAGTGTCGAGTTAGAATTTTACTATGACGATATTCAGGATCCATGTAAGCAACAGTTCCCTTAGCTATCTGGGTTTTGTGGAACATGGTATTGACAGGTTGACCTGATTGCAGTAAAAGCCGTGATATGCCAAAATCACCAAGCTTGCTTATATTGTTGGCATCAAGGAGAATGTTTTCGGGTTTTAGGTCCCCATGAACGATGGCGGATGGTTTATTTGAATGGAGAAATATTAGTGCAGAACATATTTCAACAGCTATACGAGAACGCTCCCTCCATGTAAGAGGTGGAGTGTTATTCTTGCAGTAGAGACGATCAGCAAGACTTCCATTTGGGAGAAATTCATAGACCAAGGCACATGCTTTTAAACATGCTCCTTTAAGGATAACAATGTTAGGATGTCTCACTTTCCCCAGGATAGCCACCTGTATTAGCGTCGAGTATGTTAAATTCAGTTGCAAATAGTAATATTTAGTGTTGCACTACTAGACTTAACATATATGCATGCTTGTCTCCAAGGCACAAAGAGTAATTTGATACGATTCACAAGCGATTTTGTGAGGAAATGCTTGTGATTCTGGAACTTACACCTTATCGAGCATGCTTTACCATTTTAAAACGTGCTATTCTACAGCAGCAAACACTAGTCACAAAAGCATGTCAAGAATAGTGGATCTTATGATTTTTGAGTTCCAACAATGGAAACAAGCACAACCAGCCCCCTCTACTCCCCTAAGACTTCAAGTCTAAAGCTAGAAAGCGTTATTGGAATGGGTTGGGATGTTCATTCAACAAAAGGGGAAAAAATTTGTTGGACTACCTCAATGGGATATTGCAGAACTCTCTTTTGATTACTTAATAATGTAATAAACGATGATTTAATTATTACTAGCGGTCTTGGAATCATTGTAAAGATAAAAAGATAGATGTTCAGTGTACCTCTTGCTTGAACTCTTTTTCACCCTGCTCGCTTCCAAGATCCAACTTTTTTACAGCCACATGATTATTTCCAAGAAAACCTTTATAAACATATCCATATCCACCTTTTCCAATTCTAAGCAAGCTACTGAAACTATTTGTAGCTTGTTTAATCTCGGGATATGAAAACTCCAAAAATAACTCACGTACTTCAGGTTTGCCAGTATCAATTACTGGAGCTTTCTTTTGACGTAAAATTTCAATTTCCTTAAGTGTGGCATCGTTTTGGAGCTTCTGACTTCTTACTTCCCTCTCTAATATACGTATTAGAGATCGAGCTGATTTAAGTTCATCTTCGAGCGCCTTTATGTTTGTAGTGGCATTCTCCAAACGCTTTTCAAAAAATATTTTTTCCTTTTTTGCTGTTTGCAACTCCTCCAGAATCAAGTTGTGCTTGTTATCAACAACATCAGCTGCAGCCTTCTCAGCATCTTCTCTCTGTTTTAGTTCAATAGCCAGTTGTTTTTCAGATATCTTAGCCTACACAGAAAACAGCTAAGCTGAGGTCATTTAGAAGTCTTAGTACAGTAAAGACGTACCATAACAAATAATACAGTAAATTCTCACCCTTTTAACTGTAACCACATATCACTAATAACGAGTTCTCCAATTTTTTTTACAAATGCAACTGAACAAATAGTACAGTAAATTCTCACCCTTTTAACCGCATCATCAGTATTTTTCTCCTTTTTTTTATGCTCCAGTGACTCATTATAAGCTTCCTTCTTTAATTTCTCAATCTCTGCAAGCGCAGTTCTAAGTTTATCGGCTAATTCTACACTAGACTCCTTTTCCTGCAGAAATTTACAAAATTTTCACCAAGAAAACCCTTTTATCATTAAATATAAAAACAGGTCACATTTTACAAGGAAACCTGCATGCCTACTCGCACTAAAATCAGTATTCAGACAAAATGATATCACATATGTTATTCCACTACAAATGATATGTGGTTGATTTGGGTGATTATCTCAGTAGAGTTAATGTTTTGGCTTCAAAGAGCGCTCTGCGTTCAGTTTCTTTCATGCATTTTCCTCAAATTTCCATATATGTCGATAGAAGAAGACGTGGGTATACAAGTCATGCCTGGTTTGTTGGTGGTGACGCAAAATAAATCTTCTTGTCATAGTTTTGTGCCAATCCTTCATCAGCTTCTTCGCTCCTTGCATCCTTAAATTACAAAAAACACATTTCTAAGACCTTGTCATGTACAAAGAAAAATAGATGAATACAATATTTTTGGGTCTTACTATTATTCCATTAGAAGCATGGTCTGTTCTACTCTCTTCTGTAATCGACATGCTCTGAGGAGTTGAATTTATAGCATTTGGAGGGGAAAACTGTGGTCCAAATATAAAACTTCCAAGCTTGTACAAAAAGTTGGTATTACCATTGGCACTTGAGGTTTCGCCATGAAATCGTCTAGATTGGCTTGATAGATAATTTGAAGTGAAAGTTGGTTGCATCAATTGTGTAATATTTGAAGAAGCCTCCCTATACATATAAGGAGCAATATGTTATATAAGTCATATGTACATATAAAATAGTAGAACTATACAGCAACATAGGTCACCTCCTTTCATGCTACATAAGTCATGGAGTTCATAAATATATATAGTCACTATTGTTGGATATATAGTAGTATAAACTTATTAGGTTATTATTCAATTGAGCTAAAAAAAAAAAGGCCATTCTTACTTCGTGCGAATAAGGACTCCTTTGCGAACAAACCATATTGTGCATGAAGGATCAGCATGCTTCTCCACAATTAAAGCAGTTTTTGATGTGGACGCATTCATTGTTCTGTGAGTTAAGTATGCATTTAATCAAAACATCAGGATGACGTATAACATATGATAACTCCCTACTCTTCTTCTTCTCTTCTTCCTTTCTTTCTTTCTTCCCCTTTTTTTAAGAATGTGTGATCTACTCAATATGCTTTATTGCATATTTGATCGCAATGTCAAGCATCAAAACAAATGAATGCAAGAAAACTACCTTGAATGTAATTTGTCAGATGCTGCCCCCATGACAAGCTTGTCAATTTTATGTATAGCAATAAGCTGGACAAGGCCTCTTGCAACATCATCTGCTTTAGTCACTAATTTATCGGCTTGTACCTGAAATAAAAGAAATGTGTAGTTTTAGAAAAACATATTTGGAGTATCTTTAGCTAATTCCTAAATGAGGCGATAATCCTAAAATGTATCGATGAAGAAGAAAAGACGCACCTTGTGTCTAGAGCACTCAGCTAGATAGTCATCTAGACATTTATGCATGATCTCCGCTTCCTCAACAGGATTTTTTTTGTCTGAAATCATAATGTCCCCCCAAAAAAAATTGAAGATGAGCTTATTAAGTTATTATCAAAAGCATGCAAAAATCACAAGGTTAGAGCATCTCCAAGAGGTGATTTTATATTACAAAATGTTATATATACACCCATTTCAGTCTCCAACTACAGCTTTGTAATCAGTTACATTTTCAGTGATTTTGGTTATAAATCTGTAATAAAATTTGGTGTCTGCTGAATAGATGCTCAAGCTTCTGATGCTTGTTGAACAAGCGTCTGAAGTTAGGACACTGCCTGCCTGATGTTTTGGAAGCCTGATCAACAACCGGTCAATATATATATATTCTTTTTTTTATTCCCAGGCACCTGTTGAACAAGATCCTGGCATCAGACGCCCGTTCAATAAGTGTCTGGTTTCATAACTGCTGAAAACGACGTTGGTTACATTTTCTAATCGGATAAAATGTAATATTTAGGCTTTCAGACATCTAGAGATACTCTTACATTAATGGCCGGGAGAGGAACATGTTCGTGACTTGGAAAATTTGCTGAAAATGTAAACAGGATAATGGTAGTATATAATAGTCTCGATTTTTGTCATATTGTACTTCTAATGTATCTCTTTGGTTTTTCAGTATAATCTATTAACCATCTTTTCAGGCTATCACAAGATGTCTACATGGCTCACCTGAAGGACTTCGTTACACATACTGTGCTCCCGTAAGTAATTGATCATCCTTAGTTAATTACCATTTATCCTCCACAATTAACTGTAAATTCAGTGTTAGATGTTATTAAAATAGATAAAAGTTAATTTGTGCAGTTGCTAATGCTAACAACTCAGTCTCGAAATCAGTCAGATCAGAGACAAGTTTTCACTCGACTTTCTGAATCAGATGCTGTAATAAGAAACAAATTTTACTATTGTGATTATATTAAAAGTGTTGGGATCCCTCCTTAATTGGAGAGTTTTTAGAAAATTCTAGACGTTTCTAGAGAAATCTAGAATTTTCTAGAATGTTCCGGAGAACTCTAGAGAAGTGTAGAACCCTCTAGAAGCTTGTGAAAAAGTGTGGAACCCTCTGGAATATTCTGGAGACGTGTGGAACCTTCTGAAACCTTACGGAAGATTATGGAAGAATAAAGAAGGGAATGGAAGAGTGTAGAGATTCCGAGAGAGTGTGGAGCATTCTAGAAAATCAAACTCTACCATCGGATGCAAGTAATCACCACCATTCATTATGGAGGTTGAGTAGTATAAATAGGAGAAGGAGCCCTATTACTATCCATCCAAGAATCTAAGAAAGAAATCTACTTCTTAGAGTGAGAAAAATACTTGAGAGTTAGTAAGCCTCTTTGAGAGAAAAGAGAGATAGGTTAAGAAGTATCCATCCTTAAGCTTGAGTCAAGAGTGAGTTACTTTTGTAATCAAATTCTTGTAATCCTACTATTCTTTTGTATAGTGGAAAAATCTTCATATTGGAGAATTATAAACTCTTGTGCATCCGTTGCTACTTTTAATTTTAATTGCCTATCTTAACTTCACGAAGCGGGAAAGACCGAGATTTCCCCAACAAAAAGAGACATAAATTGCCACAGCTTTGGAGGGAAAGATCAACATCTATCAGACTAATTAATTAGAGGACAACAACTAAATAATAGAGTAATGAAAGCTACAATTAATATATCATCATAAGTTCCTAAATATTTAATCGACAGAAAGAGAAAAGAGAAGTAACCAAACATTTGTGACAGACAATTCTGACGAGTTTTAGTGCAGCTAAGGGTAAGTTACAGTTATTACATACTTTGAACGACTGAATTTATCAGCCAAAACGAAATTTCAAAAGAAGCTCGTGTCTATGTGACAGGTGGATCTTATGTTACTACCTGCTCTCCCTCAAATATTCTTAAAGAAGATGACAAACAATGTAGCTATGAGAAGATACTCAAGTGTCTTGTGATACTTTGTAGACCAAATAAACAAAGCTAACTCAAATTATGTACACTTTAACCTCAAACAAAACAGACTATAAGATGCCATTCTTCCGATTCTTCTTCAAGTTAAGATGAATCTGGACACCAGATATATTTTTCCAAGAAAAACAAAAATAAATAAAAAAAGGACGAAGCAAGTAAAACTGGTTATAATTTCACTTTCAAGACTGCAAATATTGGTTGTAGCTGATTTTTATTTTAGACACGATCAGGGACGGAGCTGCAGTGGGGGCAAGTGGGGGCCGTGGCTCCCCCCTAAGTTTCAAAAGTCTATTAAAAAAAAATTATACTGACGTTTCTACTTTCTACAATATTGCTGACGTTTCAACGTTTTATACCTACTTTACATTACATGTTTTCATACTTTGCTGCAGCAGGCTCATTTTCTTTTTCTCCTTTATGCTTCTAGTTCCACTTCCAGGTTTATTAATCTATTCGGTTTTTATTTTCTAATCAAGACAACTTTATGCTTTCAGTTTTCTATAACTTGGTTAATCTATGTATGCAATGTTATGAACTTATGAGCTAATTCCACTATTCCATTTCCAGGTTTCACAAAGTGAAAGGGATCAACTTCAGTTTTAAAGAAAACTGAGGTGACTACTTAAGCACCGTTTGATTTTGAAAAGGGGCATTTTTCATTTGCGTCCGCGTCAGACGTCGGACGCATTGAAAGCGTCCGACGCGTCAACGTGGGATCCGCGAAAGTGCCCCTTCCAGCTGAACGTTAGAAATCCGAGCTTTCGTTTTCCCGTTCGTTCCTTTACCCTTTTTAACCCCATTTTACACTCTTTTACTCTTTTCGTGTGCCTCTTCCTGTTAAAATAAAAACACATACCTTTTTTATCAATTTTTCCCTTTCTCAGTCCCTTCCAAATACCCCTTCAGAATACCTCTTTCCATTCAAAATCAAATGGACCTTAGTACTTACAACTTCTAATTTTCAATTTCCAGGTTAGTGTGCAGACTGCAGTGGACTTCTTCTTCTTCATCTTCTTTTTTCTTCTTCTTCTTCTCTTTTTTTTTTTTTTTTTTTTTTTTTTTTTTTTTCTTTTTTGTAATTTGTGTTATATTGAAAGTTTTGTGAACTGTTCTTTACAAATGACCCCCCACCCCCCCCCCCCCCCCCCCCATTGTCAAGATCCTGGCTCCATCCCTGGACAGGATTGATGATAATGTGAAATGTATATATTTATCCCCTTATCTCCATAACATGTATTTGGAATAGATAAACGAATAGCACTTCACCAAAAGCAGTGAAATATTATCAGAATTATAAGAAACACTAAGCAATAAAAGAGTAAATAAAAGATCCATACTGGGTGCAATTATTTCTGATGGGACGTGAACATGAGTTATAAATACTCTGAGCTGCTTTTCACCAGATGTATGTTGTTGAAGAAGCCAGCGTAAATTTTCCTTCCCTTCCTCGAATTTCTTCTTCACTGCCACGTACACTTTAGTTTCCACTTCCTTCTTTTTTCCTCCTGTGCGATCCATTTAGCTTTCGTGTAGACACAAAGAGGTTTTTGAGAGAGAAAAAAAGACAGCTTTTATAAAGATATGGAGCAATGTTCCATTCCCCCTAACTCAACAAAAACGTCCACAGTTGACTTAATAAACTAATTGTTTATGACTCTTTAAAATGAAATACCAAGTCCACTTAATACCTGGAAATGAGAAATAAAAAATACAATGAAACTTGCTGCTTAAGTTTCTAAAGAAGTTAGCAAAACCTTATCCCAGACGAAGCATCATACATAGTAAACAATTTAGTCCATAAAATAAAATTAGTAATTTCACAAATTTTTATATACCAAACCAAGAACTTCTGTAAATACACAGAGACATAGATGCACACATATACATACTACGAGTGAGCAATACTTGGTAAGAACCGAATTAAATGACAGAATATCTTCATTTTGGTCGAATCGTTTTGTAACTAAATCAGTTTGGATATGGTCTGCCAACTGTTTTTTGATCAATTTAACCTAATTTTTATTGTATTATCCAATTTTACGTTGTTGTGATGTTTTTAACTAATAATCAGTTTAGTGATAATATACAAAGTTTACCTAAAATATGTCAAAATTTATTATATATAAGCATCAGAAATACTAATAAAATCTCTTCAAACACAAATTTAAGTTTTCCTTCGAGTGAACCAACCATTTAAATAATAACTTATCTTTCTACTTTGGTTGAATCGGTTACTAATCGAGTTAATTTCATAGTCCTGGTCTATACGTGAAGAGGTTGTTGAGAAAATAACAGGTTTTCATAAAGAGATGGAGTAATGTCACACTTCCCTTCCTCAACAAGAAAGTTAGGTTGTTGAGAATATAATAGGTTTTCATAAACAGATGGAGTAATGTCACCTTCCCCTCACTCAACAAGAAAGTCTACGGTTGACTCAATAAACTAATTGCCTATGGCTGTTTTAAAAAATACCAAGTCCACTTAATACCTAGAAATGATAAAAATTACAACGAAACTTGCTGCTCAAGTTTCTAAAGAAGCTCGCAAAACCGTTTCTTAGATGAAGCATCGTATATAGTAAACAATTTAGCCCACAAAAATCAAATTAGTAATTTCACTAATGTTATATACCAAATCAAAAATCACTTTAGTAAATACACACAGACATACATGTACATATATACACACTAGAGTGAGCAATATTCGGTAAAAAGCGAATTAACCGACAAATTATGTTCACTTTGGTTGATTCGATTTTCAAACTAAATTGGTTTGAATATGGTTTGTAAGCATTTTTTAGATCGATTTAACCTACATAAGCTAACTTTTATTCTGTTATTCAATTTTATGGTACTGTGATACTTTAATTGTTTCAATATGAAATACAAAGTTTACTTTAAAAAATAAGCCAAATTTTAAGGGATTGTTAATGGGATTCAAATTTTGATTAAGTGGAGGAGAATTTGAAGGAAAACCTCTTTATTTATTATTTGTTAGTGAGGGTTGAATATAAAAAAATAAAAATAAAAAAAGACCAAACTAAACTGTTTTAAAAACCACACTGTTAAAGGAAAACCGATCAACAGAAAACCACACTGTTTTAAAACCTAAATTAAATCACATACCTAACCCTTGTTCCTCCACCATGATTCGAACGAAGATGACGAAAAGAAAGCAATCAGATCCTAATGTAATGACGCAAAATTTGGAAAGGATAGTTCAATCGATATTTTTATTCTTTTTTGAAATCGACTTTTTTAGTGAAGAAGAGGAAAACAGTGGAGATTTGTAATGTATGTTGATGAAAAAACGTTGGGGATTATTATTGAAAATTTTATTTATTGTTTTATGAGGAGGCTAGTTTATATTGTCCCCCTATAACAATTTTAAAATAAATTAAAATTGTAACCGTCCTTAACCAAAATTGGAGCCCCATCAACAATCTCCAAATTTTATTAATACAAATAAAATTTCTCTGTTTTTCTTCAAGTGAACCAATCATTAAAATACTAGCTTATGTTTATAGTTCCATCATATTAGTTATCAAATGGGATAACCAAAATTAATTAAATTTAGTTTGGTTCAATTTTTTTTTCGGTTTCAGTTCGATTTAATATATTTTTCCCTCAAAAACTGACCGAACTAACCTAGCGCTCACTTCTTATTACATACACAAATTTCCTCAAATCTGATACACTGACATCACATCAATAAATAATTTTACTAAAAGCTTATGTTGTTAGCCTATTTTATGATCAAACCTATTTCACACCCTTCATTCCTACCCTCGCACAACCCGCTAATTTGGAAATTAAAAACCATATATCACAAACAGACTGGAGATGGCAACGAAGTGTGTATTTTATTCTATCCTAATTTGCTAGTCCTAAATTTGCATGTATATGCATACATATACGTGTATATGTGCACACGCGCGTGCACACACACACACACACACACACACACACACACATATATATATATATATATATATATATGAGCGTTCATATTTTCAAAAAAAATATAAAAATATATGAGCGTTCAATTGCATCTCAAATAGTGCGGCATCCCATTAGCCCTCTGATTTCCATATAAGCTGCAAATTAAATAATATGACTAATGGAAAGAGAGAAAGCCATATTATTTATTCGGGGCTTGTGATGGAACTCAAGGAGTTAGTAGGAGGTTGTACTATTTCAAGTGCAAAACGCTTACACACACGCACACATGCACACGCACGCGCACACACACACACACTTTTTATTTGAAATCGAGTAAATTTTTATTTTCAGCGCAAAAGCTGGCTCGGCCCAGAATTACAGCATGTTTATAACATACGGGGACAAAGCATAATACAAATAACGTTCCGCTTTATCTTCACATTCTCTGCAAAAGTAAACGCGAAACAAAATTAGGACACTGGAATAGGAAATCCGTCGTAGCTTCAAGTTCTCTCGTAGAGTTCATCCTGCCGCTGCCCTCCAGCTCCACTTCTCCAGTAACAATAATTCTTGTTCCGTTGCATTAGTAATTAATTTCGGCTTAAATCTCCCAATTATCATCGTAATTTCTCTGTTAATCAAACAAGAGTTGACTAACACGTCCTTCTCCTTCTTCTTAAAAGCACATGTGTTGCGTTCTCGCCATATTTGCCACACTGTGCTTGCGAGGCAAATCTTTCAAATCACTACAAGAATTTTCTGATTTTCCTACGCCTAATTGGGGGTAGGAATGACGTAGGAAACAACTTCCTACGCCTTCCATACGCCGAATATAGTGTCAAAAATTCAAGCATGGCAAAAATATTTCCTACGTCGTTTCGACTCCATGCGTAGTACAGTTTCTGACGCCTTTCCTACACCATATTTTTTCCTACGCCTTACCAACGCCGTATTTCCGACGCCTTTGCTACGCCATATTTTCTTTGGTGACCACCCAGTTCCTACGCCATCGCAACACCCGAAAAGTCCCCTACGTCGATGTTACGACAAATATTTCTTACTCATTAGTTATGCCATACATACTCAACTTCAATAAAAACGATTAAAATTTTCCTAAGCCATTGCTACGCCTTTCCTATGCCATATTTTTTCATGCGTCTTTCCTATGCCATAGTTCATACGCCTTTCCCACGCCATATTTCCTTCGTCTCCCCCACGCCGGTGTTACGAGAAATATTTCCTACTCGTTAGTTACGCCATACATATTCAACTTCAATAAATAAAATTAAAATTTTCCTACGCCATTGCTACGCCTTTTTCCTACGACTTTCCTACGCCATATTTTTTCATGTGTCTTTCTTACGCCATATTTCGTACGCCTTTCCCACGCCATATTTCCTTCGTCTCCCCTACGCCAGTGTTACCAGAAATATTTCCTACTCGTTAATTACGCCATACATACTCAACTTCAATAAATACAATTAAAAAAAATTCTATGTCTTTCCTACGCCTTATTAAATATTTTCTATATTATTACTGCTCATATTTCAACCCAGCATAAATCTATATGTTAAACTTATATATAACATAATAATCAATAACACTAAATTACTCCAACAAAATACAATTTCATAATCATTAAATATGATCAACAATACTCAATAATATCTATTTAAGTAAATATGTTGCTACATCCATGAGTTTAAACTAACATCAATAGCGATACATAACATGCTTAAATGCTAAACACATGCGTAACATAAAATGAATAACCTCAAGATTGCTTTGGTTGATTTTGGCATGCATCTCCATTTAAGCGCTGACACACTAGATTTTTGAACTCTGAAAAGGAATTTTTAAATTCTTGCATCTCGTTTTTAGTTTGCTTCAGTTCTTCCTTCAACTGAGTTCTCTCTTTTGCATCAGTCTCACTTATGCTATAGGTAGCATCTTTATATCTCTGCATTTCATTTAATATTAACATAAATCAATATTGTAATCATAATAATCCTATCCATTACAAGCCGCTGACCAAACAAGCAATGATCACATATCTGGCAAACTGACACGTAAAATTTTCAATATATCCAGTGTCTCAGTATTTGCCTTTTTCCCTATTGTCATTCAATTCTGTAACATCTTCCTTTTTTTTCACAATACCATTTAAATTGAAATACGTAAATCTAGTGAGTAAAATAAGCCTCCATGATTAAAAAAAGCAATTGAAATCAAGCATGAACTTTGCTGCATGCGTACAATAAGGTAATATAACACTTTCTCTATTTGGAATAAAACGATCCAAATAACAATTGCAACAAAAGCTTGAGTAGAACATTACTGGATTTCTTATGTAATGCATTTACATTACTTTTAACACATTATCAATGGCCATGCTACATTACAATAAATATTATTCACTCCCAAAACATACTGGCAGCTACGGAAAATTTAAAGCATGAAAATTTGCAACCAAAATAAATTCAGAAAATCAGCGTCACTATAAACCAATTGCAAAAAAATCTTAGCAAGAAGAAGAGAAGTAGCTCAGAGGCTAACCAGGAAATTATGCTCACTATAGAAGAATAGCTGAGAAGATTTTATTATTTAAGAAGATGTAATGATATAGATTACCAGATTGGATACAATAATATGCAAATTTATAGCTAATAAATGTAACGGCTAGTAGAAAGATGCCTGAAATGAAAGATGCATGAATGTAACAGCTAGTAGAAAGATGCCTGAAATGAAAGATGCATGAATGTAATGGCTAGTAGAAAGATGTCTGAAATGAAAGATGCGTATGAAACCGATTGAATGGATAAACTTGTTTTGCACTATTACGCCCCCTCAATTAGATCTGGGTTTTCCGCTCTCATTTCCATTTTCACCTCCATCTATTATCCTCAGCTCCTCTCTTATTCTGATGAAGTTTTTAGTCGATAGAGCTTTGGAGAGGGCATCGGCTCTTTGGTAATACGCTGGTACATGAGAAATTGTTAATCGTCCTGCTTGTGCTTTTTCTCTTACGAAGTGGAGTTCAATTTCGAGGTGCTTTGTCCTAGAATGTTGGATTGGGTTAAGTGACAGTGAAACTGTGCTCTTGTTATCGCACCAGATAACTGGTTTTCTCTTTAAGGGAAACCCTTAGTTCTTCCATGAGTGAACCTATCCAAAATACTTCTGTTGTTGCGCTTGTCAGTGCTCTTTATTCGGCCTCTGTGCTGGATCTAGAGGTAGTCTGTTGCTTCTTTGTGCACCATGAAATGATGTTGGATCTTAGGTAAACGCAGTATCCTGACACCGACTTTCTATCATCAATGTCATTTGCCCAGTCGGCATCGCTGAAGCACTGTAAGTTGCATTCTTTCTCTGATTTCAGAATTATTCCATGATGTCTCGTGCCCTGTAAGTATCTTAGAATTCTTTTCAATGCTATCTAATGTTCTGTCAGTGGGTTTTGCATGTACTGACTTAATTTGTTCACACTATAACATATGTCGGGTCTTGTGATGGTTGCATATTGTAGTGCCCCGATTAAACTTCTGTACTGCTTGACATTATCTATGGCCTCACCTTTATGTTTAGATAACCATAGATTACTGTTAATCCCTAAAAAATCCACACGCACATTGAGTAAAGGTTACGGAACGGACATCATCAGGGACGGTCGTGCGCAATGTTATCCGATGCACTTAAACGGCTCGCAATGGATAGGACGCAACCACATAGAGCAAGACCCAAGTATCAAACCCAAGACAAATCAAATCGATCAGTACGACCGAAAAGGATGGTACGACTTGCTATGAAAAATGCGGCTCAATAGCGAAAAGGATAGTACATTCTATAAAGCCGCTCACAACAACGGAGCATGTTTGATTTAATATCAAAGTTCGGTCGCACACATCAAGACGGGAGTCAAGGTCGCATGTAACACCCCACCTCCGCCAATGCCACTCTTGCAAGGACATTAGCTTTGGAGGGGCGTTAAACAAGGTAAACATGCATGCAGATATCACAAGACAGAACATATAAGTAAAACAGAGTAGTAAAGCAGCGAATAAAACTTAGCATTTCAAAACCACAGTCATGTTACAACAAAGTACTTGGTCATTATTTTCCAACAATAAAGTCTAGATAAAAGCATAAACTGAAAAACTGAAATACATAAAGTACTATCCCCAAAATGAAGTGATAAACCATAGCTAGCTCAATGTCCAAAACCGTACATGAGCAAATCCAGTAAGCAAGCTATAAAGATCCAAGCTAAGCTCCAATGTTCCCACCCTGAGAACCTGAGGGGGGGGGGGGAACGGAAGAAAAGAGGCGAAAGAAAACAGGTCAGTCAAAAAGACTGGTAAACCCTACTACTATCTGTCTATGAACTAGTAAAGTTAACTGGCATGAGAAGCTGAGATGAACATAAGGATAACAACATACTGGCATGATGATTAACTAACAAGATAGATAAAGGTGTCATCGCATAATTAAGGTTAAGTTTTGCACCACGGGTGTACTAGCATTCTAACATGTCAAGTAAAAACAAGAATTGATCCCTTGGCCCAAGCTTGGCCCACCATCATGAGGTGACCTAAATTAAGGTCCAACTACACGGTCTAGTCGATCGGCTCCCTATAAGCCTAACTCGTCAAGTGTCGGTGTCATACGGCCTAATCATGTAATGTAGTTGACTGTGCAGGGTCCACCCTTGGGTGTATCTGGCCCTACGGTGTAACCCTCAGACACCATACCATGATGCACAGTCCAAACCTACCGGTGCCCATGTTCAACTCCGGACTTGATGTGCACGACCATGGTCCGCCTGAACAACCGGGGCATCATTCAGCCATCTCTTTTGGTCTCTTACAATCAGCCCAGTAATCGTGCCCCACCCTAGCCTAGTCCTAGGGTCTTATGATACATCTAGAAGGTTACTGCTGAAAAGGACCACGCAACTAGGGTTTCTTAACGGGTTAAATGTGGTTAACCCGATCCAAACGTGGATTAAATCGGTTAAGAGTACCCAAGGCTCCTGACTTAACCTCGATTAATCCATCAAGCCCAAATTGGTTAAGTATTAAGTGAACCATGACTTAACCCTAATCAGGAGGCATTAATTAACTTAATGCGCTTTAACCTCTCACATTAGACTTTGTTGTGGTTACTAGTTAAGCCGGGCGGGTCCGGGTAGCTTTACACCACAACTAGGTCTAACCTCGGGTTCGAGCACAACATGACCAACTTCTCACATTGGGTCTTATTGTTTGTAGCCACTAGTTAAGCCGGGCGGGTCCCGGTAGATTTATGCTACAAACTCAACCCAACCTCGAGTTGGCCACACTCATATTTTCTAAGTGTCATGTCCATTATGTTTCCAAAACATAATTACAAGTTAACATATCACGTCATGTTATAAAAATCATGTTCATGTCATAATTTTACCCAACCCCAACGTAATTCCATCGTTTACATACTCGCAACAACGCATAAAGGATAAAATAGGGAACTTGGCATAATCATGACAAAAAGGTGTTGAAGCCACAAGTTTATCATGGTGGCATATGAAATGTACATATATTCATATACTTGCATATTGCATCATTAGGCTTCAAAAGCATGCATAAAACCAAACTTAGCATATGAGTGATACATGGTGATAAATGACATATAGAAGTTGCTAGAAGTTCGCATTTAGCCTCACATGCAAGTTATCATAAGGGATATGATAACTTCCATGTTGCCAAAATGCAACCTTCAACATAAAGCTTGGAGCTTTATGCCCACAACATCAAGTTTAACTTGCATAACATGATAACATGATCAACCCAAACTTGCATAACATAGCAACATGTGTCATACATAATGATTAACCCAACTTGCATAATGATCATCCAAACTTGCATATAATGATCATCCAAACTTGCATATAATGATCAACCAAACTTGCATATCATAATGATCAACCAAACTTGCATATCATAATGATCAACCAAACAGGCATATCATAATGATCAACCCCAAACTTGCATCATTCATTTAACTTTAGAGTTCAAGAAAGAAAGTAGAAAAGGGCTTACAATGCTATGAAGACACAAATAATTATTTATTATAAAGATTGAGACGAAGCCCTTATGCAAGCACCAAAAACCCAAATATGCAAGCTCCAAATGAAAACCCTTGAGCCAAATCAATAAAACTCTTGCTTTGAAATAGAAATGTTGCAACTTGACTTGAATGCAAACTAAGAACACTCATACAAGCTTGAAAATACTTGTATGCACTCAAAATCTCTCATAGAAATAAACTTAGGAATTTAAGCATGAGAGTGGAGGCCATGAGAGGAACAATTTTGGCATAGTTTAGTTGTAGGAATGAATAATGATGATTTAGGCTAGGCTTAGGGGTCTTTTTATAAAGTTTTAGGATAGTATTAGCCATAGGATTAACCCTAGATTCAATCCAAGCCATCAAAGCATGTCTTGGGGAAGAAGTCAAGTGTAGGAACCATCTAGGGCCTTTAGATTAAAGCTGAACCATGAGAACCATTCAAATGCAAAATCTGCATTTGAGCGAATCGGCCCACGGGTTGACAGCCAAACACCCTGGATTAACCCCTAGTCGACCCAGCTGGCTCGGGTCGACCTCAAAAATCGGCCGGTTCGGTTATTCCCCTCTCCCACTTCGCTGTTTTGAACATTTTTGCATATTTATTTATTTAATTTTCAATTATATATATATATATATATATCAATATATATATATTTCTCTGCGCAACCCATTTCACTTAATTAAGTATACTTTAATTTGTGAATTTTTCGTGAAACTTCGCGAGGCCATATCTTGGTCATACGGACTCCGATTTTCGAAAACTCGGACTCTATTTCGCGTATTTTTCCTAGACGAACGCAGTGGCACAGCCCGTTTCCCTTGATTCAGATTTTATAGTTTAATTCTGCCTCCATTTATGTTATAACATGTTATTCAAAAATAGGGTTGTTACATCGCACGTATATTTAACAACTACTCATGAATTACAACTCCTATCGCTCGATACTCGAATCAGAAACCTACTGGTCGGTCATACACTAGTCCTTAGAAAGAGCACATTTACATCTCAGAGTCACAAGCCTCAGTCGGTCACTTCTAGGCTAAAGAAGATCGTCGCCCGCCCACTCAAATCAGACATAACCACATTAAGGAACTATGATCGGTCGTTCCTTCATCTCGCCATCAAGCAAATCAGATATCTACCCATCGAATGCTAGAAATAGGCGCGACCAAAGAGCACCGACCAAAGTCACTCACTTAGCTACTCAAGACACTCGCTCCATAGAGTCGTTCGCACATGATAATTGGACATAACCACGGATAGCTAGCTACAGCTAGCCGATGGCATGATTGTAATTAATAGATTGAGCAATCCATAGCCTGCATAAACGAATTTCAGATCATTTCCCAGGGGAAGCTCACCTATAAATACACCATGGCTGCCAACATAAAAGGGATCCAATCTTTGAAACCACGAAGTGCTGCTAAATTCTATCATCAACTACTGATTCGGCCATGGCATCAAGAACAATCTTGTGATCAAGGAAAACGAAGACATCCTCCTTCTCAACCATTCATCCATCCTTCTTCTCCTCAAATTCTACCATTCTCTTGTATAATTCCAAGATTGAAATATATAAACGAGGGTATATTGAGTGAATATAGGGATGTATGGAACGAGAGAATTGATGTATTTTGTAATCCTCATTATAAGATTGAAAATCACCTTCACAGTGGACGTAGACCTAATTAACGGCTGAACCACTATAAATATCCTCTCTACTTTACCTTTTCTCGCATTTTTCGTTTTCAATTGCTGATTAAACACTGTTCCATTTATTTCTTACCAAATTGGTGAAGTACGGTTTAGTACCTTCGGTGTTTAGACCATTTTTGGTGTAAACATTTTGGCGCCCACCGTGGGGCCGTGTTAGCTTCTTTCCCCCATTCAGATCTGATAAGGTTCTCTGAGAAAAACTGTATCTGAAAATATGAACACGCTGAGGAGAATCACCGACAAAGTCAACAGCCCCAACAATAGCGTCAACGCCGTCAGCCAGCGACTCCGCGACAGAGGGGTTGCCTGAAATTAATGAATCTGTAACCAGGAAGGAATTGGAAGAGGCGGTGACAGGATTAACGAGTCAAATAACTATTGCAAACAATGCAATGATGAAGAAGCTAGAGTCGATACTCTCCATTCAAGCCGCCACCGCAAAAGCCACATTAAATGCCACATGTTCCTCGCTAGCCCGAACAGATCGTGAGCCAGAAGCAGAATTCTCCGCTTCGAGCTCAAGGCAGCAGGATTCCATTCACAGGGTTGCGCATCGCACTAATCTGAATTATGAAGGGAACAAAGCATCTATGCACGGTCGTTTTGACGACACAATCGCGAAACGGAAAGACAATCCCACTACTATGAGGATGCCCCTTCCAAAAGGATGCCCAAATTCCTTGACCCCGGTTCATGAAGACACATCTAGATCAGAGTTCGATAATGAAGAAGGCGGTCAATCCATGGATCCGAGCAAGGAACGCAAATACATCTTAGGAATGGCGCGGGCAACTGTTGAGGAAAGCCTAAAGAAGAAGGATGATCGAAGAGAATGGGAGTCCTTCGCAACTAAAACCCCGCTCACTGAAAGGGTTAAGAAAACTGTATACCTACGAAGATTCGAACCTCCATCATTACAGTCCTATGATGGGACAAGCGACCCTAATATATTTCTATGTAAATATGACCAGTATATGAATGGGGCATGCGCTAATGATGAAATCAAATGCTTATATTTCCCAACTTATCTAGAACGGGTGGCTTATCTATGATTCACAAAGCTGCCGTCGCAGTCTGTGGACAATTTCGTGACCCTGGATAAACTATTCAATAAGCAGTTCAAATCCCAGGCACTCAAAGCTCGGGAAGTTACAGAGCTAAATGGACTACAACAAAGACCAGGAGAACCCATCAAAGCTTTTCTCACTCGCTTTGATATGACAGTGGCTAAAGTAAAGAATCTCGAACCCGGCCTGATCTTAATGGCTCTTAAGGGGGGCATATGTAAAGAAACCAAGTTGGGGCGGTGGATCAAGAAAAAGAAACCAAGTACACTCGAAAAACTACTCAACAAAGCCGAAAAATATGCAAGTATTGAAGGAAAAAATGCACAGATAGAGAAGAATGGAAATGCGCAAAGCAGCCTAGATAGTCAAAAAAGGAGCAATGAAGGAGAAGACAATCGGGCAAAAAAGAAGCTGTACTTTTTCAAGAACTCCAAGTTCACTCCCCTTAACGATACTGTGGGAAATATCTTCATGGAAAATAAAAACACCGAGAGATATCCGGTTTTGAAACAAAGATAGGTCAAAGATATCGCTATAAAGTCAGGAAGATTCTGTCAATTCCCCAAACAGCTAGGACACGATACTGATGAATGTAGGCACTTGAAGTCAGTGATCGAGGGGTTAATCAGGAAAAACCATTTGCAACAGTATGTAAAGGATCATAAAAGTTATCCCGACTCTCCGCAAACAAGAGGCAATACGCCTTAAAAAGAAGAAGGGCTTAAACCAATCCAAAGAGAACGCTCATCAAGAGGACCAGTCACTAATGTCTCAATAATGGATCATTAAACTAGAGCTCTCATTACTTTGCTTCACTCCCCTGGTTTTATCTTGTTATTAAGATTGTTTTACCTGGCTTTATTATTCACTATGATCGTATTAAGTAACAGTTTACTTGCAAAAACTTTGTGCATCGAAATTAATTATATGTCTACCTGAGTAACGTATATATTGGTCCATGCTAAAAGAAAAACAATCTTTTGAAATGTAGGCATGGTAAAAGCAATCTGCCACACACATCAGGACTGTGACGAAAAAATCTCAGGGCACACATTAAACAAAGCAGCTTGGGAATTGCGAACATCAAGCAGGATCAAACAAGATGAATAGACACCTCACCTCAAAAAGGACGAGCTATTCTAAGACAGACAACAAGTCGAAAGGCTGCACCTCTCATTATGGAATATGTTGAATGCTTAGCAAACACCCATTAAAAGGAATGGCGCCAGGTTTCATGGGAAGTACAGGAACACTACCAAATCTGTCCCTCGGATAAAATTGCTAATTCTAAAGAGGCGCCTTCTCAGATGGAGGACATGAATTCCTCAAAACCGGAGTTAAATTCGGTAGCAAGGATTGGTGTCCACCTCCTAAGAGTCAATGCCGGAGCAAAAGCAACTCAAAAAGCCCCACAGTTAAAGTCCCACGGATAAAATCGCTGAGCCCACCAAAGAAACACCTTCTTAGGTGGCTGACACGGGTTCTCCAACTTGAAAAAAAAATCAATGAGGCGAACCAGTGTCTGTTTCCTAGGGCAAGGCACAAAGTCAGAAAAACCGACATGTCCCGAAATGGAAAAGTTGCCAATCCAAAAAAAAAACGAGGAGCACCTTGTTAGGTGAAGGACACGAATTTTATCCCTTCTGAGTCAAAGCTCGATAAGATGAATTAGTGTCCGCTCCTCGGGATAAAGCATAAAAATAGGGAAGGATTAAACATGCTGGAAGGACCAGTGCAAAACAGAAATCCTAGCCGAAAGGGGGTGTTAGAAATCCTAGCCGAAAGGGGGCGTCAGAAATCCTAGCCGAAAGGGGGTATCCATTCTAAAACCTTTTTGAATAACTAAAACAATCAAATAGGGCCTAGAATGGACCGAAAATCTTTAACCCAAGACCTCCCCAGGGAGCATGTATTCAAAACCAGCCTCCGAAGGGCTTGGATTACCAGTCAGTCAGGCGCGGGGTTGAATACTACTAAATAAAAGATACCAAACGCGCTTATAATAATACAAATGCGTAATAACCTCCGATAAGCGATGAACTTCAAAAGATAACTAAATCCCAATAATAATAATAATAATAATAATAATAGAAAATCGGGCGCAAACCGAACTATTAATAAAGCGCTTGGCCGAATGTGTAAATCAAAAAATAAAGGTGCAGCGTGCGACGCACCCGCGCGAAAATAAACGAGTTACATAATAAGAACTGCAGTGCGTTGAGGTCCAAAACAAACCATAAAAGTCATAAACCTAAGCATACGAGAATAAGCGAGGCTGGCTCCCACATACATAAGCCAGACTAAAAGTACCATTCTAAATCATAACCAAAATAACAAAACAGGTAAAGCATTAGCAAGCCACAGTGTTCAGATGAGGTAAGAGATGATCCTCTCCCTAGACTCAAGGGCCTCGACGAGTTTGAGCTTGTCTTTTTCCAAGGCATAAAGTCCTTCAAAATTCTCTTTATTTGACTGCTGAAGATCTTCGACAAGAGAATGCCAGGCACCCATTTGTTCCACAATGTAATCTCTGACAGTTGTGATAAGGCCTTCAACCAGATGCAGACGTGCTTCCAACTGATTGAACTCAGCCAATATGCAATCCTTCATGGCGTCCATCTTACCTGCAATAATCCATCTATCAAATGGGTCTATATACACACCGGAACAAGAGCTAGCTGGACATTGAGCCCCAAAGTCCTCAACAAGTTCAGGATGACAAGGGTTGGGAATAGAAAGAGGCTCCGGGACAGTTGCAGGATCCAAAGTGATGGATGAAGAAGCCTTATGACCAAGAGCATTTTGAATATCTGAATCAGGAAGTTCATTCAACAAACAATGACTTTGAGTATTAGTCGCACCCAGGATCTCCTTGCCTTGGGGCATATTTTTTCTACCAGCCCTCCTTGACGATTTTTTTAATGCCTCCTAGACATGAAGAATTCCATCCTCGGACGACCTGTTTCAAAAGAGATCGGTGTGGACTCAAACAACAACCATAAAAAGGGAAATAACCTAGCCAGGCTCAGGCAGAAACAAAAACATTTCAACTGGAGAACCCTGGGGCATTTCATCAAGCAAATTATAAACAAATACCAAGCATCGAGGTTTCAAAGAAAACCACTAGATGATTCATATTCTTCAAAGATGATTACAGAAACGGTATCTATGCTACACAAAACCTAGCTGTTGCCCAAATCCCAAATTCATACACAGCTCGATCGGGTCATGTTTGGAGCAACTTAACTTGGAAATGCATGAGTACTCAAACAAAACAAAATAAAGGAAAAACTCACCCAGAAAGATCATGGTACCTCGGAGCCGAGAGAAAATCGCTCAAGAAAAGCAAGTGTTGCTGCAAGCACTGGGCAAAATGATAGAATGAGAAAGCCAAAACCTTTTGAAGAAAAATCAAAGCAGAAATATCAAACATAGATTACCTGATAAAACTCTCGAGGAAGCACGGCTACGACCAAAAAATTTCTCGAAAAAGATAAAAGTGGAATGAAGCAGGTTAAAAGTAAATAAGGAAGATTAAAAGGCATCCATCCAGAGCATTCTCACCACGTCAGCTTACTTCCCGATTACACAAAAAATATCCCATTAGTCTCCACCTGGCATCCCGAAATTCAACTGTTCGCACAATAACAAAAAAAAAGACACATCAAGCCTCTCGCTCACAGAAAGAGACAATACCAGTCCACTACAACGAAACAATCCAAAGTTTTGTACGACCGACCCCTCGACAAATCTACCAAACAATGTGCGATCAAACATGTCGAAGCTAGTAATTCCTTACTAAAGGAAATCACGGACTTCGAGGGGCAAGTGTTAATCCCTAAAAAATCCATATGCACATTGAGTAAAGGTTACGGAACAAACATCATCAGGGACAGTCGTGCGCAATGTTATCCGAGGCACTTAAACGACTCGCAATGGATAGGAGGCAACCATACAGAGCAAGACACAAGTATAAAACCCAAGACAAATCAAATCGATCAGTACGACAGAAAAGGATGGTACGACAAGCTATGAAAATTTCGGCTCAATAGCGAAAAGGATAGTACGTTCTGTAAAGCCGCTCACAACAACGGAGCACGTTTGATTTAATATCAAAGTTCGGTCGCACGCATCAAGACGGGAGTCAAGGTCGCAAGTATATTTAACAACTGCTCATGAATTGCAACTCCTATCGCTCGATACTCAAATTAGAAACCCACTGGTCAGTCATACACCAGTCCTTAGAAAGAGCACATTTACATCTCAGAGTCACAAGCCTCAGTCGGTCACTTCTAGGCTAAAGAAGATCGTCGCCCGCCCACTCAAATCAGATATAACCACATTAAGAAACTATGATCGGTCGTTCCTTCATCTCGCCATCAAGCAAATCAGATATCTACCTATCGAATGCTAGAAATAGGCGCGACCAAAGAGCACCGACCGAAGTCACTCACTTAGTTACTCAAGACACTCGCTCCATAGAGTCGCTCGCACATGATAATTGGATACAGCCACGGACAGCTTGTTATAGCTAGCCGATGGCATGATTGTAATTAATAGATTGAGCGATCCGTAGCCTGCATAAACGGATTTCAGATCATTTCCCAGGGGAAGCTCACCTATAAATACACCATGGCTGCCAACATAAAGGGGATCCAATCTTTGAAACCACGAAGTGCTCACCAATAAATATACCATGGTAGCCAGTTTAAAATTTTTATTTTGGCAATTTTGATGAATTTCAAATATTTAAAATGGTTTATTTTAAATAATATCGATAGAAAAAATTTATTTTGAGTATAATTCGAACGAATATATTTATATAGATCGTCGTTAAAATATAAATATTTATTTTAAATTATAAAAGGAATTGAAAATGGGGCGGTAGTTCGATAATTCAATTTCAAAGTTCAAATGATTTCGTTTTATACGTATCAAGCATTATTTGGCTATTATAAGGTAAAACCCTATCCTCTGGCTTGCGTTGCATTGTGTGATGGGACCTGGGTCTTATAATAGCTTCATTTTTCTAAAATGCATTGCGCTGTTTTATTATATGCACTGATATTCTTGGGAGGAAACCCATTCCGTGATATACGGCGTAGTCCCTTAAATTACTCTCTTTTAAAGTAAAGTTTAAATAACTGTTTTTAGTTCTCACACCAGTCACATGAATGATCTGGAGTTTATTGTTTTAACCTAAACTCTGGGTGCCCATATTTTCGACACGGGCAGCTAGTAGTTTTGGTTTTGCAGATTTATATTCACAGGATCCTGATTTATAATTGGAACGATGCTCGGAAAGTTCTGTATCCGTGTATTACTTTCAGTTGTGTTTTGTATTGTTTTTCCGTTGCTATGTAATTTATTGTAATCTCTGATATTTATCGAATGTATTTTATTCATTTATACTCTGTATATTCTTGTATCTGATGGAATTATTGTAATAAGCAATGAAATGTTCTTCCGTTTGCATTCTGATTCGTCCTGTCCTCAATTCTATCCGTGCTTTCCTTCACGGGGAAGTTCGGGTCGTCTCAGTTTGGTATCAGAGCTCTGGTTTACAGAGCTCGAGAACAAGAAACATTAGAACCATACGAAAGAATTCATCAGAAATTGGATTAGTAATATCCAATGAGAATGACTCTTTAGAGATGGGATCAGTAGTATCCTAGAACAAGTGTGAAGAGTATATTTTTAAAATGAAAACAATTTTGTTTTGAAAATTTAAACCTTATAGGTATTTGAATATTTATTTATATTGATTTTGGACAATCCAATATATAAAGATTTTGCATATACGTCTTGCAAACGTGTATTCGAAGTTTTAATATACTGGATAGTTATAAAATCATACTCTAGTTGTCTGGAAATAATTCTGGTAATGGGGCACCATCGCCAGTATTTACTTTCGAATAACGAAAGTGAGATTTCTATATATTTCCATTAGACTGGTGTGAGAACCAAAATATAGCTAGAATACATTGTTGTGGATTGGCACCCAAAAATGTGATTTTTGACTATATATCCAAATTACGAGTTTGAAACGTTAATTCACTAATTGATTGATGGTTGTGTTGTATGATTATTCCTTTAAACCATTATGTGAAAGAATGGTGAATTTAGGCCTAATTGAATTGAATATAAAATGAATTCGAATTGAATTGAATACAAAATGAATTGAATATAAAGTGAATTCGAATTGAATTGAATAAATTGAATTCGAATTGAAATTGAATAGAATTGAATTTGAATTGAAATTGAAATTGAATAGAAATGAAATCAAATTGAAATGGTAATAGAATTGAAATTGAACTGAAATTGAATTGAAATCGATTTAAATTTGAAATCAATTTGAAATGAATTTAAAACGAATTTATAAGGAAAAATTCAATTTTGATTTGAATTTGAAATGGAAGTAGAAATTGTTTTTGAAACGAATTTGAAACGATTTATAAAATTCGTTTTAAATAGAAATTGACGAAATATATATAATATATATATATATATATATATATAATGGCCTGAATAGAACGTGCCGCGCCGCGGCAGTTCGTGAATTTCGACCATTGACTTCGTACGGACATTACGGGAGATCCGACCGTCGGATTCTCCTCAAACCGGAACCGTTGGGTTTGTATCGAAAAGAGCTTTCTAACGA
This sequence comes from Allium sativum, assembly GCA_030737875.1. NCBI lineage: Eukaryota > Viridiplantae > Streptophyta > Magnoliopsida > Asparagales > Amaryllidaceae > Allium > Allium sativum. Next base: position 802,475,638 of record CM060912.1, read on the forward strand.
ATATAAGAAATTAGAAATCTAATGGTTGGATTTAGAGATATGTCCAAATCAATTTCAGAAAAGGTCGTTGTAAGTGCAGTTCGATGGCCGTAGATGGAAATCGACTGTACGGGCCTTGATAAAATAATTAAAAATATCCACAATTTGTTAAAAATCATAAGAAATGAATTGGAAGGAACTGGGATGAGAAATCCCATATTTGAAAAGATAAAAATGTATTTTTGTCAAAATGAACTAGTTTTGAACTAGAATTTTAAATTCAATATTTTTAAAATAAATAAACTAGATTTGAAATGGTTTTAAAAATAACCAGTATCTCCAATATATGAATTGGAATGGATTTGAATCGAAATTATCTTTGGAATATTTCGATGATTAGATTCGGGATTATACAAATATTGTTATGGAAATTTGGAAGATATATTTTATATATCGTTATTTCCAATACGATATTTGTTGATTTCAGAATTTGATATTGAATATAAGCCGATATATTTTCTATTCAGAGCCTTGTATTTAATATCAAATGAAATTTGGGTTTGTCGTGAATGGCGTCTTCATTAACACTGTTCTTGAACCCAGTTTAGTAAAGAATAAATCTTTTAATTAAGATTTAGTGAAATTGTACAGTTAATTGGTATTTAATTGGAATTAAATTTAAATTGGCTTTTGGGTTTATCGTGAACCGTGTTTTAAATGACATTGGTTCTTTAACCCAGTTAAAGATTAAAACTAAGAAGAGTTTTAATGAATCTTTAATTAGATTGAAATGGGAATTGATAATATAAATTATCAAATATAGGAAATGATCGAGAATGGAGTATCGCCAGTTTTGCTCCGAGCGATAGTTAAATCTTTAATTAGATTTGAACGTGAAATGGTAATTAAATTTACCGATAACACTGTGGTGTTAGTTATGGGGTAATAACAGTTTTGCTCCATGGGATGAATAGGTTGAGATTGGGAAATAAAATAAATAATTACTTTGGTATGGTTCGCTAATCTCGACTAGTTTTGAAAACCATAATTTGGTTTGATAGGACATCCAAAGGAAGATTAAAGAATAAATTTTAAAGAATTTATCTTTGATAAAATTAATGGGAACCTTTCCCTAAGAATGTGAAATTTAGAAACTAACTGTAGGTTAGTTAAGAAGAATGGTTTCTTGGATATTGATTTGATGTTGGTTTCGGCCTTCGGGGTTAATATTTGGGGAATTATTCTCTTACTAATTTACGGTTAGTGACTAATGAATTGGAATGAGGCGTATGTTGCGGTTGTGTAACACTTGTTTATTATATACGCGGGTTATTTAGAAAGGCCGGGTCTGTACCTATTCTGAATAACCGATTCGACGATAAGTCGAAGATGATGACGGTGGTTGAAGAACGGAAGTCTTCACATCGTTTGGATAATTACTGATGATCCTGATTGGGTTGTACACCCAAGAGGAGGGAAATAGTTGGTGGTCGTCCAGACGTACTTGGAGATCGATGGATATGCGAGGAAAGCGCCTCCGGTTTCGTTCAGACCCAGAACGGACGTGTAAATGGATTGTGTGTCTGATATTGGATTTTATTTTGTGTTGATTGATTTCTATTAAATATATATCTGTTTGGCAGCGGAGAATTTATTCACTTGCTTAACGCCCTTCTCTGAGACGTACGAGCTCAGAGGTTATATATCGATAGATATCAATCGCATGGCATGAATTGCCTGTGTGGCATGTTGAGATGCAGTGATCAAGGCTTCTGTTGAAAAGCAGAGTCTTGTGGTTGATGATCAAAGAACGGATTTAATACAGCGTAGCTTTGTGTATAATGTGAATTCGCGAGCCCCACACCTCGGTATGAGTCAAAAACGGGATGAGGACCCAAGGAGTGCACGACGTTTCTTTCTAGCTATGGGTGGTGTCAGTGCTTAAACTGACTGAAATTTATATACTTTTTACCTATGTGGTTGTTGGATGCGAGGCGCCTCGATTTTAGGTCTGTTAGGACCGGGAAACGTGTGTTTAGGAATTGCCAATCCTCAAACGTAAGAGAGGACCGACCATGGAGGTTCCCACGGGTTGCCCAGAGTGTGTAGTCTTGAGGCATTTGCTAGAGTGTCTCGAAGCGGAGAGGAGCTTGCCCCTTGCCTCGACTCATGATGGAATCCAATTCCCAATACGTGATATTTCGGTTTTATTTGTAGAGCCTAGTATTGGCGACATTGTAGCATGGGATACTATGCCGTCTATGATTGAAATTGTTTTGAAACAACTATGCACTAGTAATAATATCAAATGATTTCGTTTTATACGTATCAAGCATTATTTGGCTATTATAAGGTAAAACCCTATCCTCCGGCTTGCGTTGCATTGTGTGATGGGATCTGGGTCTTATAATAGCTTCAGTTTTCTAAAAAGCATTGCGCTGTTTTATTATATGCACTGATATTCTTGGGAGGAAACCCGTTTCGTGATACACCGCGTGGTCCCTTGAATTACTCTCTTTTAAAGTAAAGTTTAAATAACTGTTTTAGTTCTCACACCAGTCACATGACTGACCTGGAGTTTATTGTTTTAACCTAAACTCTGGGTGCCCCTATTTTCGACACGGGCAGCTAGTAGTTTTGGTTTTGCAGATTTATATTCATAGGATCCTGATCTACAGCTGGAACGATGCTCGGAAAGCTCTGTATCCGTGTATTACTTTCAGTTGTGTTTTGTATTGATTTTCCGCTGCTATGTAATTTATTTTAATCTATGATATTTATCGAATGTATTTTATTCATTTATACTATGTATATTCTTGTATCTGATGGAATTGTTGTAATAAGCAATGAAATGTTCTTCTGTTTGCGTTCTGATTCGTCATGTCCTCAATTCTATCCGTGCTTTCCTTAATCTTGTGATCAAGGAAAACCAAGACATCCTCCTTCTCAACCATTCATCCATCCTTCTTCTCCTCAAATTCTACCGTTCTCTTGTATAATTCCAGATTGAAATATATAAACGAGGGTATATTGAGTGAATATAGAGATGTATGGAAAGAGAGAATTGATGTATTTTGTAATCCTCATTATAAGATTGAAAATCACATTCACAGTGGACGTAGGCCTAATTAACGGCTGAACCACTATAAATCTCGTCTCTACTTTACCTTTTCTCGCATTTTTCGTTTTCAATTGCTAATTAAACACGGTTCCATTTATTTCTTACCAAATTGATGAAGTACAGTTTAGTACCTTGGGTATTTAGACCATTTTTGGTGTAAACAATTACTGATCATCGGTGTTGGTAAATGTTTTACGTGATGCATATTTTCTCTTTGCAATATCTCTTAAATATAATTCTGCTGTGACAAGATTAGATCTCTTTTATTTCTTTTGATCACCTGTATTCCAAGGAAATATTTTAGCTCACCCAGATCTTTGATAGCGAAACTTTTATCTAATAAGTGTACAATTCTGCTTATTTCTTGATCGTTGTCTCCTATTATAAGCATGTCGTCCACGTATACCAGTATGAAAATAGTTTCCAGTGTGTTCTTCTTCTTCATGTATAAGGAATTGTCACACATTGCTTGCTTGAAACCCATGTTAGATAGGGTAGATTTTAATTTCTCATATCACGCCCTCGAGGCTTGTTTTAAACCATGAATGGCCTTGTGTAATTTGCAAACTTTGTCTCCATTAGTATACCCTTCCGGTTGTTGCATATACACCTCTTAATTCAATTCTCCATTTAAAATGGCGTTGTTGACGTCTAGTTGCTTCACGTTCCAATCTTGGCTTAAAGCTATAGTTAGTATTATTCTGATGGTTTTGGGTTTAATTACTGGGGAGAATGTCTCATTAAAGTCATACCCAAACTGTTGCGCATAACCTTTGGCCACCAGTCTGGCCTTGTATTTGTCAATGGCTTTATCTTCTTTCCTTTTTATTTTGTACGTACACCTGCATCCAATTATGTTCTTGTGTTTTGGCGGTGGCACGAGACTCCATGTTTTATTTCTCACGAGTGCTTCATATTCAATATTCATAGCTTCTTTCCACTTATTTGATTTTATTGCTTGGCCAAAATTTGCAGGCTCAGTCTCAACCATGGAAACACTGTATATTTTAGGTTTGAAAATGCCACTCTTTGATCTCGTGGTCATGTGGTGTCTAGCTTGTGTCTGTTGTGCCTCCTGTTGTGCAAGTGAGCTTGCATTTGTGTTTGTATTGTTATCCCCTTCCATATTGCTGTTGTTCACGTCATGATAAGCTTGCATTTGTGCCTCCTGTTGTGCAGTTGAGCTTGCATTTGTGTTTGTATTGTTGTTCCTTTCCATATTGTTGTTGTTCATGTCATGATAAGATTGATCAATGTTTCCTTCAATATTTCTTGCATCTGTATCTTCCTCATGTTCATCTTGCATGTTGGTGCTATGTGATTTTTGGCAAGCATCGTCTATAAGTAGTTCAGTGATAAAAGGTTTGAACTGCTCAGCTATAGTGGTGTGTCCCATACTCCTGTCTTTGGTTTCTTGTTTTCCTGCAAAGGGAAAAATATTTTCATCAAATATAACATGTCTTGAAACATAAATTCCGCCATTTTTGTCCAAACATTTATATCCTTTCTGATTTTGAGCATACCCAATAAACGTGCATGGACTTGATCTCATGCTTAGTTTGTGTCTATTGTAGTCTCTCAATCAAGGAAAACAGAAGCAGCCGTATGATTTTAAGAAGTTATAATCTGGCCTTATATTATATATCAATTCATGTGGTGTTTTATTATTTAACACTCTAGTAGGTAGCTTATTAATGAGAAAAACATAATTATAAAATGCCTCATTCCAGTATTTCATAGGTAAGGAGCTTTGAGACATTAAAGTTAAGCCTATTTCTATGATGTGTCTATGTTTTCTTTCCACTAAACCGTTTTGTTTAGATATGTGAGGGCAGGTTAACCTGTGTTTTATTCCTCTTTTGGAAAAATAATTAGCAAGTGGTTTGAATTCTGCCCCCCATCAGTTTGCATAATTTTGACATTGTGATTAAGTTGTTTTTCAACATATGTTATGAATTGTATGACCGTATTGCATGTTTCAGATTTTTTTTTAAGCATGTATATCCACATATATCTAGAATATGCATCAACAAAGGAAAGATAGTACCTGTGTCCTTGATATGAATTTAGGGGTGCTGGTCCCCACAAGTCAGCTGCTATAAGCTCCAGTGGCTTATCATAAATAGTTTCAGAATCACTGAACGGAAGTTTGTGGTTTTGCCGAGTTGGCAGTGTGTGCATGTGTGCTTGACAAGTGTTTTATTATCAAAAGAGATATTATTTCTATTTAAAATTATTCTAACAGTTTTAAGACTTGGGTGACCGAATCTAACATGCCATGATTCAAGAGAATTACATTTACTAGTATTTCTGATGCATCTATTACTGTCATTATTATAAAAGTTCCTAGTACAATTATCATTACCGCTAACAACTAGATTATTACACCAAAATCCTTTACTAGAATTGGCGGTCTTCAAGTTGCTGAATTTGTATAGGCCATCATATAGATTACCCTGTAGTAATATATCCTGGCTTAGAGAATCTTTAACTAAACAGAAATTTGGGTGAAACTCGTAGTATTCGTTATTGTCATTGGCAAATTTTGATACGCTTAATAAATTTTTGTTGATAGTGGGTATCTAAGTAAATTATTCAATTTGAATTGTCTTTTACCAAGTATAGTACCCTTACCGATGTGAGTTATACTAGCGGTTTCACCATTTCCCATGTGTAGAGATTTCATACCTGAGTAGCTCTTGCTTCCTATGTTTAAATTTTGGAGATTATTGGTGATATGGTGGGTAACACCTGAGTCTGGATACCACTCTTCAGGATTGGTATCATCAGTCTTGTCTGCATCATCATTGCTTGCACTTTGACTTCTGTTCAGCTCATTGTTGTTCATGTTTAATCCTCCCATGGTTAATGTGTTGGCTTGAGCATTTTTCTGTGAAGAATTGCCTTTAGAGTTGTACCTAAAATAACATTTGTTTTCCATGTGTCCAAATTTCTGGCATATTTGACATTTAACACGATTGTAATTGTTCCATCTTCCGCGTCCACGACCTCTTTGGGGTTGATGTCCTCCTCTTGGTGGCTGATTCCCATGCTGGTATTGATTTTCCTGTTTATTCATGTTGCCATAGTTGTCGCTTTGTGTCTGTTTTGCTTTAGCAGTGTCGTAATTAGCTGAAAACTCTCCCATGTTATTTCCCTTTGTTCAATCCTGCCTTCATGGGCGAGGAGTGCTGATCGAACAAACTGTAAGTCTGGTAAATTTTGTTGTGTTGGTATAACAGTTATTAGAGACTCGTATTCATCGTCCAGTCCTCGCGTAATAAATAGGATTTTCTCATTATCATTGATTTTATGACCTACAACATTCAGTTTGCCACTTATGTTTTTTATTTTACCCAAGTATTCTTTCATACTCAGACCTTCTTTTCTAATGTTTTGTAATTCCCTCCTGTACTGCATAACTCTAGCTGCGGATTGAGAAATAAAAATTTGTTCAACTGTTTTCCATATTTCATAAGACATGCTACATCCAACTATTTGTGATAATAAATTCGAACTTACTGACGATAGGAGCCATGAGGAGAGGAGGCTGTCTTGTTTTTGAAACTTTGTGTAGTCTGGGTTAGGCACAATTTCTCCTTCTGGATTGGTTATCGTCACTAGTGGAACTGTTATTGTCCCATTAATGTACTGCAGTAAATCATACCCTCTTAAAGCGATCTCTACTTGATATTTACATAGAACATAATTGTCTTTGTCTAGAGATGTGGTGATAATTTGGCTTTTTGGTTTAATCAGGTCATGGTGGTTTGGTGGAGCGCTGTACCGTATACTTCCCGAAACAGCGGAGGTTGCTTCATTATTGTTGGCCATAAAAGATCAGAGATCGTGTGAGGCAGACTGAAAAATTTGCAGTTGAGTTCGGAAAGATCTCAAATCAGCAGCCAGTTAATGCTTGGCGAAGATGGTTTGAGCTCTAGTGATGAGGATCCAATTTAAGGAGACAATAAAACAAAATCATCTTTCTGCTTGATGATTAAGCCTTTCGACAATTAGGCTCTGATACCATATAGAAGATTAGTCGAGAAGATTTTATTATTCAAGAAGATGTAACGATACAGATTACCAGATTGGATACAATAGTGTGCAAATTTATAGCTAATAAATGTAACGGCTAGTAGAAAGATGCCTGAAATGAAAGATGCATGAATGTAGTGGCTAGTAGAAAGATGCCTGAAATGAAAGATGCATGAATGTAACGGCTAGTAGAAAGATGCCTGAAATGAAAGATGCGTGTGAAACCGATTGAATGGATAAACTTGTTTTGCACTATTACTCACAAGTCACAAAACTATTATATATAAAAAAACAAATGTTGCTCCAAAATATACTTCTATGTACATACAGTCCCCAATCTAAAAAAGAAAACTGAATTTCTAGATTAAGAGAAAAGAACTAAGAAAAAAGAAAAGAAAAGAGGGAGATTGTTGTAATATAACTCGTAGTATTTGTATTTGGTCCATTCAAGATCCAATAGATTGAATTTTAAGTACACGATTGATTAGTTTCTCAAAAAAAGATTGGAGCCATGACAAGCGTAATGGTTGCAAGCATTTTGGTTGCAAGCATGTTGCTCCAAAATAGTATTATGTAAGTACAGATACCGAATTGATTGCCCCATACTTTGAATATTCAAGGCGTGCCTGGTAATATCTAAGAACGATAGCATTGACATATTCCCTAAAGCTGGCAAATAATAACAACGTAGTGTAAAATTATTTTAATTCTGCTGAAACGAAGACTGTACATCATGACATGTTGATACATGGAGTGGTCTACGTTTGAAAACAAGTTTTATGACAGTAGCTTTAGATGCCACCAGCGGCCGAGAATTTAATGGTTGCCATATATTACAATACAACGGCGATGATGACGATGTTGATGGTTCAGGTTTAAGGGCAATGGACAATATCAAAGGGCGACAGTTGTTGCTACAGGTTAAAAGGAGAACAAAATAATCAGGTTGAGTACATTAATCTTGTGCCACAACATGCAGAGTAGCATATGTCCATCCATCCCTATATTATGTTCAGTAAGTTAAATGGTGAATAACATGGAAGTTATGTCTGTTGTATTTCCATGAGTGGCTAATGTTTTGTATGAATAACATGGACTTGTATGCTCCATTGTAGTTCTTTTAAATGTTTTGTTATGATGGAACACTGTGGCTTACTTTTGCCTACTATATCTTTTTTTTTTCTTGCGTAAGATAGTGAAGAACGAACGAAACATCCACTCAAACCAGATAAATAAACAGATCTATTTAAATCATCACCCCAGACCTTAAAAAACAAAAACACAAGCCACAACTTAAAAAATCACAATCAATGCAGATAAATGCCTAAAAGCCAATGCCAGAAACATACCAAACCCTCATCATATGTAAACAGTCAAGTAAGAGGGCGGAAATGCTTTTAGTCGGTCTAGTTGGATTCCAATAGCACTGGGACATCGCGCAAGTTCCTAAGCACGCGGATCATCAAATGAATTCCGGGTTGAGGAGCAAGACGATGATAAAGATATGAGAATTAGGGATAGTGAATTGAGTGGAGAATTTCAACTATGTTATATCAATTGTTTGTTGCTTCAATATTGATGCATCATTTTTTTAGTTATATTTAAAAGAATACGATGCATCGGTAAATTTCTATAAAGAAATTAAGTTGTGTCCATTAACTTCAAATCGTGAGACATATAAGGCAACGCTTCGAATCTGTGCACGACATAGTAAACTTGACTGGGGCAGCTGTCACTGATGTAGTCATGAACATAATCCTCCCTTTCAAATAACATAACAAAACACTAGGAATTTTTAATCATCAACTTCTTATTTTATAACGTTATGATTAACAGCTTCAAACGTACGTTGCCGAACTAATACTGTCCAACCTAGTTTTTCCTCCTTTCTGACTAATGGCTACAACCATCACTCATGAATCAGAAGCAAAGCTCGAAGCAGCCATCGCTCATGAGTCAGAAGAAAAGTTCAAACTGTTTCTTCAGTGGTTACAGGAAAATGAAGCAGAACTTCGAGGCTGTAGCATAAAGCATTGTGGACCTCACAAAGACTTCGGAATTTACAATAATGAAAACACACTGGACAACGATGTTGTTATGGTGGTTCCACTTGATTTGGCCATCACACCCATGAGGGTTTTACAGGACCCTTTTTGGGATCCAGCTGTCGAGAATTGTTCCAGGAGGGTGAGGTTGATGATTGTTTCTTAGTCATGCTTTTTCTCATGGTCGATCGTTTGAGGTACCTTGACATGCTTCCAAGAATTTTTGGAAATCCTCTTTGGTTCACTGAAACTGAACTTTCTGAACTAAGAGGAACAACTTTATATAAAGCCAGCGTGCAACAGAAGAAAAACTTGGAAGCATTGTACAAAGATAAGATGAAGAGACTAATTGAGGAATTTCTTCATTGTGATGGGAAATCAAAAAGCATCAAGGATTTGGGATTTGAAGACTTTTTATGTGACCTGGTAACAAACCCGCTAAAGATGTTGGGTCTATGACGGTTTGTAGGAATTTGGAAGGTTCACGACATTGGCTAAGGGAATTGGGTCAAATTCCGTATTTTGGACAAGAGCATTGAATATACCATTTCTTCATTCTTGTGTGTTTCCTGATACATTTGAAGGACAAACTGATGATTCAACTAATAATGGCAATAATCTTGATGATTCTTCAACCCAAGAACGTGGTGAAAGTGACAAGAAAACTGACACTGAGGCTTCTAATGTTGTAAATAAAACTGAAAATGGAAGTTTCAGCTCTGCAACAAAAGTTGCAGAAATCGTTTGGGTTGAGGGACTTGTCCCTGGCATTGATTTTTGCAACCATGCATTAAAAGCTACTGCAACATGGGAGGTTGATTCGAAAGGTCAAGTAACTGGCATTCCAAATTCCATATATCTTATACTTGCTGAATAGGCGCATGTGAAATTGGAAAAGAGATTAACATTAGCTATGGCAATAAGGGAAATGAGGAATTGCTCTATGTTTATGGATTCTGTATTGATAATAATTCCGATGATTTTCTCATGCTCCATTGTCCTGCCAAAGCCATTCCTAAGCTTCCATTTTTAGATACTAAAGCAGAACTTTTAGAAATTCAGAATGTTGAGCTAAATTTTCTATCACCTAGAAGTTTGCCTGATAATGGAATTTTCGCTTCACATCAGATTGTGGATGAAAATAACAAAGAACGATCAAATTTTTAGCAATGTTATTATAGCTGGAGTGGTCAGCGCAGGGTCCCTTCTTATTTGAATAAACTCGTATTTCCTCAGGAGTTTTTCACAGCTTTGCGTACCATAGCAATGCGAGAAGTTGTAATCGACCAGGTTTATTCATTACTTAAAGAGCTTGTTGGTTCCGAGGGTGGAAGGCAGCCAAACGACAAAGAGATTCAAACCGCTATTTGGGAAGTATGTAGTGGCAAAGCAGCATTGCAACTGCTTGTAGATCTTCTCCAAATGAAGATGACTGAGCTTGAAGAGGGTTCTGGGACACAAGAATCTGACACCCGGATGTTTGAAAATTGTCTTGTTACTGAACTTGAAGATAACTTCAGCGACGAAGGAAGAGATAAAAAGGAAGGAATAATCACAAGAAGGAGATGGTCAAGTATTGTTTACAAGAGTGGACAGAAACAGCACACAAAATTATTCTTAAAAGAGGCAGAACAATTGCTTGAAATGTGCTTAAACGAGCAACTATATATATTATCAATTACATATGATATTTCTATTGAGGTGGTAGTGTAACATTCTTTTGTCTCCTCCTATAGTTTTTCAATTGCATGAGTAAAGTTGATGTCGTTGAAAAAAAGAAAAAAACAAGAAGAAAAAAATAACTTTATGATTAACAAACTTGCAAGTTGTACAACTATGTAGCTGCAATATTGAAACTGCTAAAGATAATAACTATGCTGGTTCGAGAATAGTAAAAACATGTTCCTTTCAATACGAAAAAATGAAAAAACATCACATGGTATCAAATGACATAACACAATTGGTGTAATCGATGAAGCATCATGACTTTACAAAATTTATTTCATACACATTAATTTTGATAACTAAAAGTCCCAATGTACTATAATGCATATCAAAATCAGAGGGATGCAAATAAAAGAAGAATAAGAGTCCTAAAAACCCGCAATATAACAGTGATTTTCATAAGAAAAACAGAAGATAACTGTCTAAACTTCAGAATAGAGAAGAAACTGATGATAAATTGGAAAACAAAATGAACTTATAACGACGACTTAGTTTGCTAGTACAAAAAAATTAACCATACAATATCAAGAGAAGAAGAACTAATATCGACAATATTGTTTGTATGCTAAATATATAAATGGTAAAAGTTACAGTATTAAAGAAGTCAAACAAATTATCAACAACTTGGAATAAAGCAACGTAAAACAAATTATCAAAGTTACAACATTTTAATACGTGTACGGTATTGGATGAATTGGATAGTCAATCTGACAATGCAAAAAGAAGATGAATTTTGATATTTTCGACCATGCAAAAAAACACGAAAAAGGCATTTTCTTGAAATCCTTTCTTAAATCAACTATTTTTCAACCGCTTCGGTTATTCCTTGTAGACGATGAAAACGAAGAACACAATTTTCAAACCAAATATTACCTGAATTTCTTAAACCTTAATGGATGCTTTAGGTACAAGCTTTTGAATCATGGTTGTCTTAGTTCATTGTGATATATTACACAATTGATCTAGCTGCTTTCGTCTTTCAAAATTCTTCTATTTTTTGGTAATTAGAAAATACTAGATTTCTTGATTAGGTTAAGTTAAGTTGGTTATAATCTAATCATGGTTGTTTTTCTCAAAAAGGTTCTTGAAATGAGTGCATGCACTGGCATAAAAACACATCTGCACACTGCGCCCTTGCCCTCGCACATGCTATTATATTTGTTACAGAGGAAGCATGTTATAATATTATGTACTAAGCTACTCTTCCTCCGTGGTTTCCCTACCAACTGGAGCAATGGACTTGTAAAATTAATTAATGGTGTTTGTTATGTTTCAACAGGAATTTCAGGCATGAGAAAACTAAAAAGAAAAGAGGAAGCTACAGGGGTAGGCAAATCGATCTAACTTCGCACTCCGTCAAATTCAATTATTCGGATGAGGAATGAAACTTAATGAATCCTTTTTCTGGATATTTTTCCGTGGTTAGCTGCCATATGAAATTCTACTTGATTATTTTACATTTACATTTGTAAAAACTTGCATGTTATCGTTTTCTAAACAATATATAATTTGATGCAAAAGTGCTTCTTAAAGTTCTATGTATCTGCCCATGTCATGTTTGCATGCAAATGTTGCTGGTTACTGGGGCCTATTCCGACCGTTGCGCAGTTGAACAATTAATATGAATGATTAATTTGTTTACGCAATCGTAAGACCACTCTATCACGGTTGGAGAAATATTATCTACTTCCAATGTATCAACATCATCAACTACACCAAGCGATACAGGGACTATATAGAAAACATGTAGCTACATGAAGGGAGTACTGAGGTACAGGATTGATTTAATTGAAAAAAGCATGCTCCCAAGTAGTTTTTATGCTAAAAAGCAACTAATTTGGCACCATCTCTTTTTAAACTGATTTCAGATTAACTTTGCATACTTGCGAAAATGAGGTGTGTACAATATAAGTATTTCTTTCAATTTTATGAAAAAAGAAAAAGTGAACATACTGGAAGTTAAAATAATTGCCTTGGGAGCATTGCCGTAGTTAGGCCTAAGATCCCTTCGTTTGCCAGCGCTAAGAGCGCTAAAAACTTCCTCTTCAATATCATATGTTATATTAATGCCATGACCAAGCAACTCATCTAGTTTAGCTTCATACTTTCCCTGTAATGTACGGTTCATATTTATTAGCACTTGTATGTGTGTATGTATATACATATCAAATTTCCTATCACAGAGAGTAATTATACCGCAAATTGAGCTGAAGCATTGTCAACCCATCCATCATCGATTGAGTTATTCCCTGACTCGAGCCTGTGAGTCCTAACATACACCTCCCAAGAGGTAGGCTCTCTATGATACTCATCAAATTGAAATAAATAAAGATCTACGTTATCACAAACTTATTACGAATTAATCCAAATGCTAAATAAATTTAATAAACACGCACACACCAAATCATTTCGATAACCCGCAGTGGATCTCGAATGACCATGATGTAATTTTGGATTCTTTCTTCTTCGTTCGGAGTTTTTCTCTGAAAATAATCGAACATCTGGAAGCTCCTACTATATCAAGAATTGATTGAATATCTCTTGAGGGAGACACTGGGGCTTCTTCTTAGTTTCTTTCATGTGAGATATGTTGAGTCTCGATATATAGTATTTTGACTATGACAACTATACGAACCCATTAATATATATTATGGACTAACTCTGTATTGCAGGAATACAACATGTCCGACGATCAGATTCAAGAACACAAGATTGAATGATATAATATGTTGTAAGAATTTGGTAGTCCTAGAATTTTATGTTAAAGTCTTCCTTGATGATCTCACACACAAAAAAGTTTATATATGTATATAGTTTTCTAATTTAAATAAGGCAAGGAATAGGTAAGAAACAGAAAACAGACGTCTGGTCTGAAAAATTCAGACGTCTGTTTGCTGAAACAGAATGTTTTTAAATACAATATTTAGACGTCTGGTTGATATATTTCAGACATCTGAAATTCCCCCGAAATACACTATTTCCTTACTGACTTAATTATTAAAATAAACAGACATCTGAATTTTATTTTTAGACATCTGAATTCCGAAGAATTGCATCCTTTATGAAGAGACATAACTATTTAATCCATATCTTTTCATCAAAACTCTTCACGATCAGTTGTATCTTTTTATGTATTATAAATAGAGAATTGCTTAGATGATCTAATCACCGAATCTTATTCTAATTCTCTCTATATTACTCAAAGTTCTCTAAGTTCTTAAAGCAATTTATTTTCATACTTGAGATCTTAAAACTTCCATATTCTTTCACGTACTTCAAGAATATCATCAAGGAAAGACTATAGGAAGGGTGTACTTAATATTCGACAAATCTGTGTTATCAAGAACACATAGAGTCAAACAATATTTCTATATTAGTGAAGACCTCTTCAAGAGTTGAGGCATACTGCTTACTACTCTACCATATACATTATATCCTATAATCCATTATATACGATCCTACCGCTGTATAGACTCTTTCAAGATACCCAATCCCGATACTTCAAACTACCTTTCGCATTCCACAACTTTCGCATAAATGCAGGTGAAACATCATCTCTCCATCGAAATCGATTCTATATTTATATTCAAATACGTTATAATAAAAAAAGGTTTAAAAAGGTACTTAAGAAACAAAATATATTTTACCTGAAACTCATCGAACGTCACATTCTTAACTGAATCAGGAATCGAAGAGAATGTGGGCCAAAAATCATTTACCCTTGCTAATATTCCTTCACGGATGGCCGAAGATGTTTCACTACAACTAAAGTCATACCTGCACATGTTTAACCATGTTAATAACATTCATTTTAAATTTTTAATCAAGTTACAAGAATTACATAATTGTGGTGGAAAAAGCATTGAATGGATTAATGGCATGCAATCATCAGCAACATTCAACAAATTTTCAGTATCATTAATATCGATATCTATCATTTTCTGATATATATCCAAAAATAAATTCCAATTAACTAATTAACATTGTTGTTACATTTACATTGAAAGTAGCTAATCATTGTCACTAGGTCATAAACAAATTTAGACCATGTGGAAAGTATAAAAATATGTCAGTTTCATTCACTGTCTCATAGCTTCCCTTGTTAATATGTTATTTCATACCAGCGCCAGTGTTAAAGTGTTTATAAACAAATTAAGGCATCAGTGGGAAATGTTTTAGCACTAATAAAGCACTATCTGATGTTTTCACTCTTAAACAGTATGATTGTTACAGTTATTAAAGAAATTAGAGTCATTATATAAACTTTTAAGCTACTAACTATACCAAAATTACAACTAGCTCAAAAATTACATGACACACCACGTGATATCGGGTGTAACGGCCGGGATTTTCGACCCAGAAAATCAACATAAATACACTGTCAATTTTTCGAGCATCGAAAATACCAGGACATTAGTAGAAGAATTTAGAGGGTGAGAAAGAAAAGATAGAACTAATAGAATAGAAGAAGAAGAAGATCACAACTGAACAGAATCAGAGTAAATACGAATCTCACAGCAGAACAAAATGAAATGTATTATATACATTACTTTGAAATACAAAATCTGAATTTGTACTTACATAACATATCAGAGTACAGTACATCATATCACAGCGGAAAATAATCTCTATTTACTAACGGTGGAGCCTTCTGCTTCGAGCTCCTCCAAGTGAATCTGCAAAGCCTGAAACACTTGACTGCCCGTCCAAATTTGGGCACCCAAGAGTTTAGGGAAAACAACAAAATAAACTCTGGGTCAGTCATGGGACTGGTGTGAGTAAATTCCAACCATACTGTTTTACTTTGAAAATCCTTTTCAAAACAAGAAGATAATAGTAAGACCAGCCCACACATAAACATGGACGGTTTTTACCTTACTATAACCCGAAATATTCTTGATATCAAAACCCAGTGATATTATGATAATGTCTAACCAAATAATTATACAAGTAGTAGAACGCTTGCATCTCACGCTCCACATATATATAGTATAAAATCATAAACCGTAGGGCACTTATCGGAGAATGGTTTTCAACAGACAAGGTATGGGAGCACCTTCTGAATAGTGTACTCTAGAGGGGATACACTCAGGGTTCAACAAGAACGTCTTGCAACCCGGCCACAGATGACCGCTCACTCATTTAGCTTGAGTGTCGCGAATATATTGCCACCACGGTTGTAGGCCATCCAACCGTCATCCGAAGATACAGAATCGAAAAGAAGTATAAATATGAATTTTCTCTAGATCGGTGACAATACACCCTGCTTGGGGATGACCCAACTAGCCATGCTGCCTAGCCCAACTTCTGTCACTTCCTGATTGTGAGGCTAGAGGCTACGTCTATCTTCAGAACATCCGATCACCATTCACTTTGAATGTCACATCGTCAAATCCGTAATCACACATTGATTACACAAATGCACACTGGGTGTAGAATAAAGAGAAGTTACATTCTCCCCACCAACTTGGTATATTCGTAAAATCGACGGCGTGACCGTTGGAAATACTCTGTCAGACACTCGTCCATACAAGTTGTCCTGGGACTGGACAAACAAAACACATCATTCTATAACTGGACGATCCTTGCATTTAACTCCGTCTTCAATTATCTTCAGCGTATCTAATTCGCAATGATTATGCCTATACGGAGTGGTTTTCGGGTAATAACCCAACCGGTCTCTCCGTATTGACAACGACGGTCAAACACTTCGATAGTCGGTTATTTAACTATCGGAGTTAAAACAACATCCATTCTAATGTATAACTAAACATCATACAATCACGGGCGCTTTTTATTTAACATTCGTTATATTTTCAAATTCCCATATCTCACTAGATATTTCTCAAACTCTGTTTTTGTCTTTAACACTTTTGGAAAACATTTTCAATTATTATAAACTTTTATTCTTTCATGTTCCAAAAAATATCCGTTATTAACGTTCGAACTATTTCCCATTAATTTCACATTTCTTTATTCCTATAATTGGGTAATCTACCTTATTCACACTGGAAAATATTTCCAAATTCATCTTAAACTTTTAATCGGCCCAACGTTCACTTTTAAAACATTATTCCCTTTGAAATGGGAATACCATCCCTTCTTATAGAAATCTAAACACCTTGATCATATAACTCTTTATTCACGCAATAATCTCCCTTATCTTATTTACCGAAATCTCTTTCATACTTTCTCACTCCTATTCCACTTTATAAACTCTGTCTCTAAGTCAACTTCTTATCTAATCGATATCAAGCTTATAACTAAATACTGACTCCTATCCTGTTAACATTTATTTGTTTAAAACTAAATGTTAATTATTCTATCATATTATAATCCCTAAAAATAGTTACTTTTAATACATTCGACATCGTTGAATTCTAGTTCCAAATCCTAACGGTTTAATTCTTATCACATTTCGAACATCGAAATGCTGTCATCAGTTTCTAATACGATTCCCCAATTCTTTTTCTAAACTCTTTCTTGTATTTCTTTGAACAAACATCGTTACTTATTACTCTAGAATAAGTGGATTTCAAACCAAACTGTTACATTTCCTAGGCAGTGCTGCTATATATAAAAGTCATGCTTAAGTCAAATCAACAGCAGTTAATTTCTCGCTATAGTTCTAAACTTGTCATACGCTGTAATATTCTCCTTATAACTAATTACAGTCACACTTACCTTATCAACAGCGTTATTTTATTGCTATAGTTCAACTTGTCATATGCTGTAACATTCTTTGTTATAACTAATCTTGACATAACAGTCACACTTATCTTATCAACAGCGTTATTTTGTCGCTATAATTCTAAGACTTGCATACGCTGCCATATTCCCTTTATACACATCTTGACATCTCTTTCCGTTACAAAAATCTTGAAATCTCTTTCTGTTACAAAAATCTTGACGTCTCTTTCCGTTACAAACAAATATCATTCCTCGATAATAACGAAGCCGTTCAAGTTGGGGTATTCTATTTGCCTCTCAGACCTTGATCGACAACGTTCTTACCTTAGAACAGATATAAGTCTGTATTCTAACCCCTTATTACTTATACTATTCATCAAATCGTATTTCCTTGTTTTATTTCGGAATAGGGTTTTATAACACCATATTCATACGTTGAAAACTTCGTTGTTTATTATTATTTAATTTAAACATTAACTCTTCGCATTTCCATTCCGCAGTGCTACGTATAACTTCTTAAACTAAAAGGTAATTAAATCTCATAGATTTTGACTAATCTGTTTCTAAACTGTTTCATTAGATTAATTAAAGACCAATTAATCTAATAATCATTTTCCAAATAACAGTTGATTAAATCAACTCTATTCCATCTGTAAATTCGTTAACTGATTTCAAATTACTTCTTAACATTAGATTAATATAATTAATCTAATAATATTTCTAAAATTGTTTATCTTAAATATAATTATCCAAATACTTAATCATCGGATAATTTCTGCTTAAATATCAACAATCGTTTTTATTTATTTTATAAAAACGAACTCTAAAATACTGGTTTATAATAGAACTTCTATTATAAATTTAAATCTTCTTTTTAATTATAAAAATATAATTTTTATAATTAACCTCGTTGATTTGCCTGACGGCCAATCAACTCCTTAACCAAAATGATGGTTTTACGGTCGACTGTTATCACTACCTAAATTGATATCGTTTATTGATTTATCTAAACAGATGTTGAATTTCCGTTCAACATCTATATTCACATGGGGTTTTAAATATAATTCGGGTTCATACAAAACAAACAGTATATATAATTATCAACGAATCCGGTCGGACTCCTCCAACCGGTTTCCGCATCCACAGATGTCAGTCAACACAATTTACACTAACTCTATACTAGGGGATATTCTAATCGATGGAATCAGTGTCCAACCGATGATGGGTACATATGTAACGGTATATAATATTCAACCAATTTACTTGTAATCTACCTAATCGACCATCACACAACATTCAAACAACATTAAAATATAATTAAAATATTTTAAAAAGATCAGAGTGAGTGATTTTACTCACCTTCGCGCGTTAACCATTAAATAACGATTTGCGTTGGCTGATTTGTATCAGGCGTTATCGACTCCCAAATTGCTTCGAATCAGTTCCAGCCCGTAGCTCGCGGTTCCCTGATTCATTAATCGTCGGTCCACCCGCCACTGCTTGCTTCCACCGTGATCCTACTTCCATCACTTCTTTTATATTTTCCTGGGCTTCTTGTTGTATCTCGGCCCATTGTCCCGCCTTCTGCCCGTTCCAATACTTCATTATTATCACGTGAGAACCTTACAAAGCCATAACAACATTTTGTACTCATGTACACCACGTTTGTACAGTTCGAGCAGGTATATATATATCTACATTCTCCGAACTTCAAACGTCTTTGTCCAACTTTGTTCCGCAAGTTTAAATCCTTTTCCAGAGCTTCAAGCTAGTGCCTGTGAAGTCGAGCTCAACGTCCTTTCATCTTGCCATGTTAAAAATGCATGCTGCAAGTATATTTAACGTCCACTTTCATGTCTACTTCTACACTTCCCTTGCTGCTTTATCTCATGACTCCCCCATGTCAGCTCCATTTATTCATTTTGCCACTACTGCCACTTCAGAATACAAAACCTGAATGCACCCGCGTACCCTTAACACTACGGTTCCTCTTTCTCAACTAAACCTTGTTTCACATACAACAAAAACCCATTCCTTTTGAAATCTCTATCCAGCACAATCCACGTGTGCTACAATTCACGTCCTACTTTCTCTCTCCTTTTTCCATGTGCTAACTTCCCTACTTGGTTACAGCAGCTCCAACTATCAAGATCCAATGCTTCATTTAAAAATAAGGTGCGATCTCAAGAATGTTGTGCTTCGATCGTACAAGCGCCTCCCCCAATCCACTGAAAGATATTGGATTTCGTCCCTCATGCATGTTCCACGCATAATTGCTTCAAAGTGCATCGCTCATCTAGTTGGATTAGATGCTTCGCTTCTTCCATCATTTATACCACCACCTCACCGTGCTTCCTAACCACCATAGTCTCCACCTCCTAAGTCTTAAGTCACCTCCGTTCTGCTAACAGCCACCCACCGAACTCGTTTCACCTTTCTCCCCTCACGTTAAACGCATTACCAGTAAAATAACCACCTCATCTCCATATTTACTTCTCCACGTGAGCCCTCAGTTCCACCGACTTCTCTTGCTTCAGCATCCCAAAAAGACACGGTGCATGCTTCTTCTTCGTCAGCTCGTGCCTTCTTCTTCCATCGCAACTCACCGACCCAATATCACAGCTCCAGTATACTTCCTTCCTACGTGATCTGTATACATGCAGCAGATCCAGCAACACTCCGTTCCTATTTCAAGTATTTAAAACTCATGAGCTAACACCCCTTTCTCCGAACAGTGAACCCTTCACCAAAATGAAGCCGTGCTCAGTTCGAGTACACACTGATAGTCATGAGGCCATTAACGAACCTCTCTCCCCCCTGCTTCATTAAACTCACACCCTTTCTCCTCTACACGTCATTTTTCTCTTTTGTGATCGGCCACTTAAGTTTAGAACGAAGACATTCATGGGAACACTGCGTTTATATAGGATTCATTTCCTTGGATGTTAAGAATGGACATGCCGCTACTTCGGTAGCTTAGGGTAGGTAGGGCATGGAGAGTATGGGCGTGCACGTCTTAGGGTATGGCTGTTCTTAATTTCGAAAGCATGGCCTGCGTTTCTTCACTGCAAAGAAATTAAATTATATATATTTTATTATACTAGGTCCTTGTGAAGTTACAAATTCGGCTGCCATTAAGTCTGTGTATGGTGATTCCTAGGCAAGTGTATACGGACACAAGGTATGCTGCATTTTAGATTAAGGGCAGGCTAGCTAGGAGTATGGTTCATTTCTTATCAGTTTTATTAGAACGACATATATATTTATTTATTATATACACTTAAGGCTTAAGGAATGTAGGGCTTGTATCCTTAAATAACGGAAAGTAGGCTGTAGGGATATGGGTTTTGCAAATTGATTTGTTTGATTCGCCAATACATATAGATGTATAGTATAGGGCTGCCGAAATGTTTTGTAGGCGTTGAAACTTCATGTTGAAGTATGGGTTTGGGAATTGTAGAAATGTATGGGTGCAAGAATGTTATTCATGAATTCAATGCGCCAAAATTTAGATTCTTGTCGTATTCAAACATTCATGTTCATGTTAAGCTAGCAAGTTACTCATATAATTATTCACGTATTCGCTCTGTTCATATATTCATTAATATTCATGTTCATGAATGTGTTAAAATCCATATTTTGTTATTTTGAATGCAGTGCCGGTTACATAAATTTCGTTCATGTCTGGGCGATTTAGGACAGAAATAAACGTACAGTCGTACTCAACGAGGTGTCATGATCCCAAAAATGTAATAATACCGGTAGTTTAACTCATATTTTGAAATCCCGAAATACCGATACAGGGTGCACAATACTCCAAATAAAAAGTTGCATATTTAATTAATTAAAAATTTCAGTAAAATTCTAAAAAATTAAATTATCGCTGCACCTCAAAAGAAGCTTGTCCAGATTCGAATCTGATATCAAGTTATATCGAATAAACTGTTTTCAGTCGATATAGGATTTCATAGCGACTTTCTGAATATTTGATTTGGACATATCTTGTAGTCTGTATGGCGAAATCTCCATTTTCCACTTCCGTTGGAAAGATACCATTCAACAGATTCCAACGTTTCTCGTTTCGAAGAAATCTGATTTAAAATGAGTCCGGTACACTCAGTTGAAGTTCAGAACGTTAATTTACGAACTGCAGTGTCGTTATGGGCTCGATTATAATTAATATATATCTTTATACGTTCAACTTCGTTTTAATTAATATGTAAATCCACATATATTACAAATTCAATATTTAAACTGATTTAAATATTCAAATACAAACCGACGAAAATGTGGGACGTTACATCGGGTCACTATAACTTGTTGATGGATTTAGTATTCAATACACACTACATGATATTGAGTCACTGTTATAAAATCATTTGTAGGGCTGTATATCGGACAGGACAGTCCGTTGTCCGGCTCGGTCCGAAGCTATAAGGTGTCCGGTCCGTGTCCGTCCGATTCTCTTATAGGACAGAGCTTGGACACACTAGTTTTCTGTTCGATGATGTTTTTCTATTATATTGGACAGGACAATCCGTTGTCCGGCTCGGTCCGAGGCTATATGATGTCCGGTCCGTGTCCGTCCGATTTCTTATAGGACAGAGCTTGGACACACCTCCGTCCGGTCCGGTCCGACCCGTTTACACCCCTAATCATTTGCACATACACCTGCCGTATTTGAAATTCTAAGAACATGTTCAAGAGAGGTTATATATGTGCACTTCAATTAAATTTATAGACGCTTGCTTTACTTTTAAGCTATCTACATTACAAGCATACACATAAGATAAGACTTATTAAAGAATACAACAAATGAATGAATACAAACTTTGCAATATCCTAGCAGCATGTACAAGGAATCATATAGTCTTGTATCAAGAAATCAGTATAAGGATAGAACGTATAAATTGCAACATATTTAACGTTCAGGAACACATACTTATATGGACTCAAATCATAAAGATGTCAGTAGTGTGTCTTTATAATAATTATTTCAAAGATAAAATGCGAGAAAAATGCATATATTTACATGCGCTCTGTTTATTTTACCAGAAACGTCAAAGACAAAAATTACTAATGCGTGGAACTCAAATAGCAGAATAATAAATAAAAGCCGAAATTTCTAGAAAATTGATCGACTAGCTCAAAAATTACAACGCTTGAAGACGCAAATATGGCATATGGTTTCAATTGTGTTCACTTTATAGTCCTGGTCAAAATTTGCCAAATATGCTTTGAAAAAATGTAAATGGCTAATAAACATAAGGCTGCAGTAGGTACTTTGTTTTGTCATCCTCGGTTAGTAGCATACTAACGGTCTTTTTTACAGGTTCCATGAGGGTTAAATGCCCAGAGAACGCATTTTGGCATTGCCAAATAACAACAACACAATGTATTTTGTTATTGGAAAGTTTTATATTTTATGTAATCTGCGAGGCAATTTATTATGAAATCTTTTGCAATACAAACATGCAGTAAAAAGGTTGATATATGCATGGTTCAATTTGATAAAGGAGATATAAATGTTAACAATTGGGATTTAAAAATTCGTGGATACATGCAGTACAAACATGCAATACAAACATGCAGTAAAACCTTTAAAACCAGTGAGGTAATTTATTATCTATGTGTGGTTCAATTTGATAGAGGAAATATAAATGTTAACAATTTGGATTTAAAACAGATAAATAATGAAGAACAAATTTTACTTACCCATCCCTGTCTTGAAAATGTTGACCTATGAAACAGAGCTGCTGGAGTTTGTCCTAGACACATGAGTCGATGGTCCTGCAGCACCACCAGTCGATGGAGGGATTACATGATCATCGATGGGAGATAAGACCCTCTGGTCTGAATGTGGAGATCCACTATGGTCCTCCAATCGTGAACCCCCCTCCCCCGATCTAGTGAGTGTGATCTCTGATCTGATGATGGTGATCGATCACCAAAAGGAGGATCGACATACGGTGTTCTACGCACACTACGACGACCATGAGTAGACATATCTGTTACAAAAACTCAATAATAGCTATATATTACTATGTATTAAGAAAAAACATACCATTGATAAAACATAAATTGAACAACTAAAAACATGCAAGCACATAAAACATAATAACCAATTATAAAGTGTATGTGAAAAGAACAATTCAACATCAAAATAACATGAATTGGACAATTATATGTATAACAAACCAAAAGACAATAATTGAAAATCATATAATTGGACATGAACAAAACAAACCATATCAATTTAACATGCTTCCAATCCATATTACTATCATCAATCTTATAATCTTCAAGTTCATACTGACATAAATTTGTACAAGAACAAAACAAACAAAATAATTTTGATATGTTATCAATCTGTATTATTATCATCAATCTCATCATTTACACTGTTATTTTACTCATATAGATTTATACATGAACAAATCAAATCAATTTAACATGCTACCAATCTACATTATCATCATCAATCTCATTATTTACACTATTATCTTCATCGACATCATCTTCAGCTTCCAAATCATCTTCGACTTCAACATTATATTCAACTTCAACATCATCTTCGTTTAACTCAACTCCATCAAATATTTCATTGTTAAGTGATCCTACATCCTCGTTTTCTTTCGTGATTTGCAGTAATTCATCGAGATCCAATTCACTTTGATAAGGTTGATGTCATTTCTAATCACGTTTGAGTTGAATGACAGTCTCAGCTTTGTTTTAATGACAGCCCACCAATCCAACTTACTATTGTTCATAGCGGGATAAGGCACATAATAAACTTGTGTTGCTTGTGTGGCTAACACAAATGGATCATAACCTTGATATTTTCTCTTGTGGTTTATTTCAATAAGTGGATAATCCTTATGTATGCGTCGCACTCCCACATCTTTCCTACTGTTGAACCACTCACATTTGAATATAAATGTTTTAGCTTCGATATCATCGAGTAAGTAAGCACAATTATTTCAAGTAATACACCATAATAATCATGTAAATTATCATCATCGTTTCCTCCTTTAACACAAACCCCACTGTTGTAGGTTGTTTTATGTGCTCCAAAATCTGTTGTATGAAATTTAAAGCCGTTCACATACATGACCGGGCATTTTCTATATTTCATCATCGGACCAAATGCAAGCTTTTTGTAACAAACATCGGTTATTCCATTATCATCAACTTATTGAATGCATAAAATACAAATTAACATAGAGTAAACATTAAGCGAAAGATTAAAAAAATATGCTTACATATTTCTTGAACCAATGCTCGAATTCTTTACTAGGTGCAACAGTTCGATTTTCTTCTTCGAATTTACTGTTAAATGATTAATAATAATATGGTAAAAATTTAATCTAGAACACAACTAACATTAATTAGACAATAATTGTGTTAGGTACCTAATGAGATTTGATAGTTCTTCACAATTAAGAAGCACTATTGATTTAGTTAAACAAAAATCCTTAAGAGTCTGAAAACCACAATCTTTCCATTTACCAGATGAACGTCCTCGTTTCTGGAAGACATTTAAGGAAATGTCCACTGAATCTTCCATAATATCATCATTACGATGATTAGTAGTAAAAATTGGTTTAACATGGTCTTCAAAATAGTAATTGAAAAATGTGGATGCTTCTTCGATTATGTGTGCTTGACAAATTGAACCTTCAACACGCGCTTTTTGTTTCACTTTTTTTTAAGTGGCCCAAGTACCTGAATTTGATGAAGTACGATACAAAATATATCATGCTTGTGTTAACTAGAAAAATGGATATGATATTACGTTTCATTATACGTACCTCTCAAATGGATACATCCACCCATATTGAACTGGACCTCGCATTAATGCTTCAGTTGGTAGATGTACAGGAAGATGTTCCATGCAATTAAAAACACCAGGAGGAAATATTTTCTCCAGTTTACACAACAACTTTGGTATATCTTTCTCTGGCTTTTCCAAATGATTTTTGCTAAGAGTGGTAGAGCATAAATCTTTGTAGAATAAACTAAGTTTCGTTATAGACAACCATACATTCTTTGGTTATAACTCCTTAAAAGCTATCGGAAAAGGAGTCTCGAGAAATACATGACAATCGTGAATCTTCATACTAGATAACTGAAGTTCCTTCATATCAACACATCGTTTAATATTAGAATCAGTTCCATCTGGAAACTTCAAATTTTCGATCCACTCTAATAGTTTTCGACAGCGTTTATTTTCCAACTCATAACAAGCAAGTCGTTTGAAGTTAGGACGTTCATGATCAAGTTTAAGTTCTGGACGATTGCAATAGAACGCAATATCGCGTCTTGACTTCAAATCATCTTTGATTTTTCCTTTCACATTTATTATTGTGTTAAAAAAGTTCTCAAACACATTTTTTTCATTATGCATTATGTCCAAGTTGTGTCAAAGTTTAAGATTCCTCCAATAGGGTAATTCCCAAAATATACCTTGTTTACACCAATTCTGATGTTGCCCTTTACCAGCAATTTTTGGCTCTTTTCCAATCTCGTATATTTTGTGATAATCTTGCACAAGGTCATACACATCTTCACTATCTATAATATCTGGTGGTCCTAGAGTAATAATTGTATTTGCTCTGAAGTTTTTCTTATCATATCGAAAACAGTCGTTTTGATGCAAAAAACGATGACGACGATCCCACCAACATTGTTTGCCACTATATTTAAGTCGAAATGATTATGTCGAGTCCATGCAAATAGGACAAGCAAGTTTTCCACTGGTACTCCATCCAGAAAGCATCCCATATGCTTGAAAATCACTTACTATCCACAACAAGGAAGCAAACATCCTAAAAAAACATTTCTTTGACACATCGTAAGTAATAACTCCTTCAATCCATAATTTTTTCAACTCATCAAACAAAGGTTGCAAATATACATCTATTCCATTTTTGGGATTTTTTGGTCCAGGAACAATGACAGTTAAGAACATATATGTGTTGGATCTAGATTAATCCTAGAGGGGGGCGAATAGGGTTTATTAAATTTTCGCGAGATATTAAAATATTCACAGATCAAAGATATAGCAAAAATAGAAATGCAGAAAGTAAATGACACAAGATATACCCAGCTTCGGCAAAATCCTGCCTACTGCTACATTCCTAAGGTTTCTACTAGGTGTTAAACACAGATCCCGCTTACAAACCCTGTAAACTCACGAACTCCTCGCTCATGTCCTAACCCTACGCTCAAAACCCTAGACTGGTCTATATCCACTAGACCAGATTTTCCTCTAGTTTTACAGACACTAGTAAACTGTCTAGTTAATCCCTAACTGAATCCCCTAGAATTTTACAGACACTAGAACTGTTTCAGTTCGATTCAATAGAAAATAAAAATACAACAATAAAACAAAAACTCTAAAACCCTAGAAAATAAAGGAGTTAAACGATAAGGGGTCATCCCCCTTTTCATTTGAACATGGCTAGTCACTTTTAAAAATGGTTCCACCCTTTCACTTTGTCCCGATTTCTTTTGTTCTCTGGAGAAAGAATATGGCAGCTCTGGAATCCAAAACTAGGGTTTCGGCTTTCTCCCGAAATCGATGATGTTGTGATGAATTGCTTTTAGAATTTTCTCCGGAGGCTCGAATGTATTAATGGCTTCTTTATCTTGCTCGATCGATTTGGGATTTGATTCCTTGTCGTCAATTTTGTGATCGAAACTCTCTGTAGAAAATTGTGAGTATTTTATCGCCTTTTGTTCTTGAATCTGTGATGCTTGATTTCGATTTTCGATTGAATTGTTTGTGGTTTCGATCCCCCTGTTTGCCTATCATGATATGCGTGTTATATAGGGTAAAATAAAAACCCTACAACTCTGATTTCGAATAAATGATTCGATCTGATTGTTCCTCGAATTGCTTGATTTCCTCTTTTGATGGCTTTGATTAAAAAAACGACCTTGATTGCCTCGGCTTGAACCTAGTCATGATTCAACATGTATTTCATTCTTTATTGGCATTGATTAATTTCTGTGAATCAATTCCTTGCGTGATTGCTTGATGTGTTGCCCTTAAGTGAAAACATTCCATGAATGCCGAGTGTTGATTTCTGGAAAACATTAATGATTCTTGCATTCCAATTAGCTGATTAATACATTTCCATATTTATATGAAACTTTTCTTACACATATCTCGGCCATTTCTGGAAAACTTGAATTCAAATTTTTCCTAAAACTGGAAATGTTATTTCTGCAATTGTTTACACCTGTGCTGATTTTTGCTTTGTCAAATAAATTGGTTCTCTATTAAAACCTTTCCACAAATGCAGATTGAATTCTTAAAAACAAATGCCACTGTAATTTACTTGACAAAACTGTAGACTCTATTCTGGAAACCAATTAAATATTTTTTCTATTGTGCTCATGCTCACTTCAACTTGAGTTCACCTAGTTTGTAGTACCACTTATACATGGATGCATTTGATCACGAACCTGAATTGTTGAGTGAACTCTTACTACAGTTTAAAAACGTGTTTCACATTTGCATTCGACATGTCCATTCTTGTTCCACCATGTTTGCACCTGAAATAAACTTGTACTTGCTATGGGCATATATGAACTTGTTGTTGTGCATTACTACTCATGCTCCATTAATCTGACTACCATGATTTAGATGCACTTGTATCATGTATCCAGTTTCGTGTTGCACCATGCATTGATTGCATGTTTGGCTGAAACATGAATGTGATCCTATATGATGTAGTGTACATTCATGTAAACTGGACAATGAGTCTTGCTGCTTGCTCCATCTCATGCTTCATGTTGATATGTCTCGACTATTTATTCATTCATGCATGTCGTTCTTTTTGACTGTGCTTGCACCATGCTCGAGCTTGAGCTTTTGTAAACAGTTGTGCATACTAGTCTATTCTTGGTTCATTGCTGTAGCACACCATGATTATATACTGCTGTGTTCTTTTGACGTTTTTCTCGACCATACTTTCACTATGCCGTACCATTCATATTTGTTGTCATGTTGAGCCATACACCACCATGCTTGTAAATCTGCCTTGAGCTTTGCATACTGCCTGAATCTTTGCTACCCTTGTTGATTTTGCACACCTTGTTGAACATGAAACATTTATGCATTTGTACTTGGTTCCATATGTGTGACTTCATGCCTTGCACAACACAGCTTGTATTTATGCACTTTATTTTACTCAGTCTTGTACATCCTGTGCACTGTGTACCATCCTACCATGTCATGCTTGCACCACTTTGACCATGTTTAAACATACTTGACTTGTGCTCGTACACTTGAATAGTTGTTTACTTTACCATTGCTACTCGACTATGCTTTTGTGTCCACTGCTCCATTTCACTGTCATGTTGCTAACCTGTATGTATACATATATGTATACATGCACGTATGTGTGTATATACATGTGACTGTCTGATTGAAACTTTATCAGCAAACCGCTACACTGTGTTGAGGCTGTTCAGAATCAGTTACCGGTTCTGATCAGCAAGTCGGTGTAGTGTGTTGAGGCTGATTAGTGGGTACTAGAAATATATACATATCAGATCAAGTCATGAAAAATGATGAGAAACACACCAAAATTCTGAGGCAAATAAATTTTAAAAATAAAATAATATTTGCTAGAAATTAGAATATTATTTATGTTCTAGATACTGTGTGTGTGTTTTCGTATATGACAGGTATGAAGACTGGACTGACTGAATGATGCTGTGAAGACAGAAGACAGAAGACGAGTATAGACAGTGAAATGTATGAGTGTCTGTATATGATTCAATGTGAATGTATATATAGAAATGTATAACTGAGTGACAGTGTTATAGTGAGGAGCAGTGTATGAATGTATAATGAGAGAATTGTACCGGTATTTGTAATAAACAAATTCGATTGAAATAAAATATTATTTTATTGTTTTCAAACAAACTTGTCTATTATATTCAGTTTATTTACAAGTACAATATTATGTGAATGTATATGAAATGTGATGAATAATGGAGTTATAAATAGTTGTTTGAAATAAAATATTATATTTCCGTCTGTGATGTATATATGAAATAGTACAGTAGAAACACATTTATAATAGAAATATATTTGGTTGTTATCATCACACCAAAATCATATAATTGTGTATACAACACCGTTATATACAACAATATGGATATTTCCTACATATCCAAGGAGGCAAATTGTACGGTGTTAGAATAATTGGCCAGGTTGAGTATGGTTTGTCGAATGAACTAAATGGTGCGAAACCATCTGTACACAAACCAAGTCTAACATTTCGTGCTTCGCAAGCATCAGTTTGATATACTCTATCGAAATGCTTCCATGCTTCGGCATCTAAAGGATGGCATAAAACTCGTTTCTCATGACGTTGTTCACGATGCCACCGCATGGGTCCTGCAGTAGCACGAGATGCATATAATCTTTGTAACCTAGGTGTAAGAGGAAAATAATGCATAAGGGTGAAAGGTACACCTTTACCACTATTTTTTGTCAATCTATATCTAGGCTTATTGCAGAATTTACAGCTCCTGAGATTTTTATCCTCTTTCCAATAAATCATGCATCCACTTCGACATGTGTCAATCTTTTCACATGGAAAACCAAATGCGGAAATCTCTTTTTTAATGTATACCAATTTTCCGCCAGTACATTGTCAAGTAGAAGCATTTCTTTACATAAACCAAGAATTGCATTCATTAAGTTTTTTGTGGCATTATATTCAGATTTTATAGCAATTAATCTGGATGTCACTGATAAGTTTGTCATTGTACATCCTTTGTAAAGTGGTCGTCTAACAAATCAAAAAAATGTATAGCCTTATAATTAAGTTCTTCATCTACTTCAGATAAATTAGCCCACATACTCGGACCATCAACATCATGTACCATTTCTATCATTCTATTATCTGGACTGGCTTCATTAAAATCCATATCAATATTCTCGGTTTCAACTTCATCAACAATTGTTGTATTATGCTCATTCACCTCTTCGCCATGAAATTTCCACACTAAATA
This sequence comes from Allium sativum, assembly GCA_030737875.1. Lineage (NCBI taxonomy): Eukaryota > Viridiplantae > Streptophyta > Magnoliopsida > Asparagales > Amaryllidaceae > Allium > Allium sativum. The sequence continues at coordinate 802,506,274 of CM060912.1, forward strand.
GTTAACCATAAATCCGTTTTGAAGCAAATGTAACAGTACGGTGCCATAATCGAGCAGTTTTAAAGCACAACATTTCATACAAGGACACCATACTTCTTTCATGTTTCTTTTATTATTAGAAGCTACTTTCATGAATACTTCCAACCCATTTCGAAAATGCACTGGTATCAATCCTCCTTCTTTTCCTACATTCTTGTACATCCAGCTTCGGTCTTTCAAATAATCCATATTTTACTGTGCAAGTAAAATAAATATATTTGTGTATGTATTCATTTTACTAACTAGAGAAAATATTTTTTGTAAATTCAACTTATTTTTTATTGTATTAAATATTTTTATTTATTGGCACATTATGTTTTGATAAATGTACTACTAATTATCGTTAGTATTATTAAGAATCTGTAGAATTGCGATATTTATTAAAAATGACTTACCATTCTTTACAATTGCTTTTGTTATATCGTAATTTTAATGTCCCATAATATATATATATATATATTTAACATAATATTTAAAGGTCGGTCATCCTACTTCCCATTGCAATAGCAAGAAAATTTTTCATTTCGCAAAATACTTCAAATCAAATGATCACAAAATTTCCACATCTCCTTTTATTTCCCTTACTGTACGCAAATGCACATACATGAGAAATAAAAAGGAAGTATAGTTGAAATTTTGTGAAACATTTGAGTTAGACTGATTTACGAAATGCAAATAATATTGTGTTTGCAACTTGTCCAATGCTGGAACAAATCCAATAAATATTTTATTAAATGAATATTTGGTGCAGCGTCCGGGATCTAACTCCTCACGAATTGGTGGGTCCATTGAAAATCGATCTAGGATGAGATAGGTGCTCAACTCCGTTGATCTTTCGATGTCGGAATCTCGCTATTTCAACACGTTGATCTCGCGAGATACCGCGTTGTCGTTCTACGATTCTTTGCGTTGATCACTCGCAAGTGATACCGTGAATCGGCTTCAAATTCGTTGATTCGAGCACACTCGAATATCCGAAAATGGAGATAGGAGATTAAACTCAACTTCCAATTTTAATGGTGGCACGAAGCTCACACAAGGGATTTTAATCAAAATTCAACAACCTTTACAACTCACACCACATCCCTATTTATAGGGTTTACAACACGCCCTGTTCGAACGGATGATCCGAACACAAGAGAACGACCCAACAGAAGCGACCAACTTTTTACGATACACGATCTTTAACACGGTGCAAATAATAGATCGAACAACTCAACTATGACATTACACAATACTGGAACGAGCAACCCCCATATGATCTTGTCTTTTTAACAGCTCTTATTGTCTTCAGCCAATATAGAAGTGAGCGACCCATTAGCGAACGATACGGTATTGATCGACTCTGGAGTGAGTGATCCAAAAGCAAACGATTCAATTCTCGCACGTTCCGACGATGCTTCCTTAATCCTGCCCTTTCTCTTCAAGCTGGGGAACGAGCTTGTTGGATCGTTGGGCTTCTTCCCAGTACTCATTGGCTCAGAGAACGACCCTGTTAGATCGTTGGACGACCGATTCTCCACTTTTTCAAGCTTCAATTTTTCAGACGATCTACTCTTCCTCCCGTTCCGTTCTAGGTCACTGTACGACTGATAGCTCACATACAAGCATCTTCCATGGTGCGCTGCATCATCCTCCCCTGGTTGACAAGAATTCATCCTCGAATTCTCACATTCTTCTTTGCTGATAAGCTCATCTTCATAGTATGGAATTAGGAATTCTGACGTTGAATGCATCCGAAGTATACACACCTTCTAGTAGCTTCAACTGATAAGCATTATCATTGATTTTCTTCATAATTTTTATGGGACCAATCTTTCGAGCCTTTAATTTGTTTTAAGTTAAAAGAGAAAATCATCAATACTGCGAAAACCAATTCTCCCTCTTCGAATTTAACATTTCGTCGATTCAAATCTGCAAATTGTTTGTATTTCATATTTGACTTGAGTAATGTCTCCTGCACAAATTTGTGACATTCTTGCAATTCATTAACAAAATCACTGGCTTGTTTAACAATCCCTTTCTACGGTGGAACAATTGACAAATCTAAGGGTCCTCTCGGTACGATTGAATAGACAATCTGAAATGGACTGAACCCCGTACTTCGATTGACAACATGATTGTGTGCAAACTCAGCTTGACACAATTCTTTATCCCAACCTTTCAAATTATCTTTCATAAGACATCTCAACAAATTTTGCAAAGATCTGTTCACCACTTTTGTTTGTCCATTTGTTTGCGGATGATAAGCACTGCTAAATTTTAGCTTTGTTCCAATCATTTTCCACAGACTGTTCCAGAAATGACGTAGAAAACGTGTATCTCTATCTGAGACAATGGATTCAGGTAATCCATGAAGTCGATAGATCTCTCAGAAGAATAACTGAGCAACATTCACAACGTCTGCCGTCTTTTTGCAAGCAATAAAATGAACCATTTTTCGAAAAACGATCTACTACTACTTAGGTAGAATCATTGCCTCGTTGCGTCCTCGGCAATCCCAAGACAAAATCCATACTAATGTCTATCCATGGCTTAGTAGGTATAGGTAACGGCATGTATAATCCAACATTAGTGGCGATTCCCCTAGATACTTGGCAAACATGGCATCATTGCACAAACTTCTCGACCTCTTTCCTCATATATGGCCAAAAGTAAGAATCAACGATCGGTTTTAAAGTACGATTAGGGCCCACGTGTCCTTTCTCATGTAATTCTTTGACAATTTTCATCCTTAAAATGAAATCTGGAATACATAATTGATTTCCTTTAAATAGGAAACCATTGATTAGCACATGACCTTCTATATTTCCTTCCTTGACCTTGGCTATTACCTGCAAGAAATATGAATCGGTTGTTAGCAATTCTGGAAGTACATAAAAACCGACTACTTCGACTCGCATTGTCGTAAGCAAATGATTCCTTCGACTCAAAGCATTAGCTACGCGATTAGTTAGTCCAGACTTGTGTTTTACAACAAATGTAAGTTGTTGCAAATAAGCAATCCACGACGCGTGTCTAGCAGTAATCTTATCTTATCTTTGCAAATGCTTCAAAGCTTCATGGTCAGTATATAGCACAAACTCCTTATGAAACAAATAGTGTCTCCAATGCTTGATGGCTTGTACAATAGCATAAAACTCTACGTCATATGTATTGTATCTCATCTTTGCTCCAGATTGCTTCTCAATGAAATAGGCAATTGGATGGCCCTTCTGACTCAACACTCCTCTTATTCCAACTTTCGATGCATCCGTATGCAATTCAAATAATAGCTGGAAATCTGGCAACACAAGGACTGGTGCGTTCGTCAAAGGTTCCTTAATCTACTCAAAGGAAAATTGAGCTTCCTCCATCCACGTAAATTGTTTCCCTTTCATGCAGTCAGTAACAGGAGCCATCACACTACTAAATTGTGGAATAAACCTTCGATAGAATGATGCCAATCCATGAAAGCTTCTGACTTCCATTACGGTTTTTGGTCGAGGCCAATCTCTGATTGCAGCGACTTTCTTCTGATCCACTTGTATCCCTTCCTTGGATACAATGTATCCTAAGAGCAAAACACTTTGCGTCATGAACAAACACTTCTTTGTTGCAGCATAAAATTATTCTTGACGAAGAACCATCAACACTGCTTTCAAGTGTTGTATATGCTTTTCCATACTAGCATTGTAGATTAGAATATCATCAAAATATACCACCACAAATTTTCCAGTGTATTGTCTGAAAATATGGTTCATGACTCTCATAAAAGTACTTGGTGCTTTCGATAGACCAAATGGCATAACCAACCACTCATATAACCCCTCACGAATATTGAATGCGGTCTTCCATTCATCCCCTGGTCTAATTTGAATCTGATGATAACCACTCTTCAAATCAATCTTTGAGAGGATAATAGATCCACTGATTTGATCCAATATATCATCTAGTCTCGGCATAGGGAACCGGTATCGAACAGTGATCTTATTGAGAGCTCTACTATCCGTACACATTCTCCACGAACCATCTTTCTTCAGAACTAACAAGGCAGGCATGACATAAGGACTAAGGCTCTCTCGTATTCGCCCTTGTTCAAACAGCTCTTCAACTTGTCTCCTCAACTCTTCATGTTCCTTCGGACTCATTCGGTAATGCGATCTATGTGGCAACACTGCACGTGGTACCAAATCAATTTGATGTTGTATGTCCCTGAGTGGCGGTAATTCCTTCGGCAACTCTTCAGGAAACACATCTTCAAACTCTTTCAGCACAGGCTCAGCTTCAGCAGGAATATCAAACTCTTCATGAAATTCAAATCCAATCAGCATAAACACTTCACGACTCTCTTCTACTTCTTCAACAAATTCCTTCAAAGATAAAAGACTTGCTGAGTTCATCTTCTTCTCTGTTTTGACTTCATTTCTATCATCAGCTTTTCTAATCTTCCAATTCCCTCATCAAACTTATCATTGATTCATTTCTCCATTTGTTCGGCTTTGTCTCTCTGATACATTTCTTTGAAATTTTGATGATGATTAACACGTCTTAGCGGCATAATCAATTCTCAAACAAAATGGAATGAACTTCAAATCTGAACAAACTTCAAAACATTTGTACTGTCCAATTTTTTGGAACGATCCGAACTTGGACGATGACGGTTTAGCTGATATGGTGTTTAAATTGAAATGGTGCAGATCTGGTGGTCTATGGAATGGTAATCGCGACTGAATCAGATCTGATGATCTAACTAGTTCCGGCGATTGTGGACAAGTGACGGCGACTGATTAATAGATGCAACTGAACGAGATCTGACGATATGAATAGCTCCGGCGATCTAAATCAGTGGTGGTCAGGACTGAATGGCGTTCAGGTGAATGGTGGCGGCTTAAGGTAGTAGCGGAAATAGAATGGACGATGTCGGCGGCGATGGTGATAACCTGAATGGTTTCTGGCGATCCGACCAAGTGATGGAATTCTCGCTCTGATACCAAACTGGCGCAGCGTCCAGGATCTAACTCCTCACGAATTGGTGGATCCATGGAAAATCAATCAAGGATGAGATAGGTACTCAACTCCGTTGATCTTTCGATGCCGGAATCTCGCTATCTTCAACACGTTGATCTCGCAAGATACCGCGTTGTCGATCTATGATTCTTTGAACGTTCATCACTCGCAAGTGATACCGTGAATCGGCTTAAAATTCGTTGATTCGAGCGCACTCGAATATCCGAAAATGGAGAAAGGAGATTAAACTCAACTTCCAATTTTAATGGTGGTACAAAGCTCACACAAGGGATTTTAATCAAAATTCACCAACCTTACAACTCACGCCACATCCCTATTTATAGGGTTTACAACACACCCAGTCCAAACGGACGATCCGAACAAAAGAGAAAGACCAAATAGAAGCGGCCAACCTTTTACGATACGCGATCTTTAACACGGTGCAAATAATAGATCGAACGACTCAACTATGACATTACACAACATTGGAACAAGCGACCCTTATATGATCTTGTCTTTTTAATGACTCTTATTGTCTTCAGCCAATAGCGGCCCAAGAGTGTTCGACTTGATAACAAACGTTTCCAAAATGAACGACTTAGATGCGGACAATATAAAAGCAAGCGACCCATAAGCGAAAGATCCAGTATTGATCGACTCTGGAGTGAGTGATCCAAAAGATAACGATTCAATTCTTGCACGATCCAACGATGCTTCCTTAATCCTGCCCTTTCTCTTCAAGCTGGGGAACGAGCTTGTTGAATCATTGGGCTTCTTCCCATGATTCATTGGCTCGGAGAACGACCCTGTTAGATCCTTGGACGACCGATTCTCCACTTTTTCAAGCTTTAATTTTTCAGATGATTTGCTCTTCCTCCTGTTCCGTTCTAGGTCACTGTACGACCGATAGCTCGCATACAAGCATCTTCCATGGTGCGCTGCATCAATATTGATATTCGGTCTTTGTTAAAAACGAATATTTATGTAATGACCAAATACAATACTCGACAATCAAGGCCAAAATTTCTAAGAAATTTGTTACTTTTAGCAATGACATCTTATACAATATATTACATGTTATTAATATTTGGTTTCAATTTATACAACATATGCATATATTGATATTTGATTAACCAGAACAAATATTTTTTGTATATTCAACTTATTTTTGCTATTGTTTTAAATACTTTTATTTATTGGTACATTATGTTTCGATAATGTACTATTAACTATTTTTATTATTATTAAGAATTTACAATATTATGACATTTATTAAATATAAAACTTATCATTATTTGCAATTGCTATTATTATATCCTAATTCTAATGTTTTTGGTATATTAATATATATTCTTGATGTAATATTTTAAAGTCGGTCATCCTACTTCCTATTGCAATCACAAAAATATTTTCATTTTTTAATATATTTCAATTAAAAAGTTTAACAAAATTTCGGCAGCATCTCCCTTTATTTCCCATACTGTACGCAAATGCACGTACACGGGAAATAAAAAGAGAATACAACTGAAATTTTGTGAAACCTTTGAATTGAAATATTTTACGAAATGAAAATATTTTTTTGATGGCAAGTTCTCCAATACTAGGAAGATCCAACAAATATTGCATTATTTGAATATCGATATCCGTTTTGTGTTAAAAACGAATATCTATGTAACGATCATATACAATACTCGCCAGACGGGGCCAAAATTTCTAAGGAATTTATTTCTTTTAGCTATGGCATTATTATTATTATTTCCACTTTATATAATCTATGAATATATAAATATTTTATTAACTTAAACAAATAATTTTTGTAAATTCAACTTATTTTTTTGTTGTTCTATATATTTTTATTTATTGGTACATCATGTTTTGATAAATATACTGCAAATTATTATTACAGTCAAGAAATTATAATATTACAACATCTATTATAAATAAAACTTTATAATTGCTATTATTATATCGTAATTCTAATGTTTTCGGTATATTAATATATATTTTTGATGTAATATTTAAAGGTCGGTCATCCTACTTCCCATTGCAATCACAAAAATATTTTCATTTCTTAAAATATTTCAATTCAAAAGTTTAACAAAATTTCGGCAGCATCTCCCTTTATTTCCCGTAATGTACGCAAATGCACGTACACGGGAAATAAAAAGAGAATAAAACTGAAATTTTGTGAAACTTTTGAACTGAAATATTTTACAAAATGAAAATATTTTTGTGATGGCAACTTGTCCAATACTAGGAAAAATCCAACAAATATTGTATCAGATGAATATCGATATCCGTTTTGTGTTAAAAACGAATATCATATACAATACTTGTCAGACGGAGCCAAAATTTCTAAGGAATTTGTTTCTTTTAGGTATGAGACATCATCCAATATATTAACATGTTTATTAATATATTTTATTTAGTTTTCAAAATATATAAATATATTTGTGTTTTATTAATTTGAGCAAATATTTTTTGTAAATTAAACTTTTTTTATTGTGTTAAATATTTTTATTTATTAGTACATCATGTTTTGATAAATGAATTACTAATTTTAGAAAAATAACCTAAAATTTTGTTTATTTTTTTCTTGCTTTATTCTTAATTACTATTATTAGAAACATTATGAATGTGAACCTTGGATATCTGCTTGGTTTGAATCAATAATTATCATTATACTTTTATTTATTTGCTCATTCACTTCATTCTAAATGAAGAGGAATAAATTAGGCAACCATTTTCATTTTTTTAATTCATAAGATCTAAAGTGCATCCATTTGGCTTATCCCATAAACTTTAGCATTCCTTTAAAACAATCAAATATGATAAGGATGAAGTTGGTTTAATATTCCATCCAACTTTGCATGTCATCTATTTGCATGTTCAAACATGTGTGTTCATTCAATATTTCCACCCAATTTTTTTGTTTGCAACTTTTAGCTGAATCGCTGTAGACAGTTAATTCAGACAATGGGCAATTAAATCATGTTTTTCTAATAAAAATAACATAGCACTAGCAGCAGAAACAAAGTGGTGAATCATCAAATAGCATAGATGTAGAAATCGTCACATTTCATCCCTCCTTTTATAAACAGCCATAGAAAGGCAATTGGCGACTTGACAAGTTAACAAGCGGTGCGTGTGAAACCGAAAAGGAGGACCACAAACATCACCCACCCTTATCCCATTTTATTTTATCCTCTCACTACTTTTGGAATTATGTACTGATAAGGTCTTTAAACTTTTATTTGAATACTTTGGCTTCAAATATGATAAGGGTGGTTTATTGCTTGTTGACACACTTTTTGGTAAAAGCTGTCACACTGAGTATCTGGATAGCATCGCGCTCGGATATGGAGAACATCGTCAGAAGATAGGCAGCGACTTGGTCAAAGTCGCATCACGAACAAAGGAAGGCCCGAAACTCCTATCCGACGACCTCTTTTGGGCCCGAAAACAGCGATTACAAAGTTAAGCTATGTAACTCTTGTATCTCTTTGAATTAGCTTCAGTTTGAGCTTTGCTTTGGCTCAATCGGACTTACGGTTTGAAAGTTATGCCTATTTTCGTGAAGGGGTGTAAACTAGTACCGAAAACTCAGAACATGATATTGGCTCGTGGGACCCACCTCGATTCGTGAAGCACCGTCGGATCGCCCCTCATCGGATCGCATCCCTCGACTCGTCGCGCACCCTTAGACTACGACCCGTTCGTGGTACACCTCCGAATCACGGCCCGATCGCCAGCACTTCACCCCAGCTCGCAACCAGACCCGGATCGTGATAGCCATATCACGATCCGACCCATGACCACGAACCGTTCTCCAGACCGACAGATACGCGCACTGTTTTGACCTATTCTTAAGGCTACTCCTACTCCTACTTTCCCGGATCGGATGCCACGTACCCCATCACGAACCAGTCTTCCCAGAAGCTCTCCTACAGCTATGAATACACCATTTGAAGGCATTTTCAAGGATCTTTTGGCTCTAACTCCTCGTAGCTTCCACGATTGCTCTCTGCAAAGCAATTTCAGCAGTAAAGGAGCCAAATTCCATATTACAACACGAGGATTTCATGTATAATCTTCATTTTTCTCACTTCTTGTTCATTGTAAACACGAGGATTTCGTGTATAAACCGAGATAATTGTACTTGTAACTTCTTAGGATTTAAGAAGAGATAAAGTGGACGTAGGCTTGGTTTAAGCCGAACCGCTCTAAAAACTTCGTGTGTCTCCTGTTATTTACTATTTTCTGCATTTTTGTGATCTGTGATCTGCATTTGGGTGTTAGGCCCAGATTTTGGTCTAACATTGCTGTATTATAGTTATGCCGCAGTTTATTCATGTTTCAAAATATAAGATATTTAAGCTAATTTAAATGAACGTAGAATCTTGTTGTTACTAAATATATTAAACAATAAATCAACAAATCAAGAACTAAGCATAAAACAAATCAAAAAATCTCCACCTGCGTGAATTCAACTCCTTACCGCATGAATTTGATTCCTAACTGCGTGAATTAAGTTCCTTAAATCAAAAAATCTGCAGATTGAGAGATTGACACCTAAATCAACAAAAAGAATTTAACAAAAAATTATCACCGTGAAATTCTTATCGGAAGTGAAATTTATCACCGTATAATCAACAAATCCTTACCGTAAAATTTAACAAATAGGCTACGGTTCTCAGGCAGAAAGATCGACGAATCGAGACTCTAATCGGAGGCAAAGATCGAAGAGATTGCTGTTCTTGTCACCGGACATCGCTTCTACGACCGGCGGCGGAAACGAACAGAAAATTGCACGGATGCAATCAGAAATGTGGATTTGTGCGTACGGATGCAAATAGGCTATGGATGCAAACTGAACAGACTTTGCTTCTTCGAACGACGGCGAGTTCTGAGATTTGTGCGTATGGGGATGCAGTTTTGAAATTGAATAGGGTGAAATGGGGGCATGGATTGGGAATGCGGTTTGAATAGGGTTGAATGGGGTCTGGATTGGGGATGGATAGTGTTGACGATTGTTAAAGAAGAGCACGTTGTTTTTTGCACTGTATTGATCCAGAACGCGGTATGGATTGGGAATGCGAGTTCCGAGACTTGTCAACCTACGGTATAGTTTTCTAATTTTCAAGAAATATATATATATAATATAGTTTTCCATTATAATTAAATTAAAATATTACACTTTTCATTATTTTCAATTAAATACACGTTAGATTTTTTTATTACTAGTACTGCCGTACAACGATGAAAAAAACGACCATTAAGTTGTGTGATATTAAAGAAAAAAATTGTTAACTATTTTCTTAAACAAGAAATTAATGAAAAAATCACTATGTTATTAAAAAAAATGAAAATAAGCGCAAATACGTAAATTCTATTAATTAATATATTCTAAACCTCTATTGAATTTATAAAATGAAATAACAAGTTAAACAAATATTAGCATAAAACACATCATTATATTTGTGAATACGCAGTTAAAGAAGATGGACAATGCAATAATAAGTGTAATAAATAAATTATGTTTTGATGAACTACATTATTTAAATAAATTCCTAAAAGTAGCATTGTTATTTTCAAATACTAAAATTAGTGAGATGATTAAATTAACATTACTGAAATAAATAAATAACTAAATTGAAGAACATACGTAATATATATAATATGTATTACAAGGTTTGAAGTTAATATGGACGACCCAAACTCGATTGCCATGAGTCTGTAGTAGTTTCGTTCTTTTTTGCAACAAATAAGTTTTTTGGCTTCAAATCCCTAAGCATCACTCCACGCTTGTGATATGTCTCAAACAAAATCACGATACAATATGTTCAATCGTCCCATTTAAAATATGTAATATATTTCCAGTGTTTTCTTACGAAATAATTTATGCCAGAAACAAATATTTTAAATTTTGGTTCATGCTTGGCTGTCTTTTGGAGAATCGTATGAGTTACATATATAAACGATTAACATTCTTACTAAAATGTAAAATACAAAACTTACATGACTTGCTCTCTTCCATAAATATATTACTCCTTTGTCAAATATGGTGAGAGAGTATTCATCCATCCTCATTTAGGTCATGATAAAGCAGGAGTAATCAACAAACTTCTTATCATAAATGTTAAAGACGTTTTTTTCAAATCGTTATAAAAAGGGAGAAAAACGTGGTAGCTGCAATAGATTCCATGGTAGCTGCATTAGATTCTGTGGTAGCTATGTCTGCTCGAGGAAAAAGAGGCGATAACATGCGAAGAAGATTGGAGATGCAGAGACTGTAACGTCAGGTATTGGGAGGCAGATCCATACACTAGGTAGGTAGGTCGTGGGTTAGTACGTTGAAGGTAGGGGTGAGTAAACCTCAATTTGGTTCAGTTTTGGGGTAAAACCGAAACCGAAAGACCTCGGTTTTAAAAATGGATAACCGAAACCGTAACCGAAGCATCGGTTTCGATTTCGGTTTCAAAACCTCAGTTTCTGTTTAATCGACTCGGTTTCGGTTTTAAAACCGATTTAAACAAAAAGGTAAAATTAATTCTAATTTTGTAATGTCAACTTGATCTGGACTATATCAATGCAAGCAAACAGAAGTGCAATTGCAACTACAAATTGAAAAAACAGTAGTGCAACTGCAACTACAAATTTAGTCCAAAGTATGTGATAAAAGGAAAGCAAACAGAAGTGCAACTGCAAGTCTGCAACTACAAATTAAAAAACACATGAATCAAAATAAAGAAGAACACATAAAGCAAACAGAAGTTTAACAGCTGCAACTACAAATTACAAAAACAAATGTTTTAACAGCCTGCAACTGCCTCTAATCAACGATGTCCACATTGTCAAGGTGCTCAATTGAGTGCCCAACAATTTTGAGTTCATATATAAGTATAAACATAAATATTAGTCAGTGTTAGCAGCAACAGTAGAATGGAAACATGCTTAGCAGAATGGAATTTTTATCCAGTCTTAGCCGCAGCAGCATGAACCAAAGATATATAGCTAAGCCACTTGGATGTCTGATGGGTCTAATTCGCAGATAATTATACAAACACTATATAATAAATGTCAAGCCTCCTTGTCTCATGGACCATGGTGATATAAAAAAATTGAATTCGCTGAGTTGTCCAGTGTTAGTGACAATATCATTTTACTGATATATTATTTAAACGAGAACCCATGGTGATTTTACATCAAGCGAACATACTTAACAAGTATGGGTTGGACTAATTAACCGATTTAACAAACAAGTTAATTGGGTTGAGTTTCTTTCTACTGCGTTACTAAATTCAACTTCCCAATTCTTTATGTCCTTATAAGTTATTAAACTAGTCCAACATGTTCAGGAAAAAAAATTCAGATCACAATAACACTTACACTAATTACGAAGTAAATAAAAATAACTTACAATAAACTATGCTTGCTCTATTATTATATACAACTGTAATATGTATGCATGTGTCTTGATTTTAGGAAAGATCCAAATAATGAGAACCCATGGTGATTTTACATCAAGCTAACATATTTTACTGGTTTAAACACAGTAAATTGTACCTAAGTTTTTAGCATTTCCACATAAGAACAAAGGTTCATTCGTATCAAAGGTAATCATGCTGAGATACATGAAATGAGGTTCTAATGAACTAAAGCAGAATAGATGCTTAAAGCAACAGTGAACTTTAGAAGATTTAATTCATCAATGCTTTCCTGTTTGCGCTTTAATTTAGAATCTAAGATGTCTTTATATTAAAAAGTGATCATGCTAAAATGTACAGTCGATCAACATTTAAAGATACTCCTCCGGTTCGCCTCTAATTCTAAGACAAGATAAACATAAACATTTTCAGAGACAACATAAACATTTTCAGAGACAGCATAAACATAACCACGAGAAGCTTCAGCCGCTTCTTCTTGACAAGCTCCAGCCGCTTCTTCTTGACAAGCTCCAGCTACTTCTTTGTTACAGAGATCTGATGGCTCAACATTGTCTATTGAATCGAAAATTTTACTTAAAACAAAAAACAAAAAAATCCAGCCGAGATCAAGCAAGATCGAAAGCAGATAAAGCAAGCAACAAGGATATTGAATCGAAAATTACTTATAACAAATTACCTAAAATCGAAATCGAATTGAACGAGTTGAGAAAGTAGTGTTTGATTTCAAACGATCGACATGCTTCGTTAAGAGATCAAGAAGATGGACTCGGTTGTCAAGATTATTTCAGAAAGAACGTGGTTTTAAAGTTGTGTTGACTGGGTTTATAAGGTAAAAAATATATAATTGGGGCCCTTTTATTTACCGTGGCGTATATATTAAATAAAGGAAGTAAAAGTTTCCATCCAACTTAACCTGAGCTGTTTGGCTATATAGATGGTTCTAGTTTTAGTTTAGGTTAACAAATAAGTTATAATATTTAGATAGATTTTAAAGCTTTATATCTAACTTTTATATACATTGTGACAAATCAAACAAATATCATGCCAGCTCAGTTCAGTTTTGGTTTTTCGGTTTGGTTTGGACCTAAAACCGAAACATTAGTACAATTCGGTTTTTTGATTTTCGGTTTCGATTGTTTTCGGTTTGGTTTTTATCGGTTTCGGTTTCATTTCGGTTTTTTTCTCACCCCTAATTGAAGGCACGAGGCTAGCCGCGACTTTCGGCATTTAGGTTTGCTTACTGTCATTTGCCAAAATCAATTTCTCTGAAGCCAAATAAAATTGCCCCTTCTTCGACGATGTTTTCTCCCGATACCGCAAATTCTTCTCCGTTCTCAAATCCCACCCTAATTCCTCTCCGCTTTTCTTCTTAAATTCAAGGTTTACCCTTTCAAATCTGATACCTGTTATCTCTCTTCATTTACCAGTTTTTGAAACAAACATTGATCTAAAATTTCTTTTGCCTCCATCACAAATCGACTAAAACAAAACCTAGATCCTGCAACATATAAAAAGTTGGGCGAGCACTGTTTGTGTGCTAATAAAATTGGATATGCATCTCCTTTTTCGGCAACTCCAGAGTCCGACGTCCAGATTTTGGAATTTTGTGAATTTGTTGTTATTTTTGTTGCTAGCTGTCTGCTTTGTGTAGAATAGTAGAAGAAAGGTATATTTATTCTTTTTGAGACTGTAAAATTTGATGTTTTGGCTTTTGAAGATAAAGATGTTTATGATACTAGAGCTAAGATGAAAATTTGGGTCTGAATTTCCGGGTTGTTACAAGGTAATAAATAGCATTGATGCTATATGATAAAAACACTACCAAAGTAATATAGAAAATTTCAAATTTAATATCCTGAATGTTGTGAGAACTTAAGAAGCCTTGGTTCTAAAATAGAATATTGGAGAGTTTCGACGAGAAATGAGTCACATACACAGCTAAGAGGCAATTGGATTCGGTAGAATGTTATTGAACCATTAGGCCTTCGATGATACCATAACAGAACAGTAAATTGCATTTGATGGAAGTTAACGGAAAAAACTTTGCACTGATGTGTCGTATTGATGATTTAGTTATAAATTTATTCATTAAGTTCATTCTTTATATGCGACTTAACTAGGGGCGGGGAAAATAGCTATGAAATTCAATCATCTATTTTTCCTTTTTTCCTTTTGTTTTACAAGAATGAACTTGAAATATTAATAATTTTTTATATTCAGAGATGCTTTTCTGGAAAGGATCAAAAGCAGCTACAGCGATATACTTGGGTAAACCTGCAACTTGCGTTTGAATAATCGTACGTGTCTTTAGTTGTAACAGCCCGAAAATTCCCGATCTTGATCATCGATACTAACACATATCCTATATCACATGTCGACCAATCAAACACTAGAAATTAATAGATCGTTAATAAAAAGAAGTTAGAGGGAGAGAAATATAAAGAAAGAAGGTTAGAATAGAAAGAAAAAAAAGAACATAACACAACAGAAGCAGAGTATCACGAATCTTGCAACGAAACTGAATAAAATATATTATATAACAATACTTGAAATACAACTCATATTTGTACTTACATATATCATCAGAGTAAAATACATTTGCAATACAGTGGAAATAAACTCTAAATATTTAATGCTGAAGCCTCCTGCTCCGAGCTCCTCCAAGTATAGCTGGAAAATCCTGAGCTACTTGACTGCCCGTACAAATTAGGGCACCCAAGAGTTTAGGGAAACATAAAAAAATAAACTCCGGGTCATTCATGGGACTGGTGTGAGTAAACATTAGTCGTGAACGTATAGTTGGTTTGAAGTGGTTTTGGGTCTAGTTCCCATCCCGGTCTCTTCGAAACAACACGTCAAAAATCCAATAATAATATTGATGGGGTTTTAACTATCAACTCAAATAATACTGGTCAGTACTTTGGTAGCTTGGGCCCTTTTCATTTCAAATCATTCATTAAAAGCCTTTGTATCGATTAAAATCGATTCTATAATTTATTTTAATATATCTCGTTTACTTTGTTGTTTGAAACAAAATCAACCTTTATCTTTCTTCCTTAGCATAACATTCCCATAACCCACCTTGTCATTTCTTTATTCGGAATATAACTATATTTCACAAAAGCCACTTTTATTTATATTATCTCAAAATGTCACTATATTTCTCAACCAATCAACATAAGTTTAATTACCAACTTATACGACCCAAAATAACGTCAGGCGACGTACTTCCTTTAATATAACCTTAATTGTTTTATTTAATTTAAAATAAATCTTTCCTACCTGCTCAATATTCACGTCACTCCCCATGCATGAACTTCCTCATCTGTCAGCTACCATGTCTTCCCACTCCTTCATTCGTCGAGACCTCCCACCACACCTCACGGGAATTTCTGAAACCACCACCGACGTTCTCCACCCACCTCGCCAACTCCCTCCTAGCTACCGTACACCTTCAACCAACTCCGGTATACCCTTGTTAAACCTGGACCGCTCCATTTTTCGTCCGTGTAAGAGCATGGAAATCATCCCAGTCCAGCCTTCTACAGCTGCGTTTTCCAAATCCGCGAGCACAATTATGATTGAGGAAATATGTTTTGTTTTGAATTGGAGCGGTTTGGTTTTAGTATGAAGAGGTTGCGGTTTTTACTTGCTCGCTGGGAAGAAATAAAAATGGTTTCTTTTGTTTTATATTTTATATAGGTTTTTGCCGGGTTTAAATTATGAGGAGTACGAAGTATTTATAAAGGGGAAGAACATACATAAATTTTTATTTTATTTTTTTAAAGAAAAGAAAGGTGAGGAGCCGCAATTCTTGACTTAAGGCAAACATATCCTGTGTGCAGATTTTGATAAGATTATAGTAGGACTTCCTGCCGACATTTTCATGTGTTATTGATACGAAATGATTTGAGTTTATTAATACAGTATTTTTCTTCTAGGGTCAAAGAGGCTTCTGTCGCAAGTGCCAGTAACATGTGGGATGTTTGTATTAGGATTAGCTGGAAATTCTTCGATTTGTAAAAGATTACGGAGTACTCAGTCCAAATTTATTATAGAGTTTGATAGATTTCTGAAATGATAAGCTGACTTGCCAGATTTGTTTAAAAATAAGAAGAGACATTGAAAAGAGTTGACAATGCATTATACTACGTCCAAATCTGGGTTTCATAAAATAAAAGTTATAGTAATAAAAATAAAAAGTACACATATTTCTCTCTGTCTGCGCGAGATAAGGTTTCGGCAAGGACGCGATGGGATTTGAATACGATTTGTAAAAGTTTTAGTTAGATACGAAAACGACGCTCAGAAAGCGATCCTTATTTTATAAATTATCGCGCGGTTCTGAACTCCAAATAAAACACCGTGACTGACATTTTTAGGTTTAACTGTTATTTTAAACATCCGGAAACAGGTTACGAGGTTTAGTTCGGCCATATGTAGAATATATAAATTTTTCTTCGATAATTTAAATCGATTTCAATTAAAGGATTTCTAAACGTTTATATTTTATAAACGAATTTCATAGCGATCTTTTCAAAATTTTATTTGGACATAAAATAAAATATACTACATGAAAACTCGATTTTTCTCTTCTGTTGGAAAAATATTATTCAATAGATTCAGACATTTCTTGTTTCAAAGAAATCCAACTTATTTTGGATCCTGTACAATCAATTAAAGTTCAAAACGCAATATTACGAACTACCGCGACGTTACGAGCTCGTTTTAAATTAAATTATATATTCAAAGATCATTTTAATTTAGTAAATTCCTTATAAATTTCCATTTATAATTTCAATACAACATTTAAAACCATTTTTAAATATCAAATAAACAGTTAAAAATCTGGGCCATTACACATAGACCATAGTTTTGAAGTACTCGAATCCAGTCTTCAACCTTTCTACAACACCGATTTCCTAAAATAATCAATATAACATCAAACAAGTTTCCTTCATAACTCAAAAAGGAAAAACAAGTGTAATCAATTTCCTATGCCGTGAACTCTGCTTAGCAATTTCCTATGCCGTGAACTCTGCTTATCAATTTCCTACGTCATTCCTACACCGTGAACTCTGCCTATCAAATTCCTATGCCAATCCTACGCCCTGCCTTATGATGTAGGAAAAGCGTAGGAAATTTCGTCAATTTCCTACGCCCTGCCTTATGGCGTAGGAAAGATGTAGGAAATTTTGCATATAAAATTAGAATGTTTTCTACGATGACATGGAAATGGCGCAAAAGATTTTTACGCCTTCCACAGGCGTAGTTAAGATATAAAAGATGGTTGACGTCTTTTCTACGCTGCGAATTCTGCCTATCAATTTCCTATGTCTTTACTATGCCATACCTTATGGCATAGTAAAGGCGTAGGAAATTTCGTGAATGAAATTAAAATGTTTTCTGCAATGGCATGGAAATGGCGTAGGAGATTTCTACGCCTTCTACAGGTGGAGGTAAGACATAAGAGATGGTTGATGTCTTTCCTGTACCGTAAACTCTGACTATCAATTACCTACGTCATTCCTACGCCCTTCTTTATGGCGTAGAAAAGACGTAGAAAGTTTCGCATATAAAATTAGAATATGTTCTACAATGAAGCGAAAATGACGCAGAAGATTTCTCCACCTTCTACAGACGTAGTTAAGACATAAGAGATGGTTGGCGTCTTTTCTACGCCGTGAATTTTGCCTATCAATTTTCTACGTCATTCCTATGCCATGTCTTATGACGTAGGAAAGGCGTAGTGAATTCTGCGAATGAAATTAGAATGTTTTCTACAATGGCATGGAAATGGCGTAAGAGATTTCTACGCCTTCTACAAGCGTATGTAGGACATAAAAGATGCTTGGTGCCTTTCCTACACCGTAAACTCTGCCTATCGATTTCTTATGCCATTCCTACGCCTCGCCTTATAGCATAGAAAAGGCATAGAAAATTTCACATATGAAATTAGAATGTTTTGTATAATGGCGCAAAAATGGCGCAGAAGATTTCTATGCCTTCTACGGGCGCATTTAAGACGTAAGAGATGGTTGACGTCTTTTCTACGTCGCGAATTCTGCCTACCAATTTCCTACGTCATTACTACGCCACGCCTTATGGCATAGGAATGGCGTAGGAAATTTTGCGAATGAAATTAGAATGTTATCTACAATGGCATGAAAATGGCGTGAGAGATTTCTACGTCTTTTACAGGCGTAGATAAGACATAAAACATGGTTGACGTCTTTCCTGCACTGTAAACTCTACATATCAATTTCCTATGCCATTCCTACGCCTTGTCTTATGGTGTAGGAAAGATGTAGGAAATTTCGCCTATAAAATTAAACAATAGTGTGAAAATGACGTAGAAGATTTCTCCTATCAGTTTGCTACGCCATTTCTACTCCCCGCCTTATGGCGTAGGAAAGGCTTAGGAAATTTCCTATCATTTTCCTACGTCATTCCTACACCACACCTTAAGGCGTAGGAAAAACGTAGAAAATTTTGCGACGAAATTAGAAATTTTCTACATCTTCTGTAGGCGTAGGAAAGACATAAGAGATGTTTGACGCTTTTTCTACGCCATGAACTCTGGGCCTACCCTCCACCTTATGGCGTAGGAAAGGCGTAGAAAATTTCCTACGCCATTCCTCATCCCCGCCGTATGGCATGGGAAAGACGTAGGAAATTTCACGTATGAAAGTAGAAGATTTCTACATCCTCTATAGGCGTAGATAAGACATAGGAGATGGTTGATGCCTTTCCTATGCCGTGAACTCTGCCTACCAATTTCCTATGCCATTCCTATGCCCCGCCTTATAGCATAGGAAATTTTGCGTAGGAAATCAGAATGTTTTCTAGTAGTGAATCTTACCATCAGTTGCGACATTTGCCTCTTATTGTGCAGGTAACTAATTTCTTCCTTTAAGTTCCCAATATTGTCAGTGTTGAAGCATTTAAGTTTTTGTATTGCCCATAGTCTTCTGCTAAACTTACACTCCAAAAATATGTGATTTAGGGTTTTAGATGCTCCATTACATAACACACATTTGTCCTCATCAATAATTCCCTAACTATGTAACCGGTCTTCGGTGGGTAATCTGCCTAAAATTAATGGCCTTGTAAAGTACATGTGCCATTTTCGGTGGACATGATTTAGACCAGACCACTTTGCTCCATGTTACACTAGGATGTTCATGTCTGATGCTCTCTCATACATCTTTGAGTTTAAAACTACCATCAGCATCTCTTTATTCCATTGATTTCCACTATACATTTTAGTTTAAGTATTAATATTTTCTTTCTTTCCACACGTATTATTTAATTCGAACATGTGATGGAAATCAAGAAGCCAGATAGATGTTGAAAAAATAGAGGTGTCATTGTACACTCATTTTTGTGTATTTGTGTATATGTGTGTGTGTATGTGCATGTATCATGCATGTATGTGTTTGTATGTATATGTGATGTAGGGAATGCTTTCAAAAGCAGACCCACTAGTGTGTGGTCTATGTAGGAAATGGGAATGCTTTCAAAAGAAGACCCATTAGTTGTTTTATCTAACATGTAAGAATAAATGATACATACGTTCAAATCTGGGTTCTCAGCAAGTGGACTATGTGTCCATCTTCATCATCAATTGACTAAAATGATGCAATACATATATGATTGATGAAATTGATTTGAATGTTAATGCTTCAAAAACACTCATATTATGATGAGACATGCTAAGAAAACCAAGTGAATAGCCTTGCACAACACCAAAAATATAATGTAGAAAAAAAGTGAAAGAACCCAAAAAATGTGATAAAGCAGATAAATCGGTTCATAAGAAGAAGAAAAAGTTTTTACCGTGCTAATTGGATTTAAACAGTATATGTATTTTGTATCTATTATCTATAATAGAAAGTAAAATAGAAAAAATTATGAGTTGGATGCTTCTTCTTTTAATAAAGCTGATGTGTCGCTCAAACGAAGCCTCTCACCGTATCGAGAAAATCACTTTAAAATTAAGAAAAGTTCGTTCCGCACCGTCATTTTACCTTTCATCGTTTACCTAATTTCCATCCCCCGATTTCGACTTCAATCCGTTCAACGTGATCATGGCATAAATTAATTACCGGCCGCTGTTTCTGTTGGCCTTCCGTCTTCTGAAGTGGAGTCAGATTTAGATGGAAGTTGATTTCGACATTTGTTTTTGCCGCCGATCCGCTTCTTTTCCCACGACCAATTCGACTTCATACGATTTTTGCAAATCTGATGTTGGTGGACGCTACCTCTTCCGTTGATATGTAGTATGTTCTATTTTATCCCCTTTCTACTATTTTAATCTCCTGATTTACGGTTATGAAACTTATACTCCTACAGTGAAGAATCACGATGTCTATTTATATAAACTAGACAGTGCAGAAATCATTTTATTTATGTTGTTTGTTCTCTGTTCATACTGTCTCTGGATAGGAAAATGTTCTGTCAATTTCGTGAAAATCCTTAGTTTCACAATTGTTACATGTTTTATGTATAATTTCGTCTGATGTTACTGAGTTTTGTCTGGCATAGTGTTGTTTTATCACTTTAAATTTATCCATCTTCAAATGATCTGCACCTTAGAATTTAAACGTATTTTTCACAAACTTTTCACTAAGATTGGGTTGTAGGCATAATCAATCCTGTTTTTATAAATACCGTCTCTGCATAGGAAAATATTCCGTTGATTTGGCGAAAATCCGCGGTTTCACAATCGCAGATTGAAACCTGTATAAGTTCATCTAATTTTACTGAGTTTCATACAGCATAGTGATGTTTTATCATTTAATTTTTTTACGTCTTCACCTGCTCTTCTACTCTGGATTTACACTGTCTTTTTCAAAAACTTCTCGCTCAGATTGGGTTGTAGGCACAATCAATCCTGTTTTATAAATCTACCAGCATCTACTACTGTTTGTGCGCTTATTCAGTCAGATGTTTTGAAAATCCTGTTTGTATAATACATAGTTTTTAGATATTTGTTAAGTTTTTATCGTGTTTACTGTATTTTCTACAAAAATTATCCCAACATGCAGTCATTCAAGTATTTGCGATTACTTTTTATGTTCTATCATCGATTTAACTCTCCTCGACATTTTTATAGTACTTAAGTTTCTTTCAAAATTTGCTTAATTTGCAAACATGCCACCTATATGTACTAATATATTTTTGGATGGAGGATGTTTAACTATATTTTCCGTTTGTCTTAACTTTGTTAACCATTTCAAAATATAATTATGTTTTTGTTCTACGCGATCAGTTCTATTTTTACCTGTTACCAAACAATCATGTTAATAAATTTGTTTACAGATCAGATCAATAAGAGTAGTACCACAAAGAATGCTGACCAAAAGGAAAACATGTCTAAAGGTATATTTTTTTATTAAGCCTTTAATTTTTTGCATCTTATATTGGAATTTGTCGATTAGGATGGAATACTATCATAATATTTGATATTTTTTATGCATTGATCTACTTATTGGGCTTCATTAACATGCATGTTCAATAAAGTTTTGCTTTACTTGTGCATTTGTGCGTATTATTCATTTCGGTCTTCCATTTCTTTTGATTATACTTAGTAACGTACACTATTCCAGCATTCATTTTTGATAATGAGGAGTTGCATGTTGAGTCATCAGTAGAAAACTCATGCACCATAACATGCATTGCAAGGGACTGGTACTAAACTTAATTCGAGTACTCCATTTTACTTTGGAGTTAGGACGATCGTAAGTCCCTATGCTCATGGCCTTCTTTGCAATTAAACTTCGTTTTGTACGTCCACTTCTTACCTTCAGTATACACCACTTTACTTTTTAGCTCATTGTATCCATGATGTAAAGAGTGTTAAAATGGTATTTGATGGAATAATCAATTGAATATTAACAGCTTTTAGGTAAAAGCTATCACACTGAATATCTGGATAGCATCGCGCTCGGATATGGAGAACATCGTCAAAAGACAGGCAGCGATTTGGTCAAAGTCGCATCACGAACAAAGAAAGGCCCGAAACTCCTATTAGACGACCTCTTTTGGGCCTGAAAACAAAAATAACGGAGAAAAGCTCTGTAACACTTGTGGATCTCTGAATTAGCTACAGTTTGAGCTTTGGTTTGGCTCAATTGGACTTACGGTTTGAAAGTTACGCCTGTTTCCGTGAATGGGTGTAATCTGGCAATTTCTTGGATAAAGCAACGAAGAGTCACACGATCGGAATAGAGCTCATGCACCCTCGGATCGCCCCTCATTGGATCGCCCCCCTCGGCTCGTGGTACACCTCCTGATCACGACCCGACCGTGGACACCAGCTTCCCACTCCAGCTCACGACCAGACTTCGGTTCGTGGAGACCTCATCACGACCCAACCCCATGACCACGAACCGACCACCGAATCTGCTAATACACGCGTACATCTTGACCTATTATCAAGGCTATTCATACTCCTATTTTCCCGGATCGAATGCCACATACCCCATCACGAACCAGTCTTCCCAGAAGCTCTCCTACAGCTATAAATACACCATTTGAAGGCATTTTCAAGGATCTTTTTGGCTCTAATACCTCACGGCTTCCACTATTTCTCTCTGCAAAGCATTTTCAGCAGCAAAGAAGCCAAATTTCACATTATAACACGAGGATTTCGTGTATAATCTTATGATTTCTTACATCTTTTCATTGTAAACACGAGGATTTCGTGTATAAACCGAGAGAATTGTACTTGTAACTTCTTAGGATTTAAGAAGAGATAAAGTGGAAGTAGGCTTGGTTTGAGACGAACCACTATAAAAACTTCGTGTGTCTCCTCTTTATTTACTTTTTTCTGCACTCTGTGATTTGTGATCTTCATTTGGGTGTTAGGCCCAGATTTTGGTCTAACATTTTGGCGCGCCAGGAAGGGGGAGCACACGATAACTTCAACTTCTGCTTGGATTTTTTGGCTATTGGATAAATGGCAATCAAAAGGAAGAAGACTAGAACTTCTGCTCATGCTGATGATTCTGACGCTGAAGACACAAGGAACGAGGCAAGCCAGGAAGCTTCCTCTCATGGAGATCCTTCTGCATACTTGACCAGAGACGAGATGGATGGAGTTCTCACTGAACTGAGAGATCAAATTGCACGGCACGATGATCTCCTCTAGAAACAACAGGAAATGATCAACCAATTCTTCGCTCGGATGGATGGAAGACCGAGCAACGCTCATGTCATTGGAAATGAAGCCGCAGAAGCGGCTCGTGCATCACATGGACTCGGGGGCAACCCCCTCATTATTGGAAATGCACAGCGACTGACTTCAGCTCCAGATCAGATGGATACCGGAGCGCCAACTCTCACTCAACTGCAGCAGGGATCAGCTCGTGACAGGCCACCAGCACTGGGTCAGATCGCCCCTCCTCAGTTCGCTCCCTACGAACCACGATCCGGCCTTCACGAACCTGCCTCACGAATCGACCCCCTCAAACCAAGTCGGGTCGCCACCCTCGATCCGCGATCCCCAGGCAACAGCTCACCAACAGCTTCCATCCTCTCTTGCATTCAACGCTGGGGGCACTAGCTCTGATTTTGGTAGTTTGCAACAGCTTTTTGAAGGCAATTGACTCGCTGATCTGATTCAACGCCTCTCGAGAGGCCGCACCTATCAGAATGACGTGGATGATGTCAATCACAACCCATTCACTCAGGAAATCAGGAATTCGCGTAATCCCCCGGATTTCAAACTCCCACAGCTGGAGCCATACAACGGCAGGACGGATCCTACCATGCACCTGTTGCGCTACTAACGGCATATGGAAGTTCAATCGGCGTCGGAAAACATCATGGCTAAGTGTTTTCCCCTCCTTACTGATATAGCAGCCATGTGGACTCGGCAGCTAGCAACGGAATCGATCAACAGTTGGAATATGTTGGTCGCTCGCTTCCTTGAACGGTTTCGGGTCCACATCGCACGACCCAAGAACGTCATGTCACTCACCATAATCAAGAAGAGGCCTAGAGAAACTCTGTGTTCCTTTCTAGAAAGATTCAATGTTGCAGCAGCATCAGTTGATCGCCCTGAACAATCGATGGTACTGATGGCAGAGGTATCCGGCGTTCTGGATAATACAGAATTCAAAAAATCTTTGTACCGAGATCCACCGCGAAATCTCGGCGAATTCTACCTTGAAGCAGACAGATTTCTGCGGGAAGAAGATGCAACTTCCGAGAAGAAAGTTCTCGATGTCAACATGCTCAAAGATGGAGAACTGTCTGATTCTGGAAATGGCAAAGGAAAAGCCGCCGTCAAGAATGATCGCAACACTCATCCCCGGAGAGGGCCCAGATATGAAAAGTACACTGAACTCAATGCCCCACTCTTAGACATCTATCTGGACACGAATGGTGCTATCTCCTACCCAAAGCCTCCCAGGAGGGAGCCATCGCAAAGAGAACGTGATTCTGGAAAGCACTGCATATTCCACGACATGGACGGTCATGACACCAATGACTGTAGACATCTTCGTGATCTGATTGAGGAACGAGTTAGACGTGGAGAGCTACCCGAGTATGTGATACCACCAACAGCGCCCGCACTTGCGTTGCCACCTCCTACTCCCTGGAGAGGGAATGACCCTAGATCGAGCTCTCGCGGGCTCATCATCAACTGATCTGGATGAGATCAGCTTTCTTTTTCTGCATTTCTTAGGCTTTAAGATTTGTTTTTGCTTTCATTAGGTTTTCTGATTGGTTGAATCTGAGTACAAACGTACGGGGTTAGGATGTAGCCCCAAAGCGTGCTCTGGACTCGGTGTCAAACCAATCAGGATTTGATTTGGTTTTGCATTCCAAGCATGGATTATGTTTGGAGAATTTAAGTATCTTGTCAGGATGTGGCAGGATCCTCAACTTCGGTTAAAGTATGGCTTATACTTATTATGGAACTCTAGGTATGGATTATGCCTAGGGACGGACTATCTTGTCAGGCTGTGGCAAGCGTAGCTCTACTTCAGGTCTGAGTATGGTTTATACTCACTTTGGAATCTTAAGTATGGATTATACTTAGGAACGACAAATGGTCTTGTCAGGATGTGACGAAAGAAATCGAGTATGGATTATACTCGGTTTGAACTCCAGGGTATGGATTATGCCCTGCAAACGGTCTTGTCAGGACGTGATAAAAGAAATCGGGTATGGATTATTCTCGATTTGGACTTCTGGGTATGGATTATGCTTGGAAATGTTGGCCCTTGCCAGGATTTGGCAGGATGACTCAAACGTCCCTTGAGTATGGTTTATGCTCATTAGACGCCGAAGCATGGTTTACGCTTAGAAAATTTGAACAATATCACCAGGATTTGGCACGTTTGTTTTTCCTTTATCTCTTTATAGGTATGGATTATATCTATAGCTGACAGACCCGGCAAGGTCATGGCATTATCGAATTTCTATGGCTTATAGATTTCCTGGACTATCCAGAACACATCTTCCTTCAACCAGCAAGATACGTTCTGGGGTGCAAACTTGTTGACAAACTTTTTGGTAAAACCTGTCACACTGAATATCTGGATAGCATCGCGCTCGGATATGGAGAACATCGTCAAAAGACAGGCAGCGATTTGGTCAAAGTCGCATCACGAACAAAGAAAGACCCAAAACTCCTATCAGACGACCTCTTTTGGGCCCGACAACAGCAATTATGGAGCTTTGCTCCGTAACTCTTGTGGATCTCTGAATTAGCTTCAGTTTGACCTTTGGTTTGGCTCAATCGGACTTACGGTTTGAAAGTTACGCCTGTTTCCGTGAATGGGTGTAATCTGGCAATTTCCTGGATAAAGCAACGAAGCATCGCACTATCGGAGTATGGCTCATGCACCCTCGGATCGCCCCTCATTGGATCGCCCCCCTTGGCTCGTGGTACACCTCCTGATCATGACCCGACCGTGGACACCAGCTTCCCACTCCAGCTTACGACCAGACTTCGGTTCGTGGAGACCTCATCATGACCCTACCCCATGACCACGAACCGACCACCGAATCTGCTAATACACGCGTAGATCTTGACCTATTCTCAAGGCTATTCACACTCCTATTTTCCCGGATCAAATGCCACATACCCCATCACGAACCAGTCTTCCCAGAAGCTCTCCTACAACTATAAATACACCATTTGAAGGCATTTTTAAGGATCTTTTTGGCTCTAACACCTCACGGCTTCCACCATTGCTCTCTGCAAAGCATTTTCAGCAGCAAAGAAGCCAAATTCCACATTATAACACGAGGGTTTTGTGTATAATCTTATGATTTCTTACCTCTTTTCATTGTAAACACGATGATTTCGTGTATAAACCGAGAGAATTGTACTTGTAACTTCTTAGGATTTAAGGAGAGATAAAGTGGACGTATGCTTGGTTTGAGCCGAACCACTATAAAAACTTCGTGTGTCTCCTCTTTATTTACTTTTTTCTGCACTCTGTGATTTGTGATCTTCATTTGGGTGTTAGGCCCAGATTTTGGTCTAACAGTATCCATGATGTAAAGAGTGTTAAATTGGTATTTGATGGAATAATCAATTGAATATTAACAACTTCATTTATATCTAATCGGAATAATTCATTATGGCAAGTTGGCAACCTGATGTCTAGAGTAATAGAATGCAGCATGCACTAGCATTTCCTTTGATGTCCAATTTCTGATCACATGGAAATTGAATTAGCTTATAAAATGCAAATGCAGGTGTATACATACTTACTTAATAAGTAAAAATAGAAACCAAAGTACTGATTTTGTGGCATTTGACTTTGATGAGAGATGAGATCCTGCACAAGGTTCATTACATTTGATTTTGTTTGTCATTTCTTATTTTCTTCTCCAAGCAGACACCAAAATTTGTTTCTCACACTAATGTTATTGTCTAACGCTCGGTTCATTTATCAAAAACCATACCATTAACAACTAATCTTTTTTTTTAGTTTTATGATTTGGTCCTTTTGTTAGATCTCTTATTCGATCGATCATTTTACATGCTTTTTCTTTTGTCCTTATTTTTACACCAGTTTGTAGTTCAACATTTTCAAAACTCGCTATATTAATGCATGCATATTGTTTATGAAAATGCTAGACTTACATCACTGTTCACATCAATATAAACTTTGCTAGAGTTCATGTAATTGAATTCGAATAACTTCAATATTTTAGATTAATTTATTTTAAGTGTAACCATTTTTGCAATAAAATTTGTTCTGTTGTCTTATAAGAGCAAGAGTTGTTTCATTTTATCTAAACCAAATATTATGGTTAGAATTATAGTGTAGTTAAATAAACTAATTAATAATGATATTTCAATGAATGCTTAAACTAATGGATTAGCAATATGTTGTATGCCTCATGTTTGATGTATGTGCCATAAATCTTATTCGTAGTTGAGCATTGCATTACAATTGGCATTCGTTTGCATTTTACCAAGTTATTCATTTAATATTTTAACAAAATTCATGTTTATTAGTTTGTACTAGGCTAGACATGTGAACGGTGTACTAATTTTGATGTTTTAACTTAGTTTTTTCATTCTTTTCAAGCAGGTTTTCCATCTAAAATATTTGTGATATTATTGCATGTTGATAATTAAATATTTGGATAACAAATGAGAAAAAATAATTAAACTAATATTTTTCATGACAATTTTTTTGTTGGGTTGCACTTGATCCCAAGTGGCGGTGTCTCTTTCCTTGACAAAGTTTAAGAGTGGATTAAGGATTTTTTTTGAAATTTCGAGTGTTGCATAAGCTAACTTTTTTTATTTTTGTTGAGATGGTAGAGTTTTTTAATATTTTAGTAAAATGTAAACAATCATCATTGACAAAACATAATTTACACTTATTAGGTTCTGTTCTTATTAGAAATTTGTTTGTAGCAATTTACTTAATATGTTAGTTATAAGACATTTTATCAGGTCATTCTTTAATTATCCAAAATAAGAATATGTTCTTTCATAGTTCAACATAAATATTAATGAAGAATTATTATAAATACAAATTTAGAGATTTATCCAATTACGATAAATGTATAATCAAGTATGATTGTTGATAGAGAAGGTCCACCATTAGGTATTGACATAGCATTACAAGAAATGACAACTTTTGCAGTTATGGTTTGGTACCACTCATGAGGATGAGAAAACAATGAAAATAGTCATTAGTATCTCATTATGCTATTATCTTGCCATTTTGATACCACTGTAAAATATGTAAAATTGTTGTATGGGTCATTTATCCTTATTGTTATTTATGGTTTGTTCCTTCGCTGATGAATTGAATAATAATGCACAATCCTTCATTCTTATAGATATAAAAATAAAGTTTTTTTTGAAACTATCCATTAAAAGTATGACTGGGTTACAAGGATTTCCAAGAAAGAAATTAAATGTAGTAATCACATATTTTCCCACCATATTTTAGTAGCAAACTGTACTCAGTTTTTGTGTAACATGAAAATTATGTGTCCACTATATGAAACTATGCTATATATAATGCGTATACACTTTTAGTTTGGTGTGTTAATTAAACCAATAAATGGTGTTAGAGTACCTCCATAATTAAATACAATAAGACTAGAAAGCCTATTTATAATAAAACTTTACAATCATAAAATATGAATAAATTAAGGGGGCAGTATTGATTTAGTAGGAAAACAATAACTCATTTCCACCTTTTTATTCTTCAGAAATAGAAATAATTGCAACATTAGTGACTGAATATTTACCATTTCAATTTTTCTTTACTTTATCCAGTTATAGTACAAATATTGTTTCCACTTGAACTTTTTTTGGGATGACTGCCCATATATAATTCTGAATTGATTGCTGGTTCACATCTAAAGTATTTTTGTTAATAAACAAATAAAAAAACATAAATAAAAAAGGGTGGTTTTTTTTTCAAACAAGGAAATATATATACCAAAAAGGAGAAACAAGCCTTTCTCCAACGGCTCACAAAAACGATTTCGGCAAGCGAAACCGTGAACACACAAAAGGAAAATAAAATGCAAGTGCAGACAATACGAAAGAGGGAAGACTCCAAGTCAATGCCACGACGGAGCATCCGCCATAGCCAACTGAGCTACAAAGCAAACCAAATCTCCGCCAAACAGGGCAAGGTCCAAAACAAAGGGCAAGGCCTCCAATTGAAACATAGAGGGACACACTAGTAGATGCTGAAGGCCCATCAGCAACCCTCCAGCTCTCATAAGATCAAGTGTCGTTCCTGCATCAAGGTGGAACCTCGAAACCCAACTGAAACTCCTGTCAAACCAAAACAAATCCTAGATCTCGAATAGCTATCAAGGCGTCGGCTGGTCCAGCGGTCCGACCAAAGAGTAGAGAATCAACCCGCATATAGCACTAAAAGATCCTACCCGTCAACCAGTACACCAAGACCTAACCAACTAGCAAACATTGTCAGTAGGGGGGGGTTGGGGTGAAGGGAAAGATAAGGACCATAAAATCACACTATCCATACTAAACAGAAATCAGCCTACACCCTGTATGGGGTTGGGTGTTAGCGTTGAGATGTCAAAGTTAACAGCCAACCTCCTAGACCGGGAACCTACCACACATCTGAACGGCCTTCCCCGAAATGCTAGGAAAACATCGTTCCTAATTTTTCGGATGATGGTCGGAGGGTCCATAGCCTCTTCGTCATAGATTGCCTTGTTCCTCGCGCACCAGATGTGCCAACAAATCAAACAAGGAATCAGACGAAAGAGGCTCGCACGGAAACTTTTTCCTGAGATGCCAGTCCACCAGAATCTCAGGAATTCATCCAAAGAGTTAGCATTACAACGACAACCTAGCAGGTTTCCGAAATAATTCCAAACAGACCTAGCACAAACCCCAGAAATCAATAAATGAAAGGAAGTTTCGGTGCTACCAGCAATGCAGCACTTGCATCTGGAAACGAGCGGAATACCGATTCTTTGAATATTCTCATCTAGTGGCAAACCATTATGCATGGTTTTCCACATAAATAGAGACACCTTTGGTGGAATACGGACATTCCAAATAAAAGAGAAAAGGGGAAGCTCAGGCGTCGGATTCCGCACAGAATTCCACGCAGCAGAAAGAGAGAAGGAATTGTCATCCCATAAGGTACCCCCGCCATGAGCATCTGATAAGGCCTTCACGGATTGCATCCCTTTCCACGTTTCACTAGCGTAGGACGGGATACCAGAGTAATGCGAACTAGCCAACCTTCGGTACTTGGCGTGAAGGAACGTAGCCCAAAGGGAGTTGTCCGCTTCAAACCGTACCCAAAGCTTGCACGCAAAGGCCATACAAACGTCTTGAGGATTGCGGAGGCCCAGACCTCCCTCACTTTTGGGACGACAGATAACGCTCCAGGAGATCCAATGGTGACGAGTAGTGTCACCCTTCGATCCCCAGAAGATAGAGGACGCCAGGGAACGGTACGAGCGGAAAAAGGAAGCTGTGGGAGTCATAGCAGCAAAGACATGAGATCCCATGGAGTCTAGGACAGACCTAATGAGAACAAGCCTAACATCCTGAGAAAGTAGGGTAGCATTCCATTTAAGGATCTTCCCCCTAACTTTTTCAGCGATAGGATCGAAAAAGGCGTTGAGCTTCCTTCCTCGATATAAGACAATGCCCAGGTAAGGAAGCAGAAGCGAGGCTACCTTAAAGGTAGTATAAGACTCGATCAAAGTAGCCCTATTAGCCGTTAGATCTTTCGCGGTAACAAAGCAGCTTTTGGAAGAGTTAACTAGTTGCCCCGAGCATCGCTCATACTGCCGAATGAAGCCCAAGAGGCCTTGAAAGGACTGACGACTGCCATTAGTAAAAATGATGATGTCATCAGCAAAGGATAAGGAAGAGATATGAGGACATCCCCTAGGGATGTCGAATCTGTGAATCTGCCCAGCAATCGTAAGGGAGTGCAAGCCCCGAATAAAAGCCTCAGCGGCAAGGACGAAAAGGGTAGGAGAGAGGGGATCTCCCTGACGAAGTCCTCTCCCCGATCTGAAAAAACCAGTGGCCGATCCGTTGATGAGAACGGAGAACCAACAGTTGGATATAAGCCTCCAAACAACATCAATAAGGGGCTCAGGAAAACCGAAAGCCCAAAGGATCTTGACGATGAAGAACCAGGACAAGCGATCATAAGCCTTAGCCATATCCAGCTTAACAACCACATTCGACCCGCGGACCTTCCTATCGATCTGGGAAATCAGCTCCTGCATTAAAAGGACGTTATCGGTGATTAAGCGTCCTTTTACAAACCCAGCCTAGGAGGGAGAGACAAGACGCTCAAGAAACGGAGCTAACCTGGAGGTTAGAACCTTCGAAATAACTTTGTTAGAGAAATTACATAAACTAATGGGCCTAAAGTCGGAACAATAGGAAGGATTGTCACATTTTGGAATGAGGATCAGGTTGGTCGAAGTCCACCCCGTGGGTAGTTCTTCACCGGAAAAGAAGGACTGAATGGCTAGACTGAAGTCCCGTTGGATGATAGGCCAAACACTCCTGTAGAAAATCCCGTTGTAACCATCAGGTCCGGGCGCACTGTCCTTGCTAAGAGAAAATACGCAAGCACGTATTTCTTCCGAGGTAGAAGGAGCGGCAAGGTCCGAGCTATCCGATGGGAGGATCAGCCGAGGAATGAAGGCAAGAAGGGAAGGATCAGAAACCGAAACCGAAGGAGAGCTAAGGAAAGATTGGAAGTGGGATAGAATAGTATCTTTGACCTCTGCAGGAGAGGAGGTCATAGATAAATCTGGGAGGAGAATCTGGGAAATGGAAAGACGTCTATTCTTCTTACGAATAGAGGAATGGAAAAAACTAGAGTTTGAATCGCCTTCAATAATCCATTTGATCCTGGCTTTTTGGCGCAAATGATCTTGCTCAATGCGAAGCTCAGACGAGTAGGCTAGTTGGGCAATCGCCCACGCTTCCTTATTGGCAGAAGAGGGTGCATCATCAAAAGCCGCTTCCGCTAGAACAAGGGTTTCTTCAGCAGCTCTAACGCGATCATAGATGTTCTTGAAAACAAACTGATTCCACACCTTAAGACAAGTCTTAAGACGTTTCAGCTTGCGAGAAAACACAACACAAGGGGAACCGCTCAACGGGGAGATCCAAGATTCTTCCACAAGGCTGTGAAAGAAGTGATGAGATCTCCACATACTTTGGAACCTAAAGGAGGACGGGCTGGAAAGCAAAAGGGAGGTGCAGGAAAGAAGCAGAGGGGCGTGGTCGGAGAAAGTGCGATGGAGGTGAGAGACGGAGTAAGAGAAGGGAAGACCGAACCAACCTTCTGAACCGAAGACCCTGTCAAGCCTCGAGAGGATCCGGTTAGGACCTTCTTGGTTGTTACACCAAGTGAAAGCCGAACCGATAAAGGACACTTCCGCAAGACCCGAACCGATAATGAAAGCGTTGAAGTCCGCTATCGCAAGGCGGTTAACAACAATTCCTCCTCGTTTCTCTGCTTGGCTAGCTACTACGTTGAAGTCACCACCCACTACTGAAACAGAGAAACCTAAGTCGGAAAGAGAGAGGTAATCGGCCCAAAGGGCTTGCCTGTCAAACCTGTCGCATTTTGCATAAACCGCCGAGAACAAGAAGGAAGACGAGAAGGAGGAAGACGAACAAGCTACAGACAGCAGCTGGTCCGAGTCGAACAGAGGCTGAACTACAAGGTCTTTGGACCATAAGATCCAAATCTTGTCGGAGACGTTGGCTTTGGCACCACCAAGCCAAGGGACAACAAAGACTTGGTCATTGCTTCCGGTCTCATCATAGGTTCCAGAAGAGCTACCAACCAAACGGAATGCTTCTTGACAATGCGCTTGAGTCTCGCCAGAGACTCATTATTGCCAATACCACGGACATTCCAGAAGAGGATGTTCGCCATCAAAAACCGGGAAGAAAGCGAAACAGCAAAAAAAAAAAAAAAAAAAAAAAAAAAAAAAAAAGAGGAGTTGACAACACCCACCACCAGTCTCACCTACGATATAAAGGGTGTGTCGAGTAGATCTAATGATCTGCTCGGACGCTGCTATAGAGCGTGTGCGAATGGTGCGAGGGGTGCGCGGGGCCGGACTACTACGACACATAGACGAACGACTAGTCGGTCCGGACGAGCCAGACGAGCCAACAGCAGCAGAAGGTGATAAGCTGGGACAAGAAGGGCAAGAATTCTTAGTAAGACGAGATAGCCGACCGTTAATGATCGCTATTTCAGCCTTACTAAGCAAAGGATAAGAAAAAATAGGGGGGACAGACTAGAGGAAGACACTAAAGAACACGGGACGAGATCGGGAAGAGAAGGGGGTGAGGAAGTGGAGTTGCTCGACCAAGGCAACGCCGATTGCTGTAAGAACTGTACCGACGCCGAGCTGTCATGAGGTGGACAGATCGGACTAAAAGGTAGAGTTCTGAAGCTAACAAACCAAATCCGACTCCAAAGACAAGCGAGGAAAGGCATGGACGAAACCGATAGCGATTCAGTAGGGGGACATGTAGTTGCCATGTAGCGAGAAGCGGGAGTGCTCACTAAATCGGAACTACGCGTGCCAAAACTAATGTATCGCGGACAGACATAAAAGGACCCAGCAGCCGACGAATACGAGAAAGCAGCTGAGGACACGAACTGACTACTGTCTAGCCTGCTGAGATCCAAAACAAGCAAAGCCCAGCGAAGCACCACGGACAGAAGAAACCAACCAAAAAACCAATCCAACAAGGCTAGGAACCAGCAAGCGTGAAGACTCCCCGCACGGGATGAGAAGGAAAACACCCACAAAAGAAAACTGACAAACCAAAGATAGGTAACGAAAAGGAGGAGACCATTAGCCAAAAAAAAATGGAGCGAAAAAACGCAAGATCCATCAACGGAAACCACTACAAGGTACTTAAGCAGCACCGCAAAACCCCAAAAAACGCACACATGACAAGGCACGACCACAGTCGATAGAAGTGTAGCCGTGTCAGGGAGCTTGCACAAAGACGTGACAGAGCTCAATAAAACAAAATCACAAACATAATGCACATAAGAGCTCACGAGAAGAGGGAGATCAGGAGGAACAAATCAAATGAAAAAAAACTGATCAAGAACATCCTTCAGGGAAAGAGAAGGGGGGGAGAAAGGCCCAAATAAACCATAGCGACCAAAACCACAGAAATCAAGCATACATACCTTGCTGGCAATATGAGCATCAGGATAGAAGCTGTTATTGCCTACAAAAGCCACCCAACCAACACAAGAAACTGCGTCTCCCATAATAGGAGCATCACCAACACCCTTAACCGAGCCTATGGAACCACTGACTCGCAAAGTTGCCACGCCAGACGAGGAAACCTTAGGTTGCAAACGCTGTCTAGATTTCAAGGGCCTTCTCTTACGCCTTAAGGCAGAACAACCCAGCGAACCAAGAGAAATAGAGTTGCCACAAACAAGAACAAAGGCCTTGGAAGACGGGGGAACCTCTCCCACACAATCTGAAGATGCCTCGCGGTCCAAAGCAGAGAAGGCGTTGGACAAAACTAGGCCTGGAGCAACCTTCTTGCTTGCCGAAGCATTCTTCTCTGGAAGCACAGAAGTACAAGAAGCTGATAAGGGAGAAGTCGTTCCCACCTGCCTCTCTTTACAAACAAGACGACGACCACGACGCCTAAAACAAGGACCCTGCAGATCTGAAAATACACAAGCACTAGGCACCTTTTCTACCATCGAAGGATAGTGATTCGACGGGGTGATTAAATCCCCACCATTCACTAGTTCGGGGGAGATGAGCTTGCCAAAACCCGGCTCAAACACACCGCCACAAGCAAGAGAGCCAACCAAAAACCATGGTCAGCCACTATCGGAGCATGCTCCGCTGATTTGAAGCTTAAACTAGGGGAAAAGTGGGTGATTAAATCCCGCTTTCCCATAATAAAGGCAGAGTGGCCACTAGATCCAAGACCCGCAGCAGACGCAGGAAGGTGAGC
The DNA here is from genome assembly GCA_030737875.1 of Allium sativum. Classification (NCBI taxonomy): domain Eukaryota; kingdom Viridiplantae; phylum Streptophyta; class Magnoliopsida; order Asparagales; family Amaryllidaceae; genus Allium; species Allium sativum. The sequence goes on from CM060912.1 coordinate 802,541,746, forward strand.
AGACCCACGAGGGGGGAGAGAGCTTACCAGAGATGACTGGTACACCGGAGTGAGTTCTAGAAAGGAGCCCTCTATATCCAAGAAGCGGTGGCGATTGAGTCTCACAAAAGAATCGAGAGAGAAAACCCGGACCTCAATCGAAGATTGGCTAGTGAAAATCACCGCCACTGAATAGTCCGCCACCTGAAGCAGCGCATTAGCAATTGCGTCAAAGCTTGGGCATAAAGAAATAAACTTTCCAGAACACACAAAAGCCCTTTCAGAAGAATAGGAGACCATGCCTAGAGCAGATCTGGCGGAAACACAAGAGAGAAAAACAAGAAAAGAAGAAGCACAAAACTGGCAGCAGAGATGCGGGAGGAGAAGGAAAGAATCAATAAAAAAGGGTGGTTAAAGAAGCATAAGTCCATGGATATAATTTAGGGACTATGCCTTTACTATACTTTTTGAATCGAATCATAATACATGAATCTTATGCATAGGTTTAACTACAACATATAAAGGAAACTAATGAAATAGGAAAGTCATAAAACAACAAATAACCGAAATTGATGACAATTTTATGACTAAACAAATCGCATGTAGTCACTTTTCACATTCAAGCAAGTTTGGGCCGCTTTACAGGAATTTTTCTTGATCAACACATTTACTAATTTACTACATTAGTTGTATGGTTTACAAGTTTTTCCTTATCCAAGAAAATCCCTTAAATTGATTCTCCGGTTACCCACCCAGTAAGTTGCATATAGGCTTAAACAAATTACTATTATTAGAAGAGAATAATTATCGTTGGTGCAAAAATCAATATTTTTAAAGTATCCAATAATAACTATATAGGCGCTATAGTTAAGACTCCATTATTTCCAATAAAAATAGTGTGCTGCTATTGCCACCCCAGTTTCCTCTCCTGGCCACCAAAACTAAAAGCACCCCGTTTAATAACATTCTACCCTTCTGGCTACCGCAATATTAAAAAACTTAAAATGGAGAGGCCACCGCAATCTTCAAAAAAAAAAAAAAAATCCCCTTCCCTCCTGTCACGTTGTTGATACTAATTTGAATGCAATATATGTGCAACATTTTCTTAATCGTTAAAGCTGGTTTTGTTTGTTGATCGTTGGCCTACAGTACGTGGTTTGACACAAAATTTCTGTTGTTTTCAACTATGAAGACCAATGTAGAACGACATTAAAATGGAAATCCCCTGTTCAGTTGCAAACTGTCAAAATCACATTCGTCATATGGTTGTTGATCACTGATGAAACATCTTGCATATATACAAAATTATTTTTTCCATAGTGCATAACAACCGTTTACTAACTCCATTTTCGGTGAATAACCAATGAAGCCTTTTTTTTTGTCTCTTACAAACGAATTGGTGAAATTTTCAAATATATAAGTTAATAGTTCCTTTCGGCTATTTACAATCGTTATTTCAATTTATATTCGGTTGTTAGTAACCGAATTGTGGGTTTGCACTTCTAGGTGTTTTGGTCGGTTGTGTACCACCGTGAATGTGATTGTTTTTCAGTTTCTTACCACCAAATACTGACGAAATAGCTAGCTTGAGCAATTTGTATATTTTTGTTCGGATGTGTGCATCCGAAATTTTGAATTACTCTCGGTGATTGACGATTAAGTGAATGAATAGATTGTGGTGGCTAGAAGTATGTAAAAAATAATCATGTTTATTAAATTTTTAAGGTGGCCAGGAGAGGAAACCGAGGTGTAAATAGTAGCACCCTAAAAATATGAGTCCCACCATGTAAAATCTAAGTTAAAAATTATAATAGTGATGCAACATTGTGCGTGTTTCATGTTTTATGTCATCGCTTTTGGGCTAGATTTTTTTCTACGCTGTAGCGGAAGCGTTTACTAGAAAGAACTGGTCAATTATTGCATTTTGGATGGTAGTTTCATTATACAATCACCATTAGTAATGCAAAACTGATATGCTTATTTACGCGACTCCTTTTTTTTGTGCAACTGGTGGAAAAATTGTTTAAGTGTGTAATACAAAAATTTAAGAATTTTTCTAATGATGTTAATGTGTAAAACTATTTTGATTGAATAGAGATACATGCCTGTTATGTTCTCATCATGTCTACTCCGATCACATCATTTGATTTGTTGATAATCTTTAGGCTAGATGACTGATTTTTGATTCTCAAAAATCTAAAAATTTAGCACAAGAAGCATGAAATATTATGCATCTAATGTGGATTAAACCAGAGTATTCTATTAATTTAGGTAATAATTAGAATACTATAACAGTTAGCGAGGAAGTTAAAGCCATAAATTGCAGCTTGAATATTGAAATGTAGGATACGTACTCAGAGTCAAAGGAGGCAGGGAAAGAGAACAAAGTAATATCTGAAGGTTTTAGGCCAATGCATACATCTTTATCTTTCTTTACTAATAATCGGAATATGTTTGGTGCCACACTTTTTTGGTGTACACGCAAACTACCGAAAATGCCCTTTATTCGAAATTATGTGCTACATTTCCTCTTTGCTGAATCAAAATAAATTGCTCTGTTTCCAGAAACAGTCAATTCTTTAAAATTCTCATACTTATTCCTATAATATTAATTCTCTATTTCCAGAAATAGTCAATTCCTTAAATTTCTCATATTCATTCCTATAATATTAATTGCTCTATTTATAGAAACCATCAATTTTTTAAAATTCTCATATTCATTCCTATCTACATTTTTAAATGCTCTTTTCTAGCATTTATTGCATTTCCGATAAACATTGAATCGGCTAAAATTCGGTTACCCGTGCATGAACAGTTCAAGATATCACCTTAAATTTTGCAACTGGACGATTTCTTATTTTTAAATGTTTGAACTCTATAAATATCGCATAAGATTCTCCACTCCACCATTACTCCTACTGTTCTCCACCGTTTCTCTTTATAATAATAAAAAAAGAGCTTTGTAAAATTTTATAGCATTTTACGTCGGCTTACACTCGCAAACATGTTTTGATAAATTAGGATGTTCTGCCTTTTGCTTTGTCTCTTTACTGCACTTATTTTTTGAGCGATGCTGAGCAAAGTTGATGTTTTCAGACAACTTTTCTACTTTAATAAATATAATTAAACTTAAAATATTCGGTTGCTTTATTAACTTGATGAAGCTTCTCATTTTCTAACATGACTGGAAGGAGTTTGGTGATTTTGGTTGGAGTCGCGGCTGAGGAGTGTGATGGTAGTAGGGAAGATTTGTCTCCTGTGTACGTTGTAGTAATTGCGATGAGGTGAATTCATTCAGAATGTGGCCATTTGTGCTGGTAGGGGAGGCCACGGTGACGTTCTTGGGGCGGTCAATGGCAAGGAAGTTGATGATCAGTTCGGCGACATTTTAATGTTTGCAGATGGGGAAGAGGATCCGATAGAAGGCTTAGAGGTCGGAGGAGCTATGGCAGCAAACGTGGAGGTTGGCAAGGGCGGTGGAGAGCCAGATCTGGTGGCTGACGGAGGTGCGGGTGTGCGAGGGAGGGATGGTGGAGAGGGTGCAATGTGCTTAGATGAGAAAGTTTAAAACAACTAGGCCATGGATTATGCTTATCTATAGAAGTATTTAAAATATTGACTTTGATATTTTAAAAATAATAATCCACGCGTGAAGCGCGTGCCATGATCACGCGCGAAGCGCATGCTACGACCATGCGCGAAGCGCGTGCCGTGACGCTCGTTTCTTATAGTTATGCTTTTAACTATATTATGATTATTATACCTTAAACATAACATGATGGAATGAATTTAGGATCAGTAAGTTTGACACCAACAAGTTCGAGTCTTATAACCTTATGGTTTTTTTTGCATCATTTTTTCGTATATTATATAGAATTTTATATGCATATACATCATCTGTAGAATTCTACATATTATGATGTTTGTTACATGCATAGGCTACTATGAAAGAAGAAATGAAAGAAGCACAAAGAGATGAAGAAAGAGCACAAAAAGTTCAAAATCTAGCTGTAGAGGTAAATGCATTCTACATTCACTTCATGTAAATTACATAAAACTATTGTTTGACACAAACAATCACCACTTAGTTGATTGCAAGCTTAGTGAGAAGAACATGGAGGGAAGGTAAATTTGTAGTAAGGTCGCAGGTATTCACTACTGGACTTAATTTATTTTTTATATCGTCCAGGATGGATCTTTTGATGGTGCATGTTTTAAATTTATTCATACATGAACTAAAGTGATTTGTTTGATCCATATTTTTGGGTACTGCAACAAACAAAAAACAATCATTAAATATATATCTACAAGCCATCAAAAGATTTTTTTTACTTTTGATATGAATCATTTACGGACTTAAAGTTGCATTAATTTCTTTTCTGCTTTAAAATAGCATTACTGTGTTTTTTGCATGTGCGATGAATCTTCTAGAAAAAATATGGCAGTTTGAGATAAATAAGTTATACAAGCTAGCCTAGAATCATGTAGTTATAAATTTTTCTGGCAAAACGGAACCATTTTGGCATGGTTTTGAAGCTCACTGCACCTACATGGCACGCTTACCACTATATGATTTATAGGATTTTCATATAGTGTTTTTAAGCATTCAAAATTAATAGTGAGCATATTTGCAGTTTATTTCATTGTTTCACGTATTAGTTTTATTGTGAAGTATCATCCGAATTCAATTTAATATCATCTGTTGTTATTTGCAGCTTACTCCATATTATTGTGCTCATTACTGTTCAGTGAATTATCAGTAAAGTATGATGATCTGAGGTAAATATGGTTGTAATAGCTTTAGCCTTTAAGTTCAATTATTTTTCATTTAATTGAGGCATTTGTTACAAATTACAGGTATTAGTCTGCATTGTTGGATTCACTAAGAATGAAGCCTTAGCTCTTATACAAAGGAAGTGTCAATTTTATTTGGTCTAGCAATTGAATCATGGGGCGCAGACCGATGTTCTACTTTGGTATGTAGCAAGAAGCCCACCTACAAACTTATAACGTCAAAGAAAAAACTGACATAGAAATTGTACAACATAAATGTTTTGTTTGAAAGTGTTAAATTGCCAAACTATCAGTGCTTTGTGGTTGAACCTGTGCTTTGAATGCTCAACTCTACTGAGGTATCGACTGTACCATTCTTAGATATGCTTTCTGTTCTCTTAAATAACTCTAAATTTTTATTTGGTTTTGTATGTAAGCTTGCTTAAGAATATATCTATTCTGTTTGCTGATAGTGGATGAAGTTATAAGTTTAATTTTTCTATAGGATTTGGGGATTATTAATTTTCACCGATGGATACAAATTCTATCTCCGTTTCATCATAAAACCAAGGGAAAAGGAGGGATGTATTTTTTCCATAGCTTAATTATGAGTCAAGCAAGAATATTGAATGTTCCTTTTAGGCCAAAGATAAATACTTAGATGGTCCACATAGAGCTATTAGTGCTAGAATCCAGTTTTAACTGCATCAATTAATCATACAGGAAAAACATTAAAGTAACTAAATTAAATGAAATGACATTCACATAACATGAGGTTGTTAACACGATACACCCTTTTGTCCTTATTAAATAATCATTTATCAAGGTTGCGCCTAAAAATAATATACTAATGAATAAGATAAAACAATGAAGCTTAACATCTATTTATGTTGCATAAACCAACCCACCGACTGTATTTTCAAAACTTCACATATCCCTTGCAAATCGATTATACATCATAACTTTTTTTCTTTTGGGAAAGGAATCAATATTACCTTATCACTAAAAAAATTCATCAATATGCAAGAATTTTGTTCTATGTTATCTTATGCACGACTACAATGAAATAGTGTTGTCTCTGCACACCTACATCGAAATAGCTAAAATGTCGTCTTACAAATACTGTAACACCACAAACTTAAATAGCTTTATGGTCTACGCCTGTATTTGTTATGTTTTTTTTTGTTTAACACATACCTTAGAATGTTAATGCAATTTACAACAGATTACGAATCCGTATTGGATCAATAACTTTCATATATCATCCCATTGTGCCTCGTGTTATAAATTTCTACTGTAAATATAATCTTTAAGTTTTTATGTGTGTTTAATTAGATTAATTAGTCATAACACATTTACAAAACTAAAATTCCTTACCTTTTTTAACCACAAATGAACAAGATGATGCCACATTCCATTCATGGCAAAACTTGCTTCCTTCTTTTACCTTAATTCCTTATTTTTTAATTCTGTTTTACCTTTTTAATTCTCTGTATAATTGGCTCTTTAGATTATCTATGCTTTATGCTTTTGTTTACAGTCACGCACTTCACTACATTATTTGCTTTCAACTTTCACGTGCATGCCTCTCTTACTGCAATTACTTATAGTTGACTACTCTTATTTACACCTTCAGTTACTTGTGTACAACTTCAAATATCTCAAAATCTACTTACGACAATATATACTTATTGACTCTCATGTTTATTGTTTTAATTTGCGTTTCCTATATCATATCGTTTGGCTTGGTAATCAATTTAATCCCATGGCTCTACATCGAAAAATGTATGAGTACTTCTGCATTTTATTTACTTCTGTTAGATTGCAATGTTTGTTGTCTTAGTAATTTTCAAAAATGATTGTCTTACTTTCACATGTCAATATATTAATCAAAAAAAGGTTGTCTTGCTTTCACATGTCAATATATTAATCAAAATAGACAGAACGGAGATAAGTAATTAACTTCTGGTATTTTATAACACTTACAATAGAACATATTTTTGATAATTTAAAAGGAATTATTTATAAAATATTAACTATTGTCACAGTTCATTTGGTGGAATATTTTTAAAATAATATGTATAGACTTTGTAAAAAAAATCGTTCAAACTAAAAGTATTGTTACTTCCATTGAGGTAGTTATTTCAATGCATTTGCAACATGAATCAGAGTTTATGACTTCTTATTTTTATATTTAGTAGATCATTACTCATTCTTATTTTGTTTTCCATTATCTGCCGTCTTTGTATTTGTTTGTAACTTATAAAAGATGATCGTTTTTAAACGGTTACATTAATCATTGAATCCTTATCAAAGTGTACTTCATTTTAATTAATGAAATACATATAACAGATATGCAAATCTGCATAGGGCCATTTAGCATGAAAGACGGTTGGCGATGACCATTCACACAATTCCAAATCAAAATTTTCAGAAATGAGACACAATTTAAATTGTAATCAAGGGTCTTTAGTATCATGTGTAGCTAAGGTAGTATCCAATTTGTGTTTTGTAGTTTAGAACATACAGATTATCCAACTTTTGCATCATTTTTAATCAAAAGACGCATTACATATTTGATTACATCGTTGACCCACAACTTGGTATGTGAAGTTTGAAATTTACATCATTGTGAATTTATGATATATAGCACTCTCACACCATCAAATTTACAAGCTACTTTATGATATTTCGCACCTCCTCATTTTAGACTAACTATTTCAACAGATCATCCCTGATACTATTTGATGGTCGATCAACACAGTAGCACGAGCTCGAAAGATCATTTGACTGAAAAATCATTTATGAGAAACAGGCTAGGATTAATTCTCCATGCTTCATAGTGGATACCTATGATTAAAATTAGCTCTTAAATTGCAAATTTATTAGGTAGGCTTTATCATGTGTTATCCTGATGTTAATTGGTTGAAAACAGTCATTAAAGTTTACATTAGTCTAATCTATAAATCTCAGTATCCCTACTTTTTTTTTTTGAAAAGGTAAAAATCATGGGCTAAAGCCCAAAAAAGCGGGTACTAAGCCCCAGATACAACCCAGTCTCAAAAATAGGACATGGCAAACCCTAGCCGACATAAACCATCGAGACACTAGGGAGAAAAGAAACAGCAAAAATGGCGGTCTTCCTAGAAGGCGCCTCCTCCAAAATCATGGCGGTTTCCAATCGAAGCTGTCCATGGCTATACAGTTCTTCTCTGTTGTTCCAACCTTTAGATTCTCTGCAGAGTCTCTCAGCCACCACCTCCAGTTGCTAGGGTTATGGTTCTGATGATCGATGAGTGACGAGAGGTTCAAATCCATCAGGTCTGAGCTTCTCAGGCTATCAAAGCTTCTCTTCTTCTCAGAAAGTTCTCTGAAGTCTTCCTTAGAGCTTCCTCTACTACTCTCGCCTTCAGACCAGCCAGATAAGTGATAGATCCGTTGATTAATCGGGCTAATGTAGTGATTGTCTCCATTTTTTTGTAAAAAATTTATCTTTTCTCCTGCTTTCCCTTTATCCCGATGATTGTAGGAATCAGCATCTTTTCTGGAGGAGCCTTCTCCTGCTTCAGGTAAAAACAAGCAATTACTATTCGAGATACACTTATAATTACGCACTTTTGAAGAAAAGTTATGTCTACTTCCCACGCAGGAATCATGGTTGAACACAGTGTTGGTGGGAGCCCCAGAGAGAACAGATCTGTCCATATCTCCCTTGTTAGACTCTAAACCCTTGCTGTGAGATAGTTGTTTTCCACTATCTGCATCAGGTAAAGAAAGGGTATAAATGTTCTTACTATAATAAGTGTGAGAATTGAGCTCAGATATAACATGTTTGCTCCCCTTGTTGCAAGGAGTACTGGATGCAGTAGATAGCTTATTTGCTTCTCCAGAAGAGAGCTTGGAGATCAGTTTATTAGTGCTCTGCTTACCATTCAGTAAGAAATCCTCAACTAGCTTTTCACTGTCATCAGTAATAGCATGATAATTCTGGTTATTCAGCTTAATCTGCATGCTCTTGTTAGCTTTTTTCAATATGATATTGCTATCATACAGAATAGTATTCCAAAGGTTCATACAATTGGTCTCTTTGCCAGTGTGTAACCTTTGATTTCTCTCCCTCCAAATGTAGTATATACTTGCAGTGAGTAAAACACAAGCTTTATTAAATTTGGTGGACTTAGGCTTGAAATATTTTAAGATATATTCCACACTGTCCCTTATGTTTAAGGTAGCATGATTATGATTGAAACCCAAAGTATTTTTGGCATTAAACCAAACATACTGGGAGTACACACAATCAAAAAATAAATGTCTGGAGCTTTCAATATCGTTTTTGCAGAGAAAACAAGTATTTTCAGAGTTTATATTCCACTTACAGCATCTTTCTCTAGTAGGGAGTTTGTTTAAAATAGCAAAATAAGCACAATGTGCCATTTTGGGGCAGTTAGATTTTCACCAAATGACTTTACTCCAATCAATTTCTACCTCTACCCCTTGCAGAAATTCCCAAACTTTTTTGAAAGAAAACTTGTCTTTAGAACATAACTTCCAACACCAATGATCTTTAAAACAATTTTGATCAATGTGAATATCCATTATAGCATTTTTAAAAATCAAAGCTGCAGGGCTATTTAGAAAGCTCCAACAGTTATTAATGATGATGTTGTTCACATTGTCATTGACCCCACCCAAAATATGTAAATTCTCCCAGCCTAGCAGATTAATAAGAGAATTACCATTGATCCAGGGATCAAACCATAAACTGGTTTGATTGCCATCTTTTATTTTTCTGTAAATAAGCTTTCTACCCATATCTCTACAGTCTAAAATGTTTTTCCAGATATAAGAATGGTAATTCTCCTTTCTGGCCAGCCAAAAATTTTTATTTTTTAAATACTTAGCTTTCATCCATCTGGCCCAGAGAGATTTACCTTCAAGAAATTTCCAAAACAATTTATATTTACTAACCTCAGCTATATCATTTATATTTCTAAGCCCAAGTCCACCAAATTTCCTAGGTTTGCAAACTTTATCCCAAGCAACTTTGTGCTGCTTGCCTCTCCATATAAAATTAGAACAAATTTTATCAATTTTATGAATAACATTGGCTGGAATGTTGTGAGTTTGAACCCAGTACATGATCATAGCAGTGATGACAGTATGAGTGAGTTCAATCCTGCCTGCTAGAGATAAGAGTTTACTAGACCAGCCATCTAATTTACCCTGAATCATGTCAATTAATCTAGAGCAGTCCCTATCATTAATTTGATTAATACTTAAGGGGAGGCCAAGGTATTTAACAGGGAGATTTCCTTCCTTAAATTTAAAAAGCTGAAGAATTTCATGCTTAACTAAAACATCCTTACTGAAATATATTTTGCTTTTGTTAATGTTAACAGCTAAGCCAGCATACTTTTCCATATTGTCTAAAAAATTTAACACAACAATAGCACTTTTTTTATCAGCCTTAAGAAACAAAAGCATGTCATCAGCATATAATAAGTGGGTGATATGAGGCTTAACTCTGTTTATAGGTTTAATGTTCCCCCTTAAAACTTCTAACTCCATTTGCATAGAGAAATATTCCATAACAATGGAGAATAAGTAAGGAGATAGAGGATCTCCTTGCCTTATTCCTCTATTGCTATGTACAAAGCCTTTGGGAGAACCATTAACCATAACAGAGTATGTTACATTGCTGATGCATTCCCTAATCAATTCACAGAATTTGTTATCAAACCCCATTTTCTGCATTAAATAAATGATAAAATTCCTATTAATTTTATCAAATGCTTTATGCAGATCTATTTTAATGCACATAAGGTTTTTATTTCTCATATTAAAGTTTCTAATTAACTCATGAGCTAGTAAAGAGTTTTCAGATATCAATCTACCAGGAATAAATGCACTCTGATTCTCAGAAATGATAAATTTAAGAAAGCACTTTAACCTATTGCAAAGTAGAGATGAGATAATTTTGTAAACAAAATTGCAACAGGCTATAGGCCTATAATCATCAAGACCAGATGGGTTTTCCACTTTTGGGATCAGGGTTAGAAATGTATGGTTAGTGTTTTTCAGTAACTTTCCAGAGTTATAAAATTCAATTACTGAATCACACAATATAGACTGCATTTCAACCCAATGTGTTTTGTAAAATTTAGCACCAAACCCATCTGGTCCAGGGCTTTTATCATTACTAGCATTAAAAATATAATTTTTAATCTCCTCCTGCCTAACAGGAGCAAGTAAAATATCAGAACTATTGCTGTTAGCAAAATATTTAAATTCTACATCAGGAAAAACAGATGGATAATCATTAGAATTATATAAGGAGCTGAAATAATTAATAGCCTCTTTCTCTAGATTAGAGGCTTCATTAATTATTCTACCCTTGTCATCCAATAATTTACCAATAGTATTCCTGTTTTTCCTACAAGACATTTTAGTGTAAAAAAATTTACTGGCTTCATCCCCAGCTGTTAACCAGTCTACCTTGGCTTTCTGCTTGAGATTAACTGAATTAATATGAAGGGCATTAACCAATTTAGCTTGAGAGTTAAAAAAATTCTCAGCCTTGGTCTTGTCAGAGCTATCATTATCAAGGTCATTTTGTAACTTTTCACATTCATCCCTAATAGTTTTTATGTCATTTCTATTTCTAGACTTGTTCCAATTTTTAAGATTGGATTTGATAAACTGCAAGGTTTTATTGAATTTGTATTGAGCAGTCCCAAAGAAATTATTATTAAAACAGTTGGAAACAGTTTCTTTGTAATTGTTCTCATACACCCACCCATTAACAAATCTAAAAGGGAAATTACTGGCATGCCTCTGATCTGGATTAAAAGAAACTAGAATAGGTGTATGGTCACTAGTGTTTTGAGGCAGAGTACTACATTTTACATCAGAAAAAATATTGATGAAATTTTGATTAAATAAAACTCTATCAAGCTTGCAATGAATATTTCTGAAAGCACCAGATTTCCAAGTATATTTATTGCCAAGGATAATAGGCTCTATCAAACCAGATTTCATCATGAAATTAGCAATTTTTTCTAATTTGGCAAATGGGACAGGATTTCCTCCCCTTTTTTCAAAATTGTAAAAAACAGTGTTAAAGTCCCCAAGAAGCATCCAAGGACTTTTTATAGTAAAGCTGAATTGCTCAATACAATTCCATAACATAAGTCTCTCATTTTCAAAATTAGAAGCATAAACAAAAGTTATTTTAATAACAAAACCCCCCTTGTTTTTGAAAATGCAGTGAATATACTGCTGGTCAATAAAAAAACTGATGAGGTTCTAAATGATAGGATTATGTAAAACCATAATTCTACCATTTCCACCCATCAGATTGTTATTGATTATGCTCCAATTAGAGAGACTTCTAACTTGCAGTTCGTTGATCCTAGTATCACTAAGCTTATGCTCCAAAAGACCTATAATGCTAGGCTTGTGCAAATTCAAAAAATTGGCAAGGTCAAGTTGCCTTTCAGGGGAATTAAGACCCCTGACATTCAAGCTATGATATCCATAAAAAGAAATAAAAATAAAGGTTAGAAATAAAGGATATGGGAGCTACAGTGGGCCACTGAGCTTCCTGCTTTCCACCTTAATCGCCTTCTGCTTGCCATTCTTTTTAAAACTGGTGTTATCAGAAGTTTTTAGCTGCTTTTCCCAATTTGAATTCTTGTTTATATATTTTTTCCTGAAATCCTTATCCGCAGCATCTTCTGTTTCTTCAATTGCTGTGATATCAGAGAGACTTTTTGTCCTGCACTTCTTTTTTTTTTAATTGGTGATGCAGGTTTTGATGGCTTAGGAGCAACCACCGAATTGACTGCTTGCTGGATGCTTTCCTTAGAGATAGAAGAAGTCCTAATGGGTGTAAGTCCAGGAGCAAGCAAACTAGCATCAGTAAAGATTGGATCTGCTGCTAATAGTTCACTGCAGTCAATTTCTTTACTTTTTGTATTGGTTTTTCCATTAATTGTAAATAAACTTGGGTTCTCCTTTGGGGGGGAGGACTCAATGACCTTTGAATTTTTGTGCCCCTCTGTGCTGTTTTGCTTTCCTTTGGTGTCTGAAGGTTGCTCCATCTGAGCTGAAGGGATCTCAGTCTCATTTGGTACTTCGTCAGTCTGCAAGTTTTGATTAAGACTTGCAGTCATAGAGTCTTGCTGAGATGAGTTGCGACTTGGAGAAGATCCAGTCTCTGTCGTATGCTGTGATGAGGGCGGTTCCGAATTACCCCCACTTGAAGTGTTAGCTTCAGATGTATCTATGTTCATATCGTCTGAAGCATGGGGCGTCGGTGTATTTGCCGTATTAGTTGGTGAGTGTGGAAATTCGTTTGGGTTAATTCCAGGATTGTTGGGTTCAGAATTAGATTCAAGATTAGTGGGTTCTTTAGGATCCACTCTTGGATCTTGATTATGAATACAATTATCAAACGAGTGTCCAAAACATTTACATGTTTTGCACCTGTCTGGAATTAGCTCATACGTAATTACCTGAGAAATAAATTCTCCGTCTGGCATGTACACCGATGCCTCATTGGGGAGATCAGCATCCGCTCTAATCTCAACAAGAATGCGGGCATAGCTAAGTCTCGTTTCTTTGGCAGTCTGTTCATCCATCTTTAGCGGAGTGCCAACTAGGCTTGCTATCGAGCTGAACACCTCCTTGTCCCATAGACGTAAGTTTAGTTCAGGGAGGCGAATCCAAACTGGCATCGTGCTCAGCAAATCACGATCCAGTATTAGTTTCTTGGTCCATCTTTTTAAAATTATCAGTTTTCCGTTTATGAAATGGGGCCCTCCTTGAAGGAGCTTTTCACAATCTTCACTATTGGTAAATCTTATGATAAAAAATCCGTTTTCCCTCGTGAAAATTTCAAATGATCCTACCGGATTCCAAGTGCGAGTTACGAATGCCCTGAAATAGTGATATGGCGGGCGTTTGCCGTATACATAAGCAACAACAGACAACTCCCACTTACCTTCTATTCTCATACAAGTCTCCTCTGAAACAACGACTATCCTCTCTCCAATCCCCTCCACAGGAGGGATAAACTCTAGATCGAATTTGGACTCTTGGCCCCCTGACTTGACCATGTCTGCCCAAGAAGATGCCTTGCGATCTTTAGGATGGGCTCTTGCTTGCTGTACCGGTTCTTGATCTTCACTGCGAACATTTCTTGGTTGATTTGCATTTCTTGATTGATTCCCATTTCTTGAATGAAATCTTTCACCATTAGAGGCCGGGTAAGGTTTATTTCTAACTCTATTTGGATATTCATTTGATTTACCCACCCCTTGCTGAAACTGTGCACTTGAATTACTCGGTCTCTGTCGAAGCGGCACAGAAACATTGGGTTTAGAAAAAGATTTAGAGTTCTTTTTCCGGTTGACGACTCTAGTAAACCCATCATTGTCCACCATGAAATCAGTGGAAGACTGGGGAGGATTAGAAGAGGGATTGACGGAGGGAGGAGGAGGAGGAGGAGAAGAAGAATCCCCCTTTCGATTGGGGTTATTGTCGAAGATCGGATTGAGAAAGGATTTGGCAGCCATGGCTGCAAGAGGTCTCAAGCTTTTTCTCAGGATCAGTATCCCTACTTTTACTCATGTGTATGAAAAATATATCGCATTACTTGTGTCAGATAAATGCACATGTTTGATACTCATACATATTTCCTTGCCAAAAAAAAAAAGGATACCCTAAAATGCAAGGCATCAGTTTTGGTCATCTAGGTTTTATCACATAATATATGCAGAATTATGTACTGACTTGAATCATTAGTAAAATGTCCAGATCTGACTATCTATTTGTGAACCATTCATCCAGTAATAGTGTAGCGATGAAAAGGCCAACATCTCAAAGCCATAAATCCAAGTGGAAATGCAAATGGTGAAGTAAAGAAGTGTAAATAAATGGCTATCCATAGCCATAAATTTTCAGAATACTGCTTATTCATCCCTATATTTGTATTTTAACATCCTAAAACGTATTTTCCACACTGGTCCAAAGGAGTAAAAACGGCATGCTTAAAACCTTTTTAATACAAATACATGTTGTATACAATCCTAACTGCTTTTAATGTTTAATAGTTGTTGATGTTGATCTTAGCGTTTGATATAAGTAAGTTTTGATCTTTCATTACCATTTAGCTCATTTTACATCTACGAATCCACCATAGTCATCATCTGATCCATGGTGTATCTCTCACTATCGCCACTCTAAGGGGAATTCTTTAAGGAAAGAAGATATACTGTGGAAGAGTTCTCGGAGCTGAAAAACTTTTGTGATTTTGCGAAGGTTTTGGAAGTTAGGCGTGGAAATGACAGCACTGTTCTTCCCATTCTGCATTCAAAACAACGAATTTCTGTCTATGCTTGTGACTGTAGTCCAGAAGTTTTTTAAATAGAAAAGTGACAATGGCTATGAAAAATATTGTTTCAGAAAAGGGAATGTCAAACAGGGTTATGAAGGAAAACAAACTGACATACAGTAATCAGTTCAAATTATTTCATAAAATTTAACTGATAAGTAAGAGAAATATCCTTTTCATTGTTTGTGCCTAATCCCTATTATAACAATTATCTAATATGTCATTCATCGCCGACAGAAACTTTCCTACTCATTTTTATCCACGAAGATTGAAAAACATAAACTAACACATTCCCTCCTCTGCATATGTTAAACATTGGTAGAAGCAAACAACGATCAATCTGGCAAGACATAATTTTTGGACAAATGAAGAATATCCTGATATCATCATGGTCATATATACTCGTCTTTGCTATTTCAGTTTGTTTATGGACAAATGCTTTGGAAGAAGGTGCATATTTTACAGTATCCATGCTCATGATTAAATACTAATTACTAGGTATGCTTTATCATCCAATTGCACTACTGAACTTCTACTATAAGCACTGTATTATGATTCAGGTTTTATTCATTATTTTAGAGATTTGATTTGTTAATGATTTTGTTCTTATGAATATTTTGCTTTATTCAGTAAATTTATAGCAAACTCTTGCTCCATACCCAAAATGTTATTTACATTGTTGTACACTGATTATCGTTATGAACCATGCTTTATACAGCACCTTTAGATTTTGAATTATTTAGACACACTCATAATGTGTTTTAGCTTACATGATAATATGGTAGAGTAATGTAATTTCAATACATCTTTTGCTTTTAATTATTAAGTGTTATCATTCAAAAAAAATTAGAATGCAAAGTACAGTTAATTCTCTGTACAATTATATGATAGAGAAGATTTTATTTATCTGTAAACATTCCACATTAAGGCATTTTGTAGCGAGCTTCTTTGCTGAATTTTTATTTTCATACAAATTTCGAATCCGCTTTAGGAAACGCGAAACAATACTCAAATTTTTTAAAGACTTATTTTGTAAAAATTAAATATGCAGCCGGGTGGGATATATGTGAAGAAGTAATCATTCACGATCCCATACAAGAATATATTAAAATGAGGGCTTATTCTGAACTATAACATATGAAGAAGAAATGATTCAAAATACAAATAGTACAGTTACAACTATTATTTAATGTCAAGGATTCACTAGAGCTCAGTTTCAGAGGAGTTGAGATGAAGATCACTACAACAAAGACGTAAGCAAAATAAAAATGGTGAACACTGTGATTTTACTAAATTGGTAGCACAAGTAAGAGATTCGGCCTTTGTTTTATTTAGTATCTAGCAAAGTATTGATAGCTAATCCAGTAGTGAAATAATAAAAAAGCAATTGTGTGTAAATTGATTTTCTGCTTCAGCACCAGACTATCAACATGTTTATCATTTTATTATTTAAGAGGTCAGCTCATATTTATTTTTTTCACCCATTAATAGTTCTACTTAGGGCTTTATTTAATCTCCCAAACTTACACATATTGTATGCAAGAGTTCGAGAAAGTATTTCTCTAAAAAAGTAAAAGTTTTTTTTTTGAAAAGGTAAAAATATAGGCCCAAGGCCCAAATAGTTACAATCCATATAACCAGCCACTTCCGTGGCAAACCCTAAGTTACAAACATATCAAACCCTAATCGTTAACAGGAGCTAAAATGGCGAGCTCCTAAGAAGAAAAGGCAGCGCTGTCTTCAAGGCGGCTTCCACGCAAGAAAATCCATGATTTCACAACTCTTCTCAGTTGTTTCGGGCTTGAGATTCACTTCGAGATCCTTCTGACACCTTCTCCAGTTGCTTGGAACAAGCTTCTGGTGTTTAATGGAGTTTGAGGGGTTCGAATCTATCAGATCTGACTTTTTAAAGCTGTCAAAGCTTCTCTTGCTTCTAGAAATGTCTGTGGTGACTTCGGAGGAGCAACCTCTGCTACTCTCGCCATCAGACCAGATAAATAAGTGATAGATCTGGTGGTTAAGCAAGATTTTGTAGTGATTATCCCCAATTTTTTGCAAAAAATTGATCTTTTCTTTCGATTTTCCTTTATCCAGGTGATGAAGGGAGTCTGGAGCACTCCTGGAGGAACCTCCACCTGCTTCAGGTAAAAACATATGCTTACTATTCGATTTACTCAAAAAATTACGCACTTTTGAAAAGTAATTGTGTTTACTTCCCTCGCAGATTTTTGATTTGAGAGCGGTGTTGATGGAAGCCCCAGCGAGGATGTCAGGCTCGTCAAAATCACCTTTCGTGGTCTCAAAATCATTACTGGGTGGGAGCTGATCTCTATTGGCTACATCAGGTAAATGAGGGGTATTAATGTTCATATTATTAATTAAATTGTAATTAAGTGTAACTTGTTTACTCCATGTATTCCTAGTAGATCCTGGAGTAGCATAGAGATAAGCTTTGCCAGTAGGAGGATTTGAGGCTGCCAAGTTAATTTTCTGCTTCCCATTATGTAAGAGATCTTCTACAAGCTTATCACTATCATCTTTGTTACTATGATAACTTTGATTGTTCAATTTATCCTGCATGCGTCTGTTAGCTTTGTTCATAACAATATTACTGTCATAAAAAATTAAATTTCAAAGCTGAACACCATTTGTCTCCTTACCAGTGTGCAATCTTTGATTTCTCTACCTCCATATATAATAAATACAAGCAGTCAAGAAAACACAGGCTTTTTTGAAATTAGTGGACTTGGGCTTAGTAAATTTAAGAATATACTCAACACTGTCTCTAATGTCAAGTGAGGAAAATTTATGATTAAAACCCAAGATATTTTTTGCATTAAACCAAATGAACTGAGAATACAAACATTCAAAAAACAGATGTTTGGAGCTTTCAACTTCACTTTTGCAGAGCAAACAAATTTTTCAGAGTTTTTATTCCATTTACAACACCTATCTCTAGTAGGCAATTTATTTAAGAGAGCAAAATAGGCACAATGTGCCATCTTGGGGCAATTTGACTTGCTCCAGATGACTTTGTGCCAATCCAGTTCTACCTCATCTCCTTGCAAAACTTCCCAAACTTTTTTGAAAGAGAATTTATCTTTAGAACAAAATTTCCAAACCCAATGATCTTTGAAACAGTTTTGATCAATATGAATAGAGGAAATGGCATTTCTAAAGATCAAAGCTGCTGTGTTGTTATGAAAGCTCCAGACATTGTTAATGATTAATTTATTTACATTATCAGTAACACCACCTAGGACATGAAGATTACCCCAACCTAACAGGTTAATTAGAGAATTACCATTAATCCATGGGTCAAACCAAAGGCTGGTTTGATTACCATCTTTTATTTTCCTATAAATGAAATTCCTTCCCATGTCCCTATAGTCTAAAATGTTTTTCCAAATAACTGAATGGTGATTTTCCTTTCTAGCCAGCCAAAAGTTTTTCTTTTTTAAGTATTTTGCATTCATCCACCTGGCCCAAAGGGATTTACCATCCAGAAATTTCCAAAACAATTTCAACTTACTAACATCAGCTATGTCACTAATTTTTCTAAGCCCAAGACCACCAAATTTCCTAGGCTTGCAAACTCTATCCCAAGCTACTTTATGTTGCTTGCCTCTCCAAATGAAATTAGAGCACATTTTATCAATTTTATGAATGACACTAGCAGGGATATTATGAGTTTGAACCCAGTACATGATCATAGCTGTAATAACAGTATGAGTGAGTTCTATTCTGCCTGCTAGGGATAAAAGCTTACAAGACCAACCATTAAGTTTATTTTGAATCATATCAATTAATCTAGAGCAGTCTCTATCATTAATCTGATTAGAGCTTAAGGGAAGTCCAAGATATCTAACAGGAAGATTACCTTCCTTGAATTTTAAAAGCTGAAGAATTTCATGCTTAATTAAAATATCTTTGTTGAAATAGATTTTGCTTTTATTAGCATTAACAGCTAGACCAGCATACTTTTCCATATTTTCCAAAATTTGAAAAACAGCAGTGGCACTTTTTTTATCAGCCTTAAGAAATAAGAGCATATCATCTGCATAAAGTAAGTGTGTGATGTGAGGTTTTACTCTATTAATTGGTTTGATGTTTCCCCTTAATACTTCCAATTCCATTTGCATGGAGAAGTATTCCATAACAATAGAGAATAAGTAGGGTGACAGAGGGTCACCTTGCCTTATTCCTCTATTGCTGTGTATAAATCCATTAGGGGATCCATTAACCATTATAGAGTAAGTAACATTACAAATGCATTCTCTAATCAGCTCACAAAATCTGGTATCAAATCCCATTTTCTGCATTAAGTAAATGATAAAATTCCTGTTGATCTTATCAAATGCTTTATGCAGATCTATTTTTATACACATGAGATTTTTCTTTTTCATATTGAAGTTCCTAATCAACTCACGGGCTAATAAAAAATTATCTGATATCAGTCTGCCAGGAATGAAAGCACTCTGATTTTCAGAGATGATGAATTTAAGAAATCCTTTTAGCCTATTGCAAAGAAGAGTAGATATTATTTTATAAATAAAATTGCAGCAGGCTATAGGCCTATATTCATCAAGTCCAATAGGGTTTTCTACTTTTGGAATCAGGGTTAAAAAAGTATGATTTGTGTTTTTTAATAACTTTCCAGTATTGAAAAATTCAATTACTGAATCACATAACACAGAGTGTATTTCACCCCAATGTGTCTTATAAAATTTTGCACCAAAACCCATCTGGTCCTGGGTTTTTGTCATTACATGCATTAAAAATGATATTCTTAATCTCTTCTTGCCTGATAGGGGCTAATCAAATATCAGAGCTATTACTGTTAGCTACAAATTTGAATTCAATGTCAGGAAACATAGAAGGGTAATTATTGGTGTTAAACAATGAGGTGAAAAAATTTATAGCCTCTTGCTCTAACTTAGAGGCTTCATTGATTACCAAACCATTTACATCTATTAACTTACCAATATTATTTCTATTTTTCCTACATGACATTTTAGTATAAAAAAATTTACTGGCCACATCCCCAGCAGTTAGCCAGTCAACTTTAGCTTTCTGCTTGAGATTTATAGTGTTAATGTGAAGAGCATTGACCAATTTAGTTTGAGCATTAAAAAAATTCTTTGCCTTAGTCTTGTCTGAACTATTATTATCTAGATCATTCTGAAGCTCTTCACATTCATCCCTGATAGCTTTGATATCATTTTTATTTCTAGCAGTATTCCAGGATTTAAGATTAGATTTAACTAACTGCAAAGTTTTATTGAATTTGTACTGAGCAGTTCCAAACAAAGTATTAGACAAGCTTTTAGACACTATTTCTCTATAATTTTTTTCATACACCCATCCATTCACAAATCTAAAGGGGGAACTAATAAAGTTCCCTTTACCTGTGTTGAGTGAAACAAGTATAGGTGTATGATCACTTGTGTTTTGAGGCAATGTACTACACTTCACATTTGAAAAGAGATTGATGAAATTTTGATTTAATAAGACCCTATCAAGCTTGCAGTGAATATTTCTGAATTCACCTGATTTCCAAGTGAATCTATTACCATGAATGATAGGCTCTATTAGTCCTGATTTCATTACAAATTTAGCCACCTTTTCCAGTTTAGAAAAGGGGACAGGATTCCCTCCCCTTTTTTCAGAATTATGAAATATAGTATTGAAATCCCCAATCAACATCTATGGTATGTTAATAGTATAACTGAATTGCTCAATACAATTCCATAACATGAGTCTGTCATTTTCAAAATTAGAAGCATATATAAAGGTGATCTTTATAACAAGACCACCCTTATTCTGAAATGTGCAGTGAATATACTGCTGATCAATAAAAAAACTGATGAGATTCCAAATGATAGGATTATATAAAACCATAATCCTACCATTTCCTCCCATCAGATTATTATTGATAATGCTCTAATTTGAT
This sequence comes from Allium sativum, assembly GCA_030737875.1. Taxonomy (NCBI): domain Eukaryota; kingdom Viridiplantae; phylum Streptophyta; class Magnoliopsida; order Asparagales; family Amaryllidaceae; genus Allium; species Allium sativum. The sequence goes on from CM060912.1 coordinate 802,562,847, forward strand.
AGACTTCTAACTTGTAGCTCATTAATCCTGATATCACTAAGTTTATGTTCTAGTATCCCTTTAATACTGGGTTTATGAACATGTAAGAAATTGGCAAAATCTAATTGCCTTTCAGGGGAATTAAGACCCCTGATATTCCAAGCAATAATATCCATTAATAAAATAAAATAAGGAAAAAAAGTAAAGGATATTACCTCTAAGGTGGACCACTGAACTTTCTGTTGTCCACTCTAACCTCCTTCTGTTTGCCACTTTTTTTGAAAATAGTGAAATCAGAAGTCTTTAACTGTTTGTCCCATTTGGTGTTTTTATTAATGTACTTTTTCCTGAAATCTTGATCTGCAGAATCCTCTGTCTCCTCTACAGTGTTTATTTCATATAAACTTCTAGTCCTGCCTTTCTTCCTCTTTTTTGTTGGGGATGCAGGTTTTGATGATTTGGGGGCAACTATTGAGTTCACATCTTGTTGGATATTATCTTCAGTTATAGCAGATGGCTTTATGGGGGCAAGTCCAGAAGCTAGCAAGCCAAAATCAGTGAAAATAGGATCAGCAGCTAGGAGTTCACTGCAATCTATCTCTTTTCCTTTTGAATTTTTATTATCAGCTTTTGTAATTAAACTTGGGTTCTCCTTTGGGGGGGAGGACTCAATGACCTTTTCATTTTTGTTCCCCTCTGTGTTGTTGTGTTGTTTGCTTGGTTCTGAGATAGTTTCTTGATGAACTGAGGGAGTATTGCTTAATCCTTCCTCTGCTTCATTTTGACTACAGTCAGTTTGTAAGTTCACAACTGGACTTGCAGCTGCTTTTGCTTGCTGAGTTGAACTGTCTGCTTTGTACCTTTGCTGAGCTGAGTGCATAGCCATGTAATCCTTATCAGCTATGTAAATCTCAGTAGAGTCAATATTCATATCATCAGAGTTGATGCCATTTGATGGCCTAGCATGCTTAGTAGAATCATCAGGAGATTCATGTGAATTTGTTCCAATATCATTATGATCAGGATGCGATCCAAGATTGGTTGGTTCTTTAGGATCTTTGTTCGAATCTTGATTATAAACACAATTTTCTAATGAGTGCCCAAAGCACTTACATGACTTGCACCTATCTGGAATTAACTCATATGAAATCTGCTGTGTTATGACTTCCCCATCCGGCATGAAAACTGCTGCCTCAATGGGGAGGTCAGCATCCGCTCTAATTTCCACAAGAATATGAGCATAACTCAATCGTGTCTCTTTGGCAGTTTGCTCGTCCATTTTCAGTGGGGTGCTAACTAAGCTTGCTATTCCGCTAAATATCTCCTTATCCCATAAACGTAAGTTCAACTCAGGGAGTCGGATCCACACTGGCATCGTGTTCAGAATGTCACGATCCAGTATTGATTCTTTGGTCCATTTCATTAAGATGATGAGTTTACCATTGATGAAATAAGGTCCACCTTGCAGAAGTTTTGCACAATCTTCAGCGTTAGTAAATCGGATAATGAAGAATCCGTTTTCACGCGTGAAGATTTCGAATGTCCCTATCGGATTCCATGTGCGTACGACGAAGGCCCTAAAATGATGATATGGGGGGCGTTTGCCAAACACATAGGCGACAACACTGAGCCTCCATTTGCTCTCAGTTCTGATGCTAGCCTCCTCGGAAACAATAACCCCCTTTTCTCCAATAGACTCGAACGGAGGAATATAACTAAGATCAAAGGAAGAGTCTTGTCCTCCAGTTTTAACCATATCCGCCCAAGATGAAGCCTTTAAGCCTGTAGGCAGGAATTGTTTGTGTTGTTACTGTGGTTCTTGACCATTTCTTGACATATTTCTGGGTTGGGTCTCACTTCTTGATTGAAATCTTTCTCCATTCGAAACCGGGAACGGTTTTTGCCTTACTTTGACAGGGATTTCAGATGATCCGCCTGCCCCTTGCTTGATGTGTGTGTTTAAACCATTAGTCCCGTGTTGGAGTTGGCCTTGGCCAATAACTTTCTTAGGGTTTATGACAGATTTGGGATTTTTCTTTCGATTTACCCTAGTGAACCTATCCTCATCGACCAGAAAATCCGGGGGAGGACGAGGAGTGCTAGCTGAGGAATTAGGGGGAGGCTGGGGAGATGAAGAGACCCCTTTCTGATTAGGGTTGTTGTCGAAAATAGGATTGAGAAAGGACTTGGCAGCCATGGCTGTAGTTTCTAAGCTTCCTGTTCTAATTAGTGAAACGTAATATTGGCATACAAATCTGTTTATCGCTCACAAAACTTTATTTCGCTGTCAACGTGTAAAGGCTTTTGGTATCTTGCAGAATCATATTTTCTCTAATTTTAGTTGTGGTGAGAAATTTGTTTAAAATACTTATGCTTCTTTCTCAGCAAACATTCTAGGCTAATGAAGTAATCGAAATGTAACACCCCGTATTTTCTGAGAATATTAAATTAACGAATTATAGAATACTTAAATTTAAAGTTGAAAATTAAGGGAAACGGGTTATGCCATTGCGTTCGTCTCGGAATTCTTCTTGAAATAGAGTCCGAGTTTGCGTGAATCGGGCTTCGTATGAAGAAGTTATGGAGTTCAGAAGATTTCATGTTTAAACAGAAAATATAAATAATAATTAAACATCTCAAACCAAATTCAAAATTCGAAATTCAAGCAGAATAGGCGGAGTAGGAAAATTCCCGCTCAGGATATCGACCCCCCCAGGGGGAGTCGACATAGGTGTCGACCCCCCTATAGGGGAGTCGACCCCTGTTGGCCCAGATCTGGCCGATGAGGTGTTTCGCCACGTGTCGCTTTTTGATTCGTTGTGTGACGTGGTATTCTACTCTCGACGATTCTGATGGATTCTAGACTGATTTGAAGGCTCTAAATCTCCCTATACACCTATAAAAAGACCCCTAAACCTATTGTTTTCTCCACACGAATTCATAGGCGTTTATATGCTGCTAAAACCTGAAGTGACCTAGCCTCCACCTTAATCATTCAAATTAGATTTTTCAAGTTAACAATCAAAGTCTACATCTAAGGAATAGCTAATCAAATTCAGAAATCAGATCCCAGAATTCAAGACCGTTATGTAATTTGTAAGTTCATGTTAGTTTCATAAATAAAATTTAATTGTGATTCTGACATTGTAATAAATCTAAATCTGAGATTATGCCTATTTCTATCTGTCTTTCTATATCCATTTGATCTATCTCATTGATATTATTATGTCCATTCTTTGTCTCTTCTTTCCTTCTTCCCTTTTTGTTTTTATAGCCAGGCTACTGCGAGCCTGAGCCAAATCTCATAAGAGATGAACGTACGTTGGGAAAAATTGGGCATAATATATGATTTGTACATGGCCAGCGCTAAAATTAGGAAAAGTATTAAATTATGTATAATTGGGCATAACTGATTTGAGGATATAACACATGTTGTATTTAAAACATAAGTGTATCGAACATATAACTTGAGATTTGAGGCATAAAGTATATTGGACATATGACTTGGGGTTTGGGACGTAAATTGAACTGTAAACATGTAAGGCATAGTACATGTTGTGGTTTAAGACCTAAAATTGGGGCATATTATATATGATAGTTTATGACTTGGAAGAAGGAGATTATTGTGTATAGTGATTTATGGCTTAGGCATGAAAACCTATAGTAAGATAGGGATAATTGTTAAATGTTAACACGCCTAAATTGGGATTTTAGGTAATTGGCATGCACTGTAATTAAAGGCTAAAATTTGGCATAGTTTATACTGTGAATCATGATTGGGGGTTTTTGGAGAACATTTTGTACGGTGCAATATGACTGAACCTTAGGACATGTGCTATATTGTGATTTTTGGGGCATGACTATTAGTGCAAAATTGGAAAAATTGGGTGTAACCTATTTTGAGTAATAACTTGAATTTGAATTTGTGAGGCATAACTTGCAATCAACTTTGTTGGGGTATAACTTGAGAATTGGAACATAACTAGTTTTGTGAATTTGGGAAGATTAGCATATAAAATCTAGACTTGGATGTGTATGGTAAATATGCTAAAAGATAAACATGCCTAACCCGAGGTTAGATTGAGTTGCGGTGTAAAACTATCCGGAACCACCCGGCACATCCAGTAACCGCAACAACACAGATCTAATGTGAGAGCTTAGCGCATTAAGCCCAAAACCCGAGGTTAGAATGAGTTTGCGGTAGAAGTCCGCCCGGAACATCCAGCAACCGCAAACAACAGTTCTAATGTGAGAGGTTGGGGCATTAATAAATTAATTAATGCCAATAAACAGACATGCTAAGAATGGTGAGGTTAAGTAAAATTTAGAACACTTAACAATTATAACATGATAAGAAGGTTGGGTTAAGTAAATTTAGAACACTTAACCGTTATAACATGTTAATTAGACAAGAAGGTGGGGTTAAGTAAGTTTAAAACACTTAACAAATATGACATGATGAATGAGTAGGGTTAAGTTAATAAGGAACACTTAACCAATATGACATGATGAATGGGTAGGGTTAAGTTAAAACAAGAGAGCAACACTTAACCAATATAACAGGATGCGTGGAAGGGTTAAGTTAACACAAGAAGGCAACACTTAACCAATGTAACACGACAAGTAGGTGGGTTAAGTTAAATTGAATTGATTTATGACACTTAACCAATACATCATGACGAGCGCGTGGGGTTAAGTTAATAAGAAACACTTAACCAATGTAACTTGATGAACAAATGGGGTTAAGTTAACGGGAAATACTTAACCAATATAACATGATGAATGAACGGGTTTAAGTTAATAGGAAACACTTAACCAATCCAACATGACGAGTGAGAAGGGTTAATAAGAAACACTTAACCAACATGACATGATGAGTGGGTGGGTTAAGTTAACATGAATGGACAACACTTAACCAATATGATACAATGTGTGGGAGGGTTAAGTACATATCGGGTTGGTGGGTAATATTAGTAAATATAGGCCCACAAACTTAACCATTAAGTAAACATGTTTGAATCAGTGGGAGGGTTAAGTACATATTGGGTTGGTGGGTAATATTAGTAAATATAGGCCCACAAACTTAACCAATAAGAAACCCTAGTAACGGGGGCCTATTTCAGCAGTAACCGACATAGTTGTATCAAGGTACCCTGAAACTAGGCAGGGTGGGGCACGATTACTGGGCGGATTATAAGCGGTCAAAATAGCGGCATGGGGTACGTCAGTGTAGGTTCCGACGGTTTACGGGCATGCACGTACTCCGGAGTGGAAAAAGCAGGCACTGGGTACCAATAGTTAAACACTGCGCATCTTGAATCGTGTCGGGTTGCTATCATAAGGATTGATACACCTTATGGTGGACCAGCACAGGGTATCTACACGCAAGAGAGGGCCGATTGACACAGACACATGGAACATTAATACAAGCAAGGAACCGATCGATAGGGTAGTAAGGGTACATCTAACATCTTCATGGCAATTAGGCTGATTGAGGTAAGATACTCATACTAGATGTAAACCTAAAGGCTACCATTATTGCGTGGATTGGGATCACGTTGTAATAATATCATTTTACACAGATTACTTGTTGGGACACTAGTTAGGCGGTGCAGAGATATAGAAATCAGAATAACAAGGTAGTAGCGAAGCAGAGAAAGAGTAGAAGCACATTCAGTTTATCTTGCCTTGTCATATGTTGTGCTAATCTTATGTTATCTTGTTATCCTTGTTATCATGGTATTGTCTTATATTCAGTTTATTCATGTCATGATGCTTTTGCCTATTTACATGCTGAAAGCCACTGGACTTACCAGACTTATGTCTGACCCAGTTTTTTTTCGCCTCTTTTCTTCCGTCCCCCCCCCCCCCAAGGTTCACAGGGAGGAAACGTTACCACTTAGCTCAGTTTTTTTCCAAGCTCGAAGATAGTCGATGTATTGCTTTGGACTCTCTCTTCCACTGGTATGGCTGGTTCATGCTTTATTGGGGAATATCATTGTTATTTTTATGTTTCGTTTATACTAGGAAGTTTTTTAATCAAGACAGAAGTTTTCGGTATTACTTTTAAGTATGATTGAGTCAATTGTTGTAAAAGCTTGACTGAACCACATTTTTTATAAAATGACTTTATTTTCAGCTGCTTTATCTTGTCTATCTTGTAATTTATCTTCATCTTTTACCTAAAACGCTCCACAGAAGTTAAGACATTCCCTTTGTGAGTGACCTTAACGGAGGTGGGGTGTTTCACTTGGTATCAGAGCAGAAGGTTACCGGATCACATAAAAGATTTGAAAAATTATTTTCAAAACGGTTTTAAAAGAAGCATTTTCTAAAGAAAAAGGTTTTGTTTTAAAGGCATATTCTCCAAAGCCATAGGCACTATCTTTTGATCCTCTGTTTGAATCCTTGTTTTCCTTCTTAACTGAGTCTTCGGGGCTCCTGGCTTTCTGGGAGGTAACCTCATCGCGACATGGTTCCGTAGGCCTGATGAGACTACGACACCTGTCAAAGGGCGAAGAAGTGCCCAACTTCCATCTATAGCCGTTGTAGTTTCACCTGCGGCTAATTTTCTTTCAAGCTTTGTAGGGTTTTCCGTGCGATGGAGGAAGCTTTCAAGAGACTTGTCAACAAGTTACACAAGGATGGCAAACATGAGAATGAGGGAGTTTGCCTAAGGAGCACAACCCAAGGATGAGGAACTCATGGATATGGACTTGGTTCACAAAGGAGGAAAGAATAGGAAATCTAAGACAAGAGGCAGTGTCGTTATTATGGTATAACGGGTCATATAATTAAGGACAAAGGCAAGAACTAAGGATAGGATTTTCCGAAGGGCAAGTGCATGCTCTCACTGCCAGCGTACCTGAGAGAGAGGTGGTAAAGATTCGGTTGAAAAAGTCTAGTTTTTCTTTTTGATCATCCTGTTAGTACTCTTTTTGATTTTAGCGCTTCACATTCTTTTATATCTGCTTCCATAGTTGAGTCTCTACACCGTAGTACTTGTATAATAAAAGATCCCATTTTTGTCTCAAATCCGGTTGGTGGTTCAGCTCATTTATCTTTGGTTTGTCAGGATTTGAGAATAGCTATGTTAAAATGTAATGCTTATGTTTTTGGTTTCATGGGCTATGGGTTGATTCTAGGCATGGATTGGTTAGTTAGTAATTGTGAGAGAAGGGTAGTTAGACTTTCGACTTGCCTCGGGAATACCCTCGAGATTTCATGCGATCCTAAGGGATCAGTTTGTCTTAGCTACCTAGAATCACTTGATGCATCTATCGACGATTTGTGATTCGTTGGAGTAGTCCATGAGTACGCAGATGTTTTTGATTAGGTTAGGGGGTTGTCCCCTAAAAACGCTAGACAGACTTCCGCATATATCTAGTTGACAATGCAAAACTAGTTGCATTACCTGTACGACACATGAATCCAAGGGAAAGGAAGGGCTCAGTAAACAAGTAAAAGAGTTACTTGAAAAAGGGTTCATAAAGCGAAGTATTTCTGAATGGGGTACTCCAGTCATTTTCGTTACAAAGGCGAATGGTTCACTTCACCTGTGCATAGATGATATTTTGGAATGAGGAAGAACATGCTTTGCATCTAAGGGAAGTCTCGGATACCCTCCAAGCGCATCAACTTAAGGCGAAGTTCTCCAAAAATGGAATTTTTGGAGAGAAGAAGTAAGGTTTCTAGGACATGTGGCGCCTAAAGAAGGGATAGCAGTAGATCCCGCAAAAGTAGTTACAGGGCATGACTGGAAGGTCCCAAGGAACGCAACAAAAGTAAGAAGCTTTCTTGGACTAGCGGGCTAATATGGGAAGTTAATTAAGGACTTTATGAAGGTATCAGCCCCATTTACTAGATTGACGAAGAAGAATCTAATCATCTTAGTATATACACTTGGTAACATGGTTAGCATCTGTTTATTTTCAAGAGGTAGTTCTGGAAATGTTAGCATGACACGGCAGAAGTTGTAGTGCCAAGTATACTATAAGAAGAAAAGGTGGAACGGGAGGCTACATTGAAATGAGTTCCAACGCATATTCTGGAAACATAAATTATGAAGCAACGCAAATCATGAAGTTAAGACAGTCAGAGCAATATGGAATGAAGCTTAAGAAGATGCGACTTCGAAGACTGAAGACAAGATACGCGCATCATACACTTTTTGAGGGTATATCCTTGATTCCTCTTTTTCTGTAAAGTTTATTTGCATGCTAGTCTTTATCTTTTAAGTATATCCTCTCGATCCTATCCTCAATCCTTAGGTAGAAGCCAATGGATGTAAACATGTGTTTGAAACATGTTATGATTGTTGGTTGCAAGTGGTTGCTAGTGGTTGCTCGTGGATGCATATACACACATTATGCACTACATCGGCTCAGTCACTTTTATATTGCATATGCATGAGTGAATTTATATATATATGAATTGAAACTTGATGTGTTATCATATGGATGTTGCATTTTTATGAATGATTGTGCACTCATGAAGAAGTTAAAAAGTACGAATAGGAATAATTGCATACATGATGGACTCATGGTACTGACATAATTCGCATTAAGGAGGTTAACTGAATCAGTAGACTGCCTGATTTTGCATTAGATAAGGACATGTACACACACTATGCATATGATCATGAAAGCATTAGAAATCTTTTTAAGGACAATGGAACCTTGTGATTGAATGGTTGAGTAGATGGATGTTGGATGTTAGGATATGCATTCTTCTTAACTTAGAGATTTCGGGGACGAAATCCTTTAAGGAGGGGAGAATGTAACACCCTGTATTTTCTGAGAATATTAAATTAACGAATTAAAGAATACTTATTTTAAAGGTGAAAATAAGGGAAACGGGTTACGCCATTGCGTTCGTCTCGGAATTCTGCTTGGCATAGAGTCCTAGTATGCGTGAATCGGGCTCCATATGAAGAAGTTATGGAGTTTAGAAGATTTCATGTTTAAACAGAAAATATAAATAACAATTAAACATCTCAAACCAAGTTCAAAATTCGAAATTCAAGCAGAATAGGCTGAGCGGGAAAATTCCCGCTCAGGGTGTCGACCCCCTAGGGGGAGTCGACGTAGTTGTCGACCCCCCTATAGGGGAGTCGACCCCTATTTGCCCAGATCTGGCCGATGACGTGTTTCGCCACGTGTCGCTTTCTGATTCACTGTGTGACGTGGTATTCTGCTCTGGACAATTCTGATGGTTTCTAGACTGATCTGAAGGCTCTAAATCTCCCTATACACCTATAAAAAGACCCCTAAACCTATTGTTTTCTCCACATGAATTCATAGGCGTTTATATGCTGCTAAAACCTGAAGTGGCCTAGCCTCCACCTTAATCATTCAAATTAGATTTTTCAAGTTAACAATCAAAGTCTACATCAAAGGAATAGCTAATCAAATTTAGAAATCAGATCCTACAATTCAAGACGATTCTGTAATTTGTAAGTTCATGTTACTTTCAGAAATAAAATTTAATTGTGATTCTGACATTGTAATAAATCTGAATATGAGATTATGCCTATTTCTATCTGTCTTTCTATATCCATTGGATCTATATCATTGATATTATTATGTCCATTCTTTGTCTCTTCTTTCCTTCTTCCCTTTTTGTTTTTATAGCCAGGCTACTGCGAGCCTGAGCCAAATCTCATAAGAGATGAACGTACGTTGGGAAAATTTTGGCATAATATATGATTTGTACATGGCCAGCGCTAAAATTAGGAAAAGTATTAAATTATGTATAATTGGGCATAACTGATTTGAGGATATAACACATGTTGTATTTAAAACATAAGTGTATCGAACATATAACTTGAGATTTGAGGCATAAAGTATATTGGACATATGACTTGGGGTTTGGGGGTATAAATTGAACTGTAAACATGTAAGGCATAGTACATGTTGTGGTTTAAGACCTAAAATTGGGGCATATTATATATGATAGTTTATGACTTGGAAGAAGGAGATTATTGTGTATAGTGATTTATGGCTTAGGCATGAAAACCTATAGTAAGATAGGGATAATTGTTAAATGTGAACACGCCTAAATTGGGATTTTAGGTAATTGGCATGCACTGTAATTAAAGACTAAAATTTGGCATAGTTTATACTGTGAATCATAATTGGGGGTTTTTGGAGAACATATTTTACGGTGCAATATGACTAAAACTCAGGACATGTGTTATATTGTGATTTATGGGGCATGACTATTATTGCAAAATTGGAAAAATTGGGTGTAACCTATTTTGAGTAATAACTTGAATTTGAATTTATGAGGCATAACTTGCAATCAACTTTGTTGGGGTATAACTTGAGAGTTGGAACAGAACTAGTTTTGTGAATTCGGGATGATTAGCACATAAAATCTAGACTTGGACGTGTATGGTAAATATGCTAAAAGATAAACATGCCTAACCCGAGGTTAGATTGAGTTGCGGTGTAAAACTACCCGGAACCTCCCGGCACATCCAGTAACCGCAACAACACAGATCTAATGTGAGAGGTTAGCGCATTTAGCCCAAAACCCGAGGTTAGAATAAGTTTGCGGTAGAAGTCTGCCTGAAACCGCCCGGCACATCTAGCAACCGTAAACAATAGTTCTAATGTGAGAGGTTGGGGCATTAATAAATCAATTAATGCCAATAAACAGACATGCTAAGAATGGTGAGGTTAAGTAAAATTTTGAACACTTAACCGTTATAACATAACAAAAAAGGTTGGGTTAAGTAAATTAAGAACACTTAACCGTTATAACATGTTAATTAGACAAGAAGGTGGGGTTAAGTAAATTTAAACTACTTAACCAATATGACATGATGAATGAGTAGGGTTAAGTTAATAAGAAACACTTAACCAATATGACATGATGAATGGGTAGGGTTAAGTTAAAACATGAGAGCAACACTTAACCAATATAACAGGATGCGTGGAAGGGTTAAGTTAACACAAGAAGGCAACTCTTAAGCAATGTAACACGACAAGTGGGTGGGTTAAGTTAACTTGAATTGATTTATGACACTTAACCAATACAGCATGACGAGTGCGTGGGGTTAAGTTAATAAGAAACACTTAACCAATGTAACTTGATGAACGAATGAGGTTAAATTAATGGGAAATACTTAACCAATATAACATGATGAATGAACGGGGTTAAGTTAATAGGAAACACTTAACCAATCCAACATGACGAGTGAGAAGGGTTAATAAGAAACACTTACACTACAAGAAATTTGACCTTTACCTACCAATAAATATGGGTAGGTAAAGAGAACCATTATCTATCAATATTCAATGGTAAAATTTATTAGTAGGTAAATATTGTCAATTTTATAAAATTGTTGAAGGATGATTATCTACCAATATTTAAAGGTAGGTAAAATGTATTATCTACACGTATATAGAAGGGGAAGCTTTTTAGCTATTAGCCTCTACATTTTTATCATATCAATTTAACATTTCATTAAAAATAATGCTGAGTTGTGTGATGATGTGTCAGAAGAAATTATTCTAGCAATTTTTTAGAATTAAATATTTCATTTACATATTCTAGTAATGGTTTTCGCATAATCATTTCTTTAATAATTATTAATAATTACTTTGAAATATTAAATAATTAATAGTTAATGAATTGATAAACAATAATTAAATTGTAAATCATATCTAATGGTACAAAACTCAATCCACGTGATCTCTTTTATGGATCCACGTTGTCTCTTTTGATTGGCCATAGTATAAACCATAAAGATTGCCACTACAAATAAATATGAATAATCTTGATGACAATAGTTTATTATAGGCAAGTTCTATTCATGCACCGAAGATACTAAATTTACACCAAAAAATGTAATAAAACACTAGACACTAGATATTGCTTTACACACAAAATGTGTTTTACAAAATTATACTTATTTTCATGTTTTCTATCCTGTCTTTTTCAAACAAAAAATCCATTTATCTAAAAGTAGAAATTCTTTTCACCAACTTCAAATATAACAAATTGAACTTTTATTTTAATATTAGTATTGTATCATTTTATGTTTTTAATTTTTTTTTGTCAATTTGAGTGAAATAACTAACGTAAAAAAAGTTAAAACACTTTTGAATTATAGCGGTTAGTTCTTATTATTATCATAATTTAAATTTTAGGTTTCATGATAAAATAATTTTTTATTAAAACATGTAATTTTAACCAAATTTCATTATTTTATGTTTAGTTTCATGGATTTTATATAAAAATTAAAAAAAGAAATTAAGAAAAATGTTGTTTTAGAAATGGATTTTTGTAGGAAAGAAACGGTGTATGTTAAGCGATTTTTGGCATTTGAATAGAATTTTCCTTTATTATATTATAAAGGTTAAATATGATCAAAATATTTTTAATAAAACACTATGTATAAAACAATTTGCAAGTCAAAATATTGATAATTTATTGCAACATATTCATAATTTCATACATATACATATTCTAATAGTTTGATTTATAAATATTGTATCATTTTATTCCCAAACAGAACAAATGATTAAAATGGTAAGTGATTAGCATTATAAAGTGGGATCCAAGGAAAGCAATACATTGATAGAGAGGTCACATATTAAGGTAGTAATGTACAAATAATGCATGATTTCTAAGCAATTATTTCATGATCACATTAAGGTAGTAAATCACCAAAATTTACATTATCATTATTTAATATATGACATTAAAGTAGTAATTATTTACAATAACAATTTGATTTACAATGTTCTTACCTTTTTAGCAACATCTTCAATGCATAAATTTTGGAAACTAAATATGAAAATGTATAAAAGTTTAAACCAAAATCAAGCACCATTTATGTGCAATTATTACATATCAGCTATTATAGGAATATAAAAAAATTGCATTAAAATAACCAAATATGTTACTAATTACCCCAAAATTCTTTATGGCAATATTAATGAATTCGAAATTTAATTTGTATACCTTTCCACCAATATATAATCCTTGGTGTTTAATTTGATGTAAATAATTCGGTAAAAAAAAACTAATATGAATCAGCAGTTGGAAACAAAAGTTGAGTATGATAAATTGGGAAACAAAGTGAATGAATCAAAATACTAATAGTAACATTGAGTCATATATGGGTTTATATTTTCAGCCACATCTCCACTCTAAATTTTTTGGTAACTAATTAAATAAGAAAGTTTATAAACGTAGAAACTATAATCTTATATTTATGTGTAAATCTTGACTATGAGCTCTTATATAGAGGAAATTTTAACAAATTAAAACATTGGTGCATGTAGAAATTATGAGTATATATGAATATAATTTACCATTAATTTATTTCCTCCCATATTGTTGTTCTCCTTTTCTTCCTTTTTTTGCCATTAATTTATTTCCTCCTATATTGTTGCTATCCTTTTCTTCCTTTTTTTCCCATTAATTTATTTCCTCCCATATCATTGCTCTCCTTTTCTTCCTTTTTTCACCATAAATAATAAGCTTCCCCTCAAAACTTTGCCAACTTCATATGTCTTTAATTATTTTCCTTCCTCACGCATTGCTGTTTTCCCCTTTTCTCCTATTTCGTCCGTCATACATTAGAAACTCCTCCTAAAATTGTTCTTGCTCGGCTTTGTCAACATGCATCGTTCTTCTTCCATTTTTAATACCATGCATGTTCTTCTTCTTAATCAGGTTTAATTTTAATTTAATCAAATCCTGATTGTTTGTTTTCTCCCTTTCCGTATACATCCATTAACTCAGTTATATTGGTAACAGACGATGTGTATTTACTATTTTGCAGGACGAAAGAAGAATGGTAGCGATTTGACTTGGCAACAGAGGAAGATGAACGATTTTGAAAGGAGGGAGTGTAAGAAGGGGCATTTCTTTTAATATATGTTAATATTCATATGACATATACACTTTCAAATTTGTCATTTGAGGTAAGCAACTTTATATATGTAGGTTACTTTTGATTGTTTGGAAATACAATGATTGATGGTACATATCAATTCAATTTGTTTCGAGTTCTTTTAAAAAAAAATATATAGTTTTGGATCTTTATATTTATGGTAGCTTGACTTGCTTCTTTTTGTATTGCAAATGCAATCTTTTGACAAACATCTTAGTCTTAGTGTTTTTTCGATTGCTGATGAGGACCAGGTAAATGTTTTTGGGTGTTTTGTGACTTGCTAATGTCTTCTTGTCTACCTCGCAGGTGTTTTTGCCTTTTTCTTCATTGTGTATTTGTTGTGGTGGTCTATGTAGGTTGAAGTTGCTAAGTAATATGCCCATTTGAGCTTATAAGTGATTTGCTACGAAATTAGCTTATTTGTAGCTTGTGATTGTTGGTAAAAACAACTTTGCAGCTTGTCCTTGGTGAGAGGTACTTTTCAAAGGTTTCCATTACTTTTTAAATTGGTGATACTTTGTTCTCATTTAACCGTCAGAGATTGCAATAACTTATTAAATACAACTGGTAACCGTAATTTGGTAGAAACTGACGTTGTTCGAGTGTGTGTGTATTTACACACACACACACACACACACACACACTTGTTTGACCCTGTTTAGAGAAATGATGAGAAACAGCCAAAATTACTTGGATAAATAAAATTTAAATCAAATGTATATTTGTAAACTAAATTATTTCTTTTTCAATTTACTATGCTAGTTTATTATGACAGGTACGACAGACGAGCAGACAAATTCTGGAGCAAGGAGCCGATGACTAAAACTAGAGTGAGATTGTGAGTGTGTACATGTATATGAGTGAATGAGTATGTAGTAAGGATCCAATGTATACCCGTGAATTGTAGCGAGGAAGTGTATGTATAAGTGATTGTGTAATAGTGAGAAATAGTACGCATACTATTCGAAAGTGTAATTAATATTTATTTGAAGAAATATTTGTTATTTGTTTAAAAATAAATTCTGTGTAAATATTCAGTTTTTTAAATATTTATTTATAGTAAATAATGCCATGTGGCCTAAAAAATAATGTCATATGCGCTAATCAAATGATGACACATGGAAAAAATATTGTTTGACACATGAATCAACCATTAAATGCCAAGTTTCGGCATTAATATATGCCATGTGTATAGTACTTCGATAACCTTGTCAGCAGCCATGTAGGATGACACATCATCAGCCATGTCGGCAGCCATGTAGGATGACTCATCATCAGCCATGTCAGCATCCATGTAAGATGACACATCATCAAACACATTAGCTGATGACTCATTATTTGAGTCATAACGTAGTGGGGTCCATTTATTCTATTACCTACCAATATCAATAAGTGTAGACAAAAGTCTTTCTCCACTAAGCTTTACCTACCAGTTTCTACCAATTCAATATTGGTAGCTAAAATATATTACCCACCATTATGTTAGTTTTACCTACACTTACAATTAGTAGGTAAAGACACCATTTTCTTGTAGTGTTAACCAACATGACATGATGAGTGGGTGGGTTAAGTTAAAATGAATGGACAACACTTAACCAATATGACATAATGTGTAGGAAGGTTAAGTACATATCGGGTTGGTGGGTAATATTAGTAAATATAGGCCCACAAACTTAACCATTAAGTAAACATGTTTGAATCAGTGGGAGGGTTAAGTACATATCGGGTTGGTGGGTAATATTAGTAAATATAGGCCTACAAACTTAACCAATAAGAAACCCTAGTAACGGGGACCCATTTCAGTAGTATTCCACATAGATGTATCAAGGTACCCTGAAACTAGGCAGGGTAGGGCAGATTACTGGGCTGATTATAAGCGTTCAAAATAGCGGCAGGGGGTACGTCAATGTAGGTTCCGACGGTTTACGGGCGTGTAAGTACTCCGGAGTGGAAAAAGCAGGCACTGGGTACCAGCAGTTATACACTGTGCATCTTGAATCGTGCCGGGTTGCTATCATAAGGATTGATACACCTTATAGTGGGACCAGCACAGGGTATCTACACGCAAGAGAGGGCCGATTGACACAGACACATGGAACATTAATACAAGTAAGGAGCCGATTGATTGGGTAGTAAGGGTACATCTAACATCTTCATGGCAATTAGGCTGATTGAGGTAAGATCCTCATACTAGATGTACACCTGAAGGCTACCATAATTGTGGGGATTGGGATCACGTTGTAATATTATCATTTTACACAGATTACTAGTTGGGACACTAGTTAGGTGGTGCAGAGATATAGAAATCAGAATAACAAGGTAGTAGCGAAGCAGAGAAAGAATAGAAGCGCATTCAGTTTATCTTGCCTTGTCATATCTTGTGCTGATCTTATGTTATCTTGTTATCCTTGTTATCACAGTATTGTCTTATATTCAGTTTATTCATGTCATGATGCTTTTGCCTATTTACATGCTGAAAGTCACTGGACTTACCAGACTTATGTCTGATCTAGTTTGTTTTCGCCTCTTTTCTTCCGTCCCCCCCCCCGGTTCACAGGGAGGAAATGTTACCACTTAGCTCAGTTTTCTTTCCAAGCTCGAAGATAGTCGATGTATTGCTTTGGACTCTCTCTTCCACTGCTATAGCTGGTTCATGCTTTATTGGGGAATATCATTGTTATTTTTATGCTTCTTTTATACTTGGAAGTTTCTGAATCAAGACAGAAGTTTTATGTATTACTTTTAAGTATGATTGAGACAATTGTTGTAAAAGCTTGACTGAACCACATTGTTTATAAAATGACTTTATTTTCCGCTGCTTTATCTTGTCTGTCTTGTAATTTATCTGCATCTTTTACCTAAAACGCTCCACAGAAGTTAAGGCATTCCCTTTGTGAGTGACCTTAACGGAGGTAGGGTGTTTCATGAAACGTTGACAATTTGTTTGAATATAAATCTGTTTGTAGAATAAACAGTCAAATTTACCATTAGCCTATTGTTCAAAAATTTAGTTGATTTCAAAACTATTAATATTGTTAACGTGAATTCTTGTTTAATGTTATCCCCAAGAGTTTGTGAGTAATGACAGTTGAAAAATGAAATTATGCTATGAGATGCAAAATATAGCTTCGGCCCAAGTTGAATGAGATGATTCATCATGGACTAAATATATAGGAGAAGGATAAGAATAAGAGTTTCTATGTTTTCTTTAGTTTGAAATGCTCTTTTTATCATAGTTTGGATTAACTATCTACAACTTATTTTGGATTCCATTTTGGTCATGTGTGTTATTATTTTAATCCTGCTTTTGTTTTATTCATTCAATGATCAGGTAAAAAACCGAGGATTAAGGAAATATTCCGGTTATGACGAAAAGGGAATGTAAACTTGCTGGGAGCTTGAAATTAGGCCTTTTGTACTCAATTGGTGTAATTTGTAAATATTATACTGCATCGGTAATAAAAAAAACAGGAAAATAACCTAAAGAACAAAATGAACAAAAAATTGTTCCATAAGGACAAAAAGCTAAAATTTTGTTCATAAGGACAAATTTTATTGTAAAGGTAGGAATTATAGTGGACCCCTGAATTCCTCCCTTTACACTATAATATGTCCTTATGGATAAAATTTTACCCCCTTGTCCTTATGGAACAATTTTTGTTTATTTTGTCCTTGAGGCTAAAAACCCCACAAGGAAATACGACTGTACTAATGAATAATAAAAAAAATCGAAAGAAAAATAGGGACAACTAAAACCGATGCAGTATAATCAATGTCCTTAACTATGTACCTATCGTTTTCTCCTTAACTTTGTACCTATCTTTTTCAGGTATATCTTTCTTTCAATTTTTTTGGTTTTAGTTGTCCCTGTTTTTCTTTCGATTTTTTTTATTATTCATTAGAACAACCGTATTTCCTTGTATCATACCTATCTTTTCACTTGCAAACATATACCTGATAATATATTTACTTTTTAATGCTTTCACATAATAGCAAGAAGTATTAACTTTTGCATATAAAATAATTATGCATGGATAGTGCAAACACTTCTGTCCCAACACTCTCATTTCAAGCAACTTAATTTTGAAATTGAATCAACGAGTAGTTGGTAAGAGGAATGGTGCTCGAGTTTTCAAATGAATGGTGAACTTTCGTTGATGAATGTAGAGAATTTTCAGAATTTCATAAAGACAAAGCGTGCAATTGGGTTCATTTTATTAATGGTAGAGATGATGACATGAACATCATTTATGTATGATAAAACACATGATTCTCTTTCGTATAACTAAATAATATCTAAAAAACCAAAAGTAATTAATCATTGAATTATTTTTTCCTTTGACGAAATAATTTAACGTTTACAAACTTATATCATATTCCTTTTTAACTACTACAAAAAGGAAAAACCTGATTACTTATCCTACCTTGTAACCAGGCCCGACTCAGAGGCTATCCCACCAAGCCATCGGGCTAGGGCAACATAATTTTTTTTAATGTTGTTAACATATTAGCTGTATAGATGATGTGGTGATGATGACTGTATGGTAAAGTGGTAAGCAAGCCGGTTAGCATCTTTGGCTTTGCAGGTTCGAATCTGGTTGATTGTAATGCATTATATATTTTTATTTTTTGTCCTAAACTACTTAAATGAGCTTTGACATCAACATTCTAGGACCGGCTCTACGTGTAACAAATTTCCTTAACTTTGTACGAAAAAGATAGGTATGATACAAGGAAATACGGTTGTTCTAATGAATAATAGAAAAAATCGAAAGAAAAATAGGGACAACTAAACACAACAAAGTTTCTAATTTTTTAAATTAGCAATTGCCCGTTTGCGTAGCACGGACCATACATCCTTATGTTAAGTTGTATCCGTTGGAGCAAACAATAAACATTTTTGAAATCTTTCCTCATATTGTCTTACGTCGATTAAGACACATGCACAAGAGACAAAAGGTGCATGATAAGTTGGATTAAAATGTTAAGACGAAAATGATTATCTTTGGTAAATTTGTATTATGTTGCATCCGATATGGAAAACAAATACGTGACAATAACAGTATTGGAAAAAATCTTAGAAAAAATAACAAAGTAAAAGAAAATAAAACTTCAAATAGTAAATGATAACATCAAAGTTTTCAAATCACAACTAATTGTATTATTTCCTAAGATTGTATTATTCTCAACGGTGTGAAGCCATAACCAGATTTAAGGAGGATAATATTAAGCATAGAATGCAGATACGAGGACGTGATACTTGAGAAATGTACTGTAAAATCATATGCAGTCAAAGTACAAGTAGGTTCCATGTAATGAGTTACAATTAGCAGGGGTATAGAAGTTTAAATTCAAAATCGTAAGTGACGGGTACCAGATTTTGGTTTATGGACAGGGGTATACAAGCAGCGCACCTACATAATGTACGAAAAGATAGGAGTATTGGTTAATGATGTTGACCTGATGCAAGTTGATTCTTCACATTCCTAGCTTCATTTTAAATAAATATTCAATTCCACCTCACTATACGTAATTTTTAGTTCGAAAATTGAACAATTTATTACACCAATTTTCCAGACATATATTTTGCAGAATCCTCCTATCAAAGATATTCCAACCATTTATATATCACGCTTTGCAATTATAGCTTATCAATTCATCTTAATTTAGGATATATCAAAATACCATATATATTTTTCAACATTACAAAAAATAAGAAATTATATACCACTAAATCCACAAAATTTCAAATCACATCTTTTTTTTTATTCGATGTCCCCTTAACTGATCAGAATGAAGCCACAACCGCATTTCCAGTTGAACTTCCATCTATGTTTAAATAACCCACTAAAATTTCATGTTTAATTGCACTATTAACGTTACGTGCAAACACACCACACACTACTTTTACGGTCAACCATCACTCTAACCTACGACATATAACTACTAATTTACAACAACTTTCAATTACCTAACCAATGATCAATTATTGTTATACCTATATTGCGACGAACTAATTCTATCAATACCACATGACAATTCCTTCCTTACAACAACAGCTTTCACCTATGCTTACATAACTAATTCACCTATCAATTCATTTTATGTTAGCCTGTACACACCAAGAACCACCACAACCCGACTCCAAGTTGCTTCTCCTTCACACCAATTCTTCTTTACCTGCCCATGTGCGAAACACGGGTTCCAACCTAGTACTTATATAAAACCATATAGATGCAATTACATACATTCATGCCATTGAAGAAATATGCCCTATGTATGTATGTATGTATGTACGTACAAAAAGGCACACATTATGGCTGACAATGATTGTTATACCTAATCCAAATATTTATGTCCGTTATGAACATATCCACGTTGAGCTACAAGTTCAAGTGTACAATTTTACTTCTAAATTGGACTTGCTTGCCTACTGAACAAATAACTATCCATTAATGAAAAAATTTGAAATCAAATAAACAATTGTATTGAGTATGAATATCAAAATATTCATTGTAATTTTTAGCATAGAAGATACATTGAAAATCTTATTTACAATCTATGTTAACTATAATTCAACGCAAGTTATCACATTAGAAAGGGATGAATAACATACAATTTGTACACCATCCAAACTAGGGTCACCGTTGAGCACCATCAAGCGCAATTTAGGAATTACTTTGAATTGGTACTCCAATTCTTTACATTGACACTTCATTACGCCCTTGCTAAGGCACCACAAGCATTAAGCTTTTTATGGGGTGTTTGAACGTTTTTAAGTATGTGTTTGTTTCCTTACTTTAAGTAAATTAAATACAACGACAATAAAGTCAATTAATTACTTTGTTTATTTGTTGAAGCTCACGATCTTCAAGTAGTATTTCAAAATTTAATTTCATTGTATATATTTCATAGACATTCAATTAATAGACAATTCTTTGTATAATTCTGTTAGCATGCCTTGTGAAAAGGCTGTCCAAGGACTAAGTAATCACGGTCGCATGCATAGAGGCTAAGAATCATGTCTATTTAATAGATAGATCGGATCAGAAGTAAAACAAGCAAAGCAGGAAAAAATCTCCATCCTCGGGTCGAACATGAATGGTGACCACCGAGTTGATGGCTTCGGGTCGAACAGGCTCTACTCGACCCGACCTTGGTATCAAACTCATGAAAAACGTCTGCCCATGTTTCAAGCCATTAACCCCTGAATGCATGGAAAGACTACCACGTGGCCACGACCCAAGAACCCTGTCTTGCACGAACTAATTGCCACTCATGTTCTATAAATCCAGAACTCATGACACACGTTTGTAACCATTCCCGCTCTTTTGGTCTTGCTCGACCCTATAAATACCCGACCTGACCAACAGAAAAAAGTACTTTGGCAACTTAGAAATATTAAAGCTCCATATCAACTCGCGATTACTGTTCGAGCCAAGAGCAATTTAGTGATTTTCAAGTGAAATTCAACATTCATGTGAGGAAATTGATTGTATCTTGAGTGTTGAGGGATTCTAGGTGTTGTATTTGTAACTGAATATAGAAATTTTGGAGTGGACGTAGGCTCGTTAACGCCGAACCACTATACATCTTGTGTGTTTGTTGGTTGTTTCTCGTTTTCAGTTTGTATTTCTTCATTAATCTCTTCAAATTATGATCTATTGGGTGTTAGTGCCATTTTTTGGTCTAACATTTTTGTGCTTTCACTGAGAATTGAATTCTCAGCTTTTCGGATTATTTGTCTACTATTTGGATCACCAAGTCCGAAGGAATAGTCTGTATTTTCATCACTATCCAGGCTCCAAAAAGTGATAGGAACCAACAAGCTTCCCGAAGAACAACAGACAACGAAGATCAACATATTGTGTTACAGGTCGAAATAGCAACAAATGCCCCCGGGGCGAGCATGCATTGGTCGAATTCGACCCAACACGAAAGGATGACCTCTGGAGCAACTGCTACTACCAACAACCAGCCTCGTTCTTCGACACTTATTTTACAAGACGATTTCGCATGCTTGTTCTCCAAGTTGGAAGAGACCAACACAGCCTTGGAAGCTCAGACACCATAATGCGTAAAATTTTCCCAATATACCTTGAAGGGATTGTTACGTTGTGGTTTACTCAACTCCCTCCTCGATCGATTCCCAATTTTATGGACCTCAGCGAGAAGTTTTTAAACCAATTCGACTGCAAGCGTTAAAATCAAAGAGTGTATAGAGTTATCTGTAGTTAAGCAGACCCATGGAGAAACTTTGAGGCAATATCTGGATCGCTTCAATATGGTTATTACTAAAGTAAATAACCCCAATCCAGAAACTGTCCCGATGGCAATGATTGATGCGGTCGATAAAGGTTCGGAGTTCGAAAGGTATTTGGTTTGAAAACTTCCTACGACTATTAAGTTATTTTATGAGAAAGCGAATATATGTCTGCAATAAGAAGATGTATACTTGAACCAAAAAAGGAGATCCAGCAAGGTTGTGAAGGAGGAGATTCAAAGCAACGCCGCTATCAGATAATCCTGCGACAGCTCTGGCAAGGTTGAAGTTAATGTTGGCAATCATAACGAAGGAAATGTCCTCCAAAGCAAGAATGGCAACAGAAGAAATCAGAATCGTAAGGGTGATTCCAGGAAATGACCCTGATTCTAGCCCTTTGAAAGTTACATGCCATTGAATGAAACCTTGGAGAACATTTACTTGGATGTGATGCAGTATAAGAAACCACCCCTGAGAGATTCGGTAGAGAAAGAGCACGGGACAGGAAAGTTTTGTTTGTTTCGTGAAACTTATAGCCATTCGACGAATGAATGCCAACACTTAAGAGATGTGATAGAGAGTTTGTTGCGTGAAGGACAGCTAGATGAATACAAAATTGTCCCACGAGCCAAGGGCAAGGAGGTTCAGCCCCAAACCAAGGTTAGGCGGCTCCCAGAACCACCACCCAGCAGAAAGGAAAAGGAATCGTAATTAATACCGTTGTCGGAGGGACCCATCCGGCATGATTTTGCACCAGAACAATGAGGCAGTATGTAAATGCTTCCAAGAATCTAGATGTGCGGTAGTGCATTATTCCCGAAGATGTTACACTGATAAAGCAGTAGAAAACGATGGCAAACGACATCGTTTTCCGCGATCGAGAAAGTGTGGGAGTAGAGACACCGAGTATAGATAAGTTGGTAATATCAGCGATATCGGCCCAACAACCATACGGAAGGTCCTTGTCGACCGTGGGAGTTCCGTCAATATCTTATTAAAAAAAGCTTACGATCAGATAAAGCTATAAGGTAGAGATTTAAAACAATGCACCGGTTGGATACGCGTTTTTAATGGTTCAGCAACTGCGCCGGTGGGAGTGGTTGATTTACCAGTGGAACTTGGTGAGGGATATTGCAAGAGAGTGCGCATTCTCCCATTTCTCGTGATGAATATAAATTCTCCCTATAATGCATCTTTGGGTCGACCGGCTCTCATAAAGTTTAGAGCATGCATCGCACCCTGGTGCTTGCTTTTGAAATTCCCAACCAAATATGGAGTGGGAATGGTCCGTGGAGACCTAATCATAGTAAGAGTTTGCTATCTAGCGGGATGGAAAGTGATCTGCGATGGAGTTAGTGAAGAACCTAAGGATGCCTCCCTTTTTTTCAAGGAGGCATCAACATAGCAAATAAAGGAAACATCTCGGGTGGAGTCGCCTGATTATCAGTCCGAGGACATTGATCCCAGAGAGGATGAGGATCCATGATGTAGAAGGGCAACACCCAATGAAACAACTATGGATATTTCGATTGATAACGACGACCCGACCAAGGTCTTGAAAATCGAATCCCATTTAGACCCCCAGCGGGTGAGAGAATTGACCGACTTCTTACGATCCAATCTGTACGTACTAGCATGGACCCACGCTGACATGTGTGGGATATCTCCACTAGTCATGAGCCACTCGTTGAACATAAACCCGAAGTACATCCCATTTAAGCAAAACAGACGTATGCTCGGCTTGGAGAGGTCGGGCGCTTTGAAGGAAGAGGTTGTAAAGCTGAAAGGCAATTGCTTCATTCGAGAAGCAACTTATCCTGACTGGATATCAAACCTAGTTCTTGTTAAGAATGCCAATGGAAAATGGCGAACGTGCATCGACTTTTCAAATTTGAAAAAGGCTTGCCCGAAAGAAAGTTTCCGCTTCTAAGGATCGACCAGCTAGTAGATTCGACAGCTGGACATGAACTTCTTTCATTTATGGATGTGTATTCGGGGTACAACCAAATTCCAATGCATGTGCCAGACCAGGAGCATAAAAATGTAACGACCCAGTAGGGATTCAAGGCCCGAATTACGACAATAATAAATAAATTAGCATTATTTGCCGAAATTCAAGTATCGAAAACACCAGATAGTTAGTAGAAAGAAATTAGAGTGTGAGAAAAGAGAGAAAATTTGGAATAGAAGAAGAAGAACCAACACAAAACAGAGTATCACATCGTAGTGGAACAAAATATAATATAGAAATAAATATTTGTTGAGAGCTTGAAATAAAACTTACAATCATCATATTACATCAACACCTCTGGACAGTTTTAACAACCTGTCCTCATATATAACACACAGCGGAAAAATAACTATATAATATCATACGTCTGAACTCTTCCAGCTCGTCTCTCCACAACATCCGGTAACCTAAACCTATAAAACTCGGTTTGTCCCGAGCATTGCAAACGCCAGGACCAGTCTGGTGAACCAGCGTAAGAAAACTCACTAAGTTTAAAGGTATCATCCAACTTGATTTTAATATTCATATTCTTTTCGAAAGAAAAGGATAATCATAAGACCAATCCACACATAAACACGGACAGTTTTTACCTTACAGTAACCCAAAATATTTTGAAATAATATCTTTTCTGATATTATAATAATGTCTAATACAAATAAACAACAATCTAGCAGAACGTTTGCATCTCACGCTCTACATACATAGTAAACAATCAAAACCGCGGGCATTTATTGGAGATTGAATTCCAACTAGCAAGGTATGGGACCACCTTCCGACAGTGTATCTCTAGAGAGGAATACATCGGGTTCAACAAGAACATCTTGCAACCCTGGATAAACATGATTGGCCATTCATTTCGTTTGAATGTTCCGAATGTATTGTCACCTTATGGTTGCTAGCAACATAACCATTCCCGGGAGATACAGAAGCGAAAAGAAGAACAAATATGAATATTCTCTAGATGGTGACAATACACCCTAATGGGAGCGACCCACATAGCCATGCGACCTACTCGATTTTATATCATTTCCCGGTTGATGAGGCTTGAGGTTTAAATCTTCTTTTGAACTACTGGCCTCCACTCACTTTGAATGCCACATCGTCATATCCGCCAGAAAATCACTAATTGACGTTCACAAAAACACTATAGTTGTTAAGCTAAGAGAAGCGCACTACTCCGCCATCAACTATGGTACGTTTGAAGAAATCAATGTGCGCGATCCCTTTGGAAATGCCCTGTCAGACATCCATCCAAACAAGTCATCCAGGGACATGATGAACCGACGACACCCTCCTACCAAATCCTTATATAGGAATCACCATATGGATCAGAGCGAGTGGTCCTTGCAATCCGAAGATTTCAATCATGACCGAATCAATGTCAAAATATCTCCAGGAGCTACCCAGAGAAGTTTATCAAGTAGTCCTTGTACTCATGAAGATCCACGGTCTTCTATTGCTCCAACTTCAATCAGCATCTTCCACATATTTTGTAACACCCCACCTCCGCTAGGATCACTCTTTTGGGGGCACTAGCTTCTGGGGGGCGTTAGAACTGGGTAAGCATGCATAATGATATATCAAGGCAGAACAAGAACATAGATATATGTAAAACAGAGTAAGTGAGAATAAAACAGCGGAATATCTCAAACCATCTCAAAACAAGTCTAGTACATCATAAAGTCAACTGCCAGAATAAACATGTCTAGTACATCATAAATAGAAATACTGAAATACATAGTGCTATCCCCAAAAACAAAGATGATAAACCATAGCGAGCTCAATGTCCAGTCATACATGAGCTATCCAGCAAACAAGCAAGCGATCCAAGCTAAGCACCACTGTTCCCTCCCTGAGAACCTGGGGGGGGGGGGGGAACGGAAGAAAAGAAGCGAAAGAAAACAGGTCAGTCAACAAGACTGGTAAGCCCTACTACGATCAGACTATAAACTAATAAAGTTAACATCATGCTGGAAACTGAGATGAACATACTGGCAATAGA
This sequence comes from Allium sativum, assembly GCA_030737875.1. NCBI lineage: Eukaryota > Viridiplantae > Streptophyta > Magnoliopsida > Asparagales > Amaryllidaceae > Allium > Allium sativum. The sequence continues at coordinate 802,589,014 of CM060912.1, forward strand.
TAAAGGTGTCATCACATAAAGAAGATTAAGCTTTGCACCACAGTGTACTAGCAAACTAACATAACAGGTATTGATCCCTTAGCCCAAACTTTGGCCCAATAGCATGAGGTGACCTTAATGCAAGGTCCAGCCCAACGGTCTAGTCGATCGGCTCCCTATAAACCTAACACGTCAAGTGTTGGTGTCCATACGGCCCACATATGGTTGTAGTCAGACTGTGCTGGGTCCACCTTCGGGTGTATCAAGCCCTCGGGTGTCAACCCCGGACACCTAAGCAATAATGCACAGTCTAAACCTACTGGTACCCGTGCCTCGAGTTTGTCCAACACCGAACTACGTGCACGTCCGTAGCCCGCCTGGACCCGCACCGCTGTACCACTCAGCCGTCGCTTTGGTCGCTTACATCAGTCCAGTAATCGTGCCCCGCCCTAGCCTAGCCTCTAGGGTTGTGAATGATACCAAACTGGGATTACTGCTGGAACAGACCACGTTGCTAGGGTTTTCTAAGAGGGTTAAGTGTGGTTTAACCCCTCACTAATCATGGATTAAATTAGTTAAGTGTAACCAACAGTTCACCACTTAACCCCATTTAATCCCTCGTATCCCCAAAATTGGTTAAGTATTAGTGGGCCATGACTTAACCCTAATCATGAGGCATTAATTTAATTGTACCTTAACCTCTCACATTAGACTTTGTTGTGGTTACTAGTTAAGCCGGGCGGGTCCGGGTAGCTTTACACCACAACTTGGTCTAACCTCGGGTCCCAGGTACACATGACCAACTTCTCACATTGGGTCCTATTGTTTGTAGCAACTAGTTAGGCCGGTCGGTTCCGGGTAGGTTTACGCTACAAACTCAACCCAACCTCGAGTTGGCCACACTTATGTTTTCTAAGTGTCATGTCCACTTTATTTTCAAATCATCATTACAAGTTTAGCAATTACTTGGGTAGACCTAACTTAATAGGTAAATTCCCAAGGGGTAGACCTAACTTAATAGGTAAATTCCCAATCTTATATTTTCATGTATTTTAAGTTTTACCCAAACCCCCCCCCCCCCCCCAACGCCATTCTATCGCTTACATATTCGTCATAACGCATAAAGGATAGAAAGAGGGAACTTGGCATAACATACATGAGGAATCTTACATATCATAATAAGCATGCATAACATGTTGTACTTGCACAACTTAGCATAGTGAACTTGCATAAACATGCATAACTTGTTAAACTTGCAAATCATAGCATAGTGAACTTGCATAAACATGCATAACACAATAAACTTGTAAATCATGGCTTAGTGAACTTGCATAAACATGCATAACTTGTTAAATTTGCAAATCATGACTTAGTGAACTTGCATAAACATGCATAACTTGTTAAACTTGCAAATCATAGCATAGTGAACTTGCATAAACATGCATAACTTATCAAACATGTGTAACATAGCATAGTGAACTCCCATAAGCATGCATAACTCATTAAACATGCATAACATAGCATAGTGATCTCGCATAAGCTTGCATAACTTATTAAACATGCATAAATCCCAACTTTCATCACATATTAACTTTAGAGTTTCTAAAATGAAGGTAAGAGGGCTTACAAATATTATGAAGACACAAATCTACTAATAAAGATTGAGAAGCCCTTTTATGCAAGCATATAAAAACCCAAAACAAAGCTCCAATTAACCAAAAATCCCAAAAACTCTAGCTTAGCAAATAAAGCTTGCAACTTGATGATGTATGCAAGCTAATGATCATTCATACAACTTAGAAATGCTTGTATGAACATCAAAACCTTCATAGAAATGATTTTTGAAGAGGGTGGAGGCTAGGTTTTTAGGTGGAGGCCATTAGAGAATTCAATTTGACATAGTTTGGTTGCTAGAATGAATAATGGGGTTTTAGGGTAGGATTAGGGGCTTATTTATAGAAGATTAGAGTGTTTTTAGCCCTAGGATTAACCCTAGGTTAGTTTAGGTCCGTCAGATTTCGGAATTCTCTAGAACCAGGCCACAAGACCAAGCCCAAATCAAAATGGTGCGCCAGGCAAAACTGCCCGGCCACCCCGTGTCGACAGGGCTGTCGACAGGGCAGTCGACACCCTAAGACCCCTGTCGACATGCCTGTCGACATGGGGGTCTTAGCGGGAGTTTTCCCGCCTGACGCCAGTTAGCCCTAATCCCTGTTTTTAATTTAAAATTTAAATCTGTTTTTAACATGGAAATTTCTGAAAACTTCAATGGGCCTTAACTGGGTCATACGGACTCCGATTTTCGAAAACTCGGACTCTATTTCGCGTATTTTTCCGAGACGAACGCAATGGCATAGCCCGTTTCCCTTGATTCAGATTTTAGAATTAAGTTCTGCCTCGATTTATGTTATAACAGGTTATTGAAAATACGGGTTGTTACATTCTCCCCTCCTTAAAGGATTTCGTCCCCGAAATCTTCAAGTTAGGAAGAACGTATCCTACCATCCAATCATCCATCTACTCAAAGCATCATCCACGAGCAATCATTGTCCTTAAAAGATTCTAAATGCTGTATGTACATATGCAAAAGTGTGTGTATATGTACTTAACTAATGCAAATATCAATGCAAAATATGTTAGTGAAATGTATCCATATGTATGCAAATCCCTAACATAATGTATAATATTTACATGCGTGCTCAATCATACATCCATATGCAATGTCCATGTGATTGCATACAAATTTCATCCAAGAATAAGCATAAACACTCATGCACATGCAATATGAGGAGTGTGTGAGCCGATCTAGTGCCTAATGTGTATCATGCATCCACGAGTAACCACTTGCAAACACTTGCAACCACTTGCAACCATCAAACATAACATGTCTCAAACACATGTTTCATCCAAAGGGTTTCTACCTAAGGTTCTCATGACAAGATTAGCGCGATAACTAGGTAAACATGGATAGCAAAGAGAAAGATATGCTAACAAAGGAAAGAGATTGAGAGTGTACCCTCGAAAAGGAATGGATAAAGCCCACGCATCTTCTCCTCGGTTTCCCTAGTTGCATCTTCTTCGGCTTCACCCCATTGAACCTTCACCAGCTTGACCTCTCGATTCCTTAGCTTCTTGGTCTCCGTCCCCAAGATACGAATCGGAGCTCTCCTCAAAGTCGCCTCTTTCTCTACTTCCACGTCTTCAAGAATGCTAGGTTCAACCACCTCAGCGGACTCATGTAGGCAGTTTCGGAGATGCGAGACATGAAAGATATTATGCACTCCGGACAGCTTCTCGGGCAATTGCACTTTATAAGCCATCTTCCCAATTCTCTCTATGATAGGGAAGGGTCCAACAAATCTCGGTGCTAACTTCCCAACAGCTCCAAATCAGACCACATTCCGCAAAGGAGAAACCTTCACGAAAACCATATCCCCAACATCAAACTCCAAATCGGATCTTCGCTTATCAGCATAGGATTTCTGTCAGTCTTGGGCCGCCTTCATCCGTCTTCTAATCAACTCGACCTTCTCGGATGTATCTCTAATCATGTCAGGTCCAAGTATAAGCTTATCTGTAGTCTCCCACCAACATGTAGGTGACTTGCACGGCCTCCCATATAAAGCTTCAAATGGTGCCATCCCTATGCTCGCCTGATAACTGTTATTATATGCAAACTCAACAAGAGGAAGATGGTCTTCCCAAGCACCACCAAAATCCAGAATGCAAAGCCTCAACAAGTCTTCAAGTACCCTATTCACCCTTTCTGTTTGGCCGTCTGTTTGTGGGTGATAGGCCGTACTCAGGTTCAACCTCGTGCCCATAGCTTCCTGCAAACTGTTCCAGAATTGACTAGTAAAGATGGGGTCTCGGTCACTGACTATGCTGGAGGGGACTCCATGTAGTCGTACTATCTCACGAAGATATACTGATGCTAGTCCAGATGCGGTCCTTTTGCTCTTTACTGGAATGAAATGAGCACTCTTCGTAAGCCTATCTACAATGACCCATATGCTCGTATTCCCTTTCCTTGACCTTGGAATCCCATCAATAAAGTCCATAGAAATACTCTCCCACTTCCATAGCGGGACCTCTAGAGGATGCAATAGCCCACCGGGCTTCCTTGACTCGGCCTTAACTTGCTGGCAAATGATACATCTAGAGACAAACTCTGCCACATCCTTCTTCATCCCAGGCCAAAAGAAAATACGCTTCATATCTTTATACATCTTATCACCGCCTGGATGTATAGTCAACTTGGAACGATGTGCTTCCTCAAGAACTTTCCTCACCAAGTCTTCCGCCATCGGAACACAAAGCCTTCCGTCTCTCCTCAGCCAACCCTTATCATCTATAGAATATCGAGCAAGGTGACTAGATGTCTCCCCTCGAATCAGCTTATCCATGATCTCAATTATCTGAGGGTCTTCCTTCTGCGAAGCCCCAACTTGATCCAGGAGGGTAGGCCTGAGCTCAAGAGATGCTAAAGAACCGGTCATCGACTCAACCGCCAAAGAGAAATCAAAGGTTGCCAAGAACTCTAAATTCTTCATCTCAACAAATAGAGGACTTAGTGTCAACCTTTTTCTACTCAACGCATCCGCTACAACATTCCCCTTGCCAGGGGTATAGGCTATATCAAAATCATAGGACGCCAAGAATTCCATCCATCTCTGCTGCCTCAAGTTCAGATCCTTCTGCGAAAAGAGATACTTCAAAGACTTATGATCAGTATACAGCTCAAATCTCTCTCCCAGAAGATAATGACGCCAAGCCTTGAGTGCATACACTATCGCTGCCAGCTCTAGATCATGAGTGGGATAATTCTTCTCATGCACCTTAAGTTGCCTCCCACCAAAACATATAACTCTGCCCTCTTGCATCAGAACGGCGCCCAATCCCGTGCCACAAGCATCAGTGTACACGGTAAATATCTTACCACCATCGGGTAAAGCTAGAACTGGTGCTGAGGTAAGGGCTCTCTTGAGTCTTTGAAAAGCAAGCTCACAGTCCATATCCCAAGCAAAAACTAAGTTCTTCTTCGTCAACTTAGTAAGAGGAGCGGATATCTTCGCGAAGTCTTTGATGAACTTCCGGTAAAAACCCGCAAGACCCAGAAAACTTCTTACCTCGGTTGCATTCCTTGGAGTCTTCCAATCCTGAACTGCAACCACCTTAGCGGGATCCACCGCTAAGCCTTGCTTGGATACGATATGCCCAAGGAATCTAACTTCCCTTCTCCAAAAGTGACACTTGGAGAACTTGGCCTTTAACTGATGCGCTCTAAGCGTATCCATCACCTCTACAAGATGCCTCGCGTGCTCTTCTTCATCCTTGGAGAAGACCAGAATATCATCCACAAAGACCACGACAAACTTGTTTAAGAACTCTCGAAACACCCTACTCATCAAGTCCACGAAATACGCGGGTGCATTCGTCAAACCGAACGGCATAACAAGCCATTCAAAGAATCCATCTGGAGTTCTGAATGCGGTCTTGTCTATACTATCTTCAGCCACTCTGAGCTGATGAAATCCAGTAGCAAGATCAAGCTGAGAGAAAACAGAAGCACCAACCAGCTGGTCAAAGAGATCATCGATCCTCGGTAACGGGTGTCTGTTCTTCTTAGTCAGCTTATTCAATTCTCTGTAATCCACACAGAGTCGAAGAGAACCATCTGCCTTAGTCGCAAACACCACAGGCGCTCCCCATTCGGATATACTTCGTCTGATGAAGTTCTTCTCAAGCAACTCTTTCACTTGCTTGCTCAGCTCCCGCCTTTCACGCGGAGCCATGTGCCGAACGGGCAAAGAAACAGGTTTAGCATTATCCACCAGATAGATGCGAAAATCAATCTCTCGTTTAGGGGGCAACCCCTTAACTTCTTCAAAAACATCTGGATAATCTCGGACCACCCTTACAGACTGAAGGGCTTCCTCTGACGAGTCGAGAGATTCAAGATAGCACAACATGACGGGACCCTTCGGATTGCATGAAATCTCTAAGGTGTTGCCAAGGCGAGTCACAAGCCTCACAACCCTATGCTCACAATCAAGAATGGCTCCATATCGGGACAGCCAATCCATGCCCAATATCAATCCGTATCCCCTGAAACCAAGAACATATGCACTACACAAGAACTCTACACTGAGTATAGAGATCCTCAGATCCTCACATATCATATATAGATGAGCAGAACCCCCAATGGGATTCGAAACACAAACGGGATCATCCACTAAGCTAGTACTAAGGTGCAAGCTATCAACAAGATCAGATGAAATAAAGCTACGTGATGCACCAGAATCAAACAAGGTGCGAACTGGAAGATCAGAAACATAAACAAGGTTCTCAACAGAAACACTACCTCGCTCGGGAACTGGGGCGGTATTGAGAGCATGAACTTGCCCTCCTGAAGGTCCAGCCTGTCCTTTCTTCTTCGGGCATTCCTTGCTGAAGTGTCCAGTCTCACCACAGGAAAAACATCCACCACTAAGCTTCCTTTTCTTCTTCCTACAATCCTTAGCAAAGTGTCCAGGCGCACCACATTAATTGCACTTTCCCTTGCCTTTGTTGTTGTTCCCCTTCTTGTTCTTGCTCTGATTCCCCTGACTGCTTTGACCACCTTGATTGCCTTTACCCTGAGAATCAGTCTTCTTTGCTTGAGTATCACTCGACTTGACCTCTTTCTTTCCATCTCCCTGAAGTAGGGCCATATTGACCAAACTCTCAAAAGTAGCCCCATGCGGAATATGTGACATCGCCAAACCCTGCAGCGGCTCATTCAACCCTCTAGCAAATCGAAGAGCCTTCTTCTCAGGAGTGTTCACCGTATCCAAACCAAAATGGGCCAGCTGATTAAACTTGTTCACATACTCCTTGACAGACATATCACCTTGCTTTAATGCAATGAACTTCTCCATCTGTAAATTTGCCTCAACAGAAGATAGAAACTTAGCCACAAATCTTGCCCTCAAATCGGCCCAAGTCTCGACGGGCCTCGTCCCATTGGTGACTTCCCACCAATAGGCTGCTTCATCCTTCAAAAGCCACACTGTCAATAAGATTTTCCTCTCGTCATCAATCCCAAAGATAGCAAACAAGTCCTCAGTGTCTTTCAGCCAATTCCTAGCTTCAACAAAAGATTCCGTGCCTAGGAAATTCTTGCCTCCCATCGCCTTGAAGTCTTTACAAACCTTCGTGAACTCAACCTGAGGATGCTGAGGGGGAGGAGGAGGAAGAGGAGCCTCAGCAACAGGAGGAGGAGGAACATTAGCAACGGGAGGTGGAATATTAACTGCCGGAGGAGGAGGAGCAGGAACCACCGGAGGAGGGACATTAGGGGTAGGATTCTCAACTACAGGAGGAGGAGTGGGAGTAGGGTTTGCGGGGCCGGCTGCCGCCCTAGCTTCTAGAAGTCTCCTATACCAGAGTGGTACATTTAATCCATCCGGGATGGCAAGATTCTCAGCCATACTGAAACGAAAGATAAGATAAGATTAGGTCAAGGGAACGAAGGATAACGCTAATGGCTTTTTGGGGAATAGCCTTTTTAAAATACTAGACTTTTCTTTGGAAAATACTTTATACTTGTTTTGAAAATAGTTTTTCAAAAGTCTTTTAAAAACTTTTTGGTTCTTTCTTGTAAACCATATGCTCTGATACCAAATTTGTAACACCCCACCTCCGCTAGGGTCACTCTTTTGGGGGCACTAGCTTCTGGGGGGCGTTAAAACTGGGTAAGCATGCATAATGATATATCAAGGCAGAACAATAACATAAATATATGTAAAACAGAGTAAGTGAGAATAAAACAGCGGAATATCTCAAACCATCTCAAAACAAGTCTAGTACATCATAAAGTCAACTGCCAGAATAAACATGTCTAGTACATCATAAATAGAAATACTGAAATACATAGTGCTATCCACAAAAACAAAGATGATAAACCATAGCGAGCTCAATGTCCAGTCATACATGAGCTATCCAGCAAACAAGCAAGCGATCCAAGCTAAGCACCACTGTTCCCTCCCTGAGAACCTGGGGGGGGGGGGGAACGGAAGAAAAGAAGCGAAAGAAAACAGGTCAGTCAAAAAGACTGGTAAGCCCTACTACGATCAGACTATAAACTAATAAAGTTAACATCATGATGGAAACTGAGATGAACATACTGGCAATAGATAAAGGTGTCATCACATAAAGAAGATTAAGCTTTGCACCACAGTGTACTAGCAAACTAACATAACAGGTATTGATCCCTTAGCCCAAACTTTGGCCCAATAGCATGAGGTGACCTTAATGCAAGGTCCAGCCCAACGGTCTAGTCGATCGGCTCCCTATAAACCTAACACGTCAAGTGTTGGTGTCCATACGGCCCACATATGGTTGTAGTCAGACTGTGCTGGGTCCACCTTCGGGTGTATCAAGCCCTCGGGTGTCAACCCCAGACACCTAAGCAATAATGCACAGTCTAAACCTACTGGTACCCGTGCCTCGAGTTTGTCCAACACTGAACTACGTGCACGTCCGTAGCCCGCCTGGACCCGCACCGCTGTACCACTCAGCCGTCGCTTTGGTCGCTTACATCAGTCCAGTAATCGTGCCCCGCCCTAGCCTAGCCTCTAGGGTTGTGAATGATACCAAACTGGGATTACTGCTGGAACAGACCACGTTGCTAGGGTTTTCTAAGAGGGTTAAGTGTGGTTTAACCCCTCACTAATCATGGATTAAATTAGTTAAGTGTAACCAACAGTTCACCACTTAACCCCATTTAATCCCTCGTATCCCCAAAATTGGTTAAGTATTAGTGGGCCATGACTTAACCCTAATCATGAGGCATTAATTTAATTGTACCTTAACCTCTCACATTAGACTTTGTTGTGGTTACTAGTTAAGCCGGGCGGGTCCGGGTAGCTTTACACCACAACTTGGTCTAACCTCGGGTCCCAGGTACACATGACCAACTTCTCACATTGTGTCCTATTGTTTGTAGCAACTAGTTAGGCCGGTCAGTTCCGGGTAGGTTTACGCTACAAACTCAACCCAACCTCGAGTTGGCCACACTTATGTTTTCTAAGTGTCATGTCCACTTTATTTTCAAATCATAATTACAAGTTTAGCAATTACTTGGGTAGACCTAACTTAATAGGTAAATTCCCAAGGGGTAGACCTAACTTAATAGGTAAATTCCCAATCTTATATTTTCATGTATTTTAAGTTTTACCCAACCCCCCCCCCCCCCCAACGCCATTCTATCGCTTACATATTCGTCATAACGCATAAAGGATAGAAAGAGGGAACTTGGCATAACATACATGAGGAATCTTACATATCATAATAAGCATGCATAACATGTTGTACTTGCACAACTTAGCATAGTGAACTTGCATAAACATGCATAACTTGTTAAACTTGCAAATCATAGCATAGTGAACTTGCATAAACATGCATAACACAATAAACTTGTAAATCATGGCTTAGTGAACTTGCATAAACATGCATAACTTGTTAAATTTGCAAATCATGACTTAGTGAACTTGCATAAACATGCATAACTTGTTAAACTTGCAAATCATAGCATAGTGAACTTGCATAAACATGCATAACTTATCAAGCATGTGTAACATAGCATAGTGAACTCCCATAAGCATGCATAACTCATTAAACATGCATAACATAGCATAGTGATCTCGCATAAGCTTGCATAACTTATTAAACATGCATAAATCCCATCTTTCATCACATATTAACTTTAGAGTTTCTAAAATGAAGGTAAGAGGGCTTACAAATATTATGAAGACACAAATCTACTAATAAAGATTGAGAAGCCCTTTTATGCAAGCATATAAAAACCCAAAACAAAGCTCCAATTAACCAAAAATCCCAAAAACTCTAGCTTAGCAAATAAAGCTTGCAACTTGATGATGTATGCAAGCTAATGATCATTCATACAACTTAGAAATGCTTGTATGAACATCAAAACCTTCATAGAAATGATTTTTGAAGAGGGTGGAGGCTAGGTTTTTAGGTGGAGGCCATTTGAGAATTCAATTTGACATAGTTTGGTTGCTAGAATGAATAATGGGGTTTTAGGGTAGGATTAGGGGCTTATTTATAGAAGATTAGAGTGTTTTTAGCCCTAGGATTAACCTTAGGTTAGTTTAGGTCCGTCAGATTTCGGAATTCTCTAGAACCAGGCCACAAGACCAAGCCCAAATCAAAATGGTGCGCCAGGCCTGTCGACATGGGGGTCTTGGCGGGAGTTTTCCCGCCTGACGCCAGTTAGCCCTAATCCCTGTTTTTAATTTAAAATTTAAATCTGTTTTTAACATGGAAATTTCTGAAAACTTCAATGGGCCTTAACTGGGTCATACGGACTCCGATTTTCGAAAACTCGGACTCTATTTCGCGTATTTTTCCGAGACGAACGTAATGGCATAGCCCGTTTCCCTTGATTCAGATTTTAGAATTAAGTTCTGCCTCGATTTATGTTATAACAGGTTATTGAAAATACGGGTTGTTACATATTTGCTGGTCCGAATTGTTTTCGAATCTAAATTTGATCCCAGTCTTTCCATACCAACAATCGTATTGGCCAGATTTGATAGTCGGTTATTTAATTATCAAATAAACAACTATTCATCCATAAAAATAAAATAATCTATTGATTAAGTACCTAGCATCATTTAGCCTCTTTAATTAACCAGTCGTTAATTACGTACTAAAACATCTAATTCAGAAAATATTTCCCTTTCTTATTTTATTATAAGAATATTTCATCATCCTTCCACTTCTACTTCATTAGATCCTCCTTGTAAATTGGTAAGTGAATAAATCTCTCAGTATCAACCCTAAAGGCCGAAACCAACATCAGATTGACACCTCGAAACTTACTCTACTTAACTAACGTACAATCGAGTTCCAATTTCTCAAAAACCACATCATATTCCAATTTTAATCTTTTTTAAAACAATTATATTTTCTTATAATCTCGCTAATCATTTCCAAATTTTATTTAAAATATCATCTCATAAAATTAACTAAAATAGTTCCATTTAACTTCTGTAACAAATATTATAAATTCCATTCAAAAACTCTTCCACTTTCCTTCACAAAATTCTTAATTTTCCATTTACAAAATCCTAAATCATTTATCGATATTTAACTCAGCTTGACAAATTCCTTTAATTTATAAAACCATTCCACAACTCTCTTCATATAGTTCAGTTTATATGAATTTCCATTTATAACTCTTTCTGGCAATCTTGCCTTAAAATCTCATTTATTAGACATTCGTCCCATTTCTCAATTTACGCCAAGTATTCATATTCTATTTTGAATTTTCAGTTCCATTTATTTGTTAATCTCATTAATGAAAACCCATTTGACCACATTTCATATATTTATAAACAATGTTTACAAAAAATTTCATTGATTACAAAAAATCACTTTTCAATTCCTTAAATCAATTCCGGTACACTTCCCATTTAATTTATAATGCTTAAACATTTGTTTATTTATCTCTTGGAAATTCCATTAATTTAAAATAATTTAAATAGATATAAAAACGTAAGATAAACTTTGATGTTTTATTTTAAAAACAAACATCATATTCAAATAAATAAATACAACTTTGAAAACGTTTACAATCGATTTCAAAAATCTTTTATTTTATCGTCGGTACTAAAGACGTAAATTTCTACTAAAGTACCAAACCGTGAAATATTAACTAATTTCACAACCAATGAACACAACAAATCATATTGATAAACATTATCAATATTAGTGAGGAATCCTGTTGGATTCCTCCAACTTATTAATCCCTGCATCACAATTTCAGTATCTCAACATATATAAAATTTAACAACTACTAGTGAGGAACCCAGTTGGATTGCTCCAACCTATTATTCCTTGCATCTAAATAGGTTACCTCAAAATAATATCATTCAATTCAATATATCAATATAAATTCAATAATCAACCAATAATAACAATTTAACATCATCCATTTAATTTAACACGTTTATATTACTATAAACGTGGCCAACAAGGTAAGTTACCTCAATTGGTTCCAATCGTTAAAATAACGATTTGGTTTTCACTTAAATTAACAATGTTTAATTTCATAGGTTCAACCAATAGATGAATATATATATTTAACAAACAATCAACCATTAGTAATCATAGCACACATATTAAAAACCCAACTTATATAAAATATAAGTGGGATGAACTGAGTGAGTTTTACTCACCTTGATCTGATTCGTTGTTAAAACTGCTTGTTTGTAACGACCTGGCTTTTTTGACCGCCTCTAGTCGGTAATTAAACCAACTCGAACCATTCAAAATGACAGATTGTTATTGCTTATGAAGTTGAAATACAAATCATCACAGAATCGCAGACACATAACACAGAATATCCCACAGCGGAAGTAAAAATTACAAAATCTTTAAGTTTACATAATATCAGAGTACAGAATAAATATAGAAACAGCGGAAGAATGAATATAGAACAATACTAATATTGGTAGTAAGCAGAGTTGGGCATAACTGCAAATGACATAGTAGACGGATGGCTGGATCTCCAACGAATCTCAAGCTCTAACAGACATATTTCCAAGTTGTAATACTCGATCTGACTCGGGCATTTTGCAAGGAATAATACAACAAAATACAAGAGTCAGGACTAACGGTCTCATATAAGTGAATTAACTCAAATGAAGTGTTCACTGAAATGTACAATAACTTAAAGGATGTTTAGGATTCCCATCCTCTAAGGATCCGTGAAACTAATATCTATATAATAATACGCTATTATAATAATGTCTATTCAGTAAAGCAAACACAATGAAAATAGCGTATGCGGGATTACATGTTACCCTTACGCCGTTTTTAATATAATACCATAGTCTATACAGTACCGTGAATCCAGCCTAACACGGATGGGCAACAGAGGGCACTCCATAGGTACGGTTAAACCAAAATCGTAGGGGCTCAAAAGGATAATATGACAAGGCAAACGAGGAATACCCACGGTAGGATTCTACCATATTGCGGCTCCCGGGCCAGCGGTAACGCATAGCAGCCACTACTGCCCACCTCGAACAACACTCCCATAATCAAAAGGGTGCCCCAAATCAATCACATAGTAATAGAGATGGTATCGAAGAAGCGTGTTCGATCAGAGGTGCGACCTCTATTAACCCGGGCATGGCTCTTGTTTTAGTCATTTTAATTATGACCCGAAGGTCAAGGCTATTCCATCAGCGTTCTCTTTCTTCAAATCCAGTAATCGCATCCATACCATCCTACTTCTGTTCTGGAACTTCCACCGCGTACACAGTTGTTAAAGTGGTATCGGTATTGGCAGCGAGTATGACATCTACCGACTCAGGTCTTTTTAACAACCAAACGTTTACATTTTTCACACCGTGGCCATTATATTTTGAAATCATATTCCATGTAGCGCAAATCAATTTATTTTAAATATTGCCCCAAAACCAATTACTAAAATACGTTATCATTGGTTCAATTAAGATTATAAAACCAATATTTATCATTTCTTTGTCAACCATTGGATTTTAAATTTCATATTTCATGAAATATCGTTCTTGCTTGAAAATCTTTATTTCATCATTTGGATTCACTAGACTGGATTGGACATTAGAATTTATAAAATATATTTAGAAAAAGTATGTTTTGAGAATAGTGTATGTGTATTAAATTAAAAATAATGTATGTACAAATATTTATATGCAATTGAAGATTATAAATTTTGTATTGTTAAAGTGATCAAAGTATTTTATAAAAGAATGTTTACACACTCAAGTAATGCTGAAAATTTTACTTTAATCAAATTTTAGTTTTCTTCAAAATATCAATCCAATCCAATCTTAAATCCAAGTCTCGCCATTTCCTTTTCCCAACTAGACTTCAAAATCACATCGAATTTCCTTTATAGCAATTCCCAAAACCATTTCAACTTATGTTATTAAACAAAGGATGGTTCCAAATTAGCTATCAAAACTTCAAATTCATCATGGCTTGAATAAGCTCATTTCTCTTACATGAAATTAACAAATTTATGTTTTGAACATTCTTTATACATTAAAATGGTAAGAAATCCTTTGATAAAATAGATGTATCAAAATAAGTTTTACTGCATATAACAAGTTTGAAAACCCTTTATATTGAATCGCCAAACTTCCAAATTTCATGTTGTTAGATTTATTCTATAAAACATAAAGTTAAAGTGGAAATTCATTTGGAAATAATTTTAGCTTAAAGTTTAACTTAAAAATCATCTTTAAAACTAAATTACATGCAACTTGATTTCTTATAAGTTCAAGAACACTTCTTTACGTTATAAGGAAATTTCATAAACATTTCATTCCAGAAATCGATATAATTACTTTAAAATAATTTATTTTTATTGACCACGGTGTCCGTATATTATTTTCTACCCTATGGCCAAGTGATATAGATATTTCATTTCAATTCGTTCTTCAAAAAATTCGAATCCCAGGTATGTATCATTTCAACCCGCATCCCAAGTCGATTCGAATACACAAGGGGTTCAGGTATGTATCATTTCAACCCATCATGTTTCTAATCTAAGGGGGAACTTGCATGATGATAAAATAACATAGCATTTCAAGTATACATCCATATTGTGTCATGTGAGATAATAGTGTGTGCATAGCACGTGCATAACCACAAAGCAACCAAACTAGAGCACCCTAACATTTCATTCAACATCTCAAGCGTTTAATTCACTTAATGATAAATTAGTCTGTGAGTGAGGGAAACTCACCTTTTGAGGCCTGGAGATGACTACGGAACTGACACAGAACTGGTGCGTAATTTGATGTCAAAGCGATGAATCCACTCCAAAACATTTGGGTACATATACACATATGTGTACCTATGTGCATAAATAGGATTCAAGAATTTCCAAGTATGACAAGATCCCGCTAATTAAGGACCCTAAACAACAGCGAATTTTTATTTATTGTCAAACCAGAACTGAACACTCACTTATATATGCATGTCTTTACTATTGTAGATAAGAAAATATACCCGGCGTCATACAGTAGTAACCAACAACTGTTACTGCATTGCTTCCGAAGATAAACTCAAACAGCGAGCCTCAGGTCAACCGCAACGGTCTCTACAACATTTACACGAGTACCTGAGGTGCATTCTTTCCTGGCGCCCATTTATACCCAATATGAGACTATTGGAATTTTACGGTAGGTGAACATGCTGAGGCGCCTTGGACAACGGCCAACAAGGTGGCTTTCGGTGCCTACAGTGTCCGGTTTTGGGATAAAAAGGGAGCACCAGTCACGTTTATCTGGAGATGAAGGTTTTGGCCTCCTTCGAGGCAGGTAGGTCAAATTTGAGGAGGGATAGCACCGCGCTGGTGGTGCTCCAGGTCGTAGCCAGTGTCAGGGCCGAGTTGACGCTGGTGAGAGACCAGCGAACGAATCTTGTAAGGGTTAGTGGAGATTCGGGTCCACTTCGTAGAGCTCGAAGATGGCGACACTCGACTGGAAGGGAACGGGATAAATATGGCATCCCTAGTTCGACTTTGGCTTGCTCAGGAGGGAAAGAAAAAGGTATGGTGGCCATTCAGTTTGCCAGTGAAGGAGCGACTTCAATCTTTAGGGATTGGCTTGGTCACCGTTTTCCAAAGGAGCACGGTTTGGATTTATTGTGGGAAAAGAAGTATTCTTTCTTCAGCGTATATATATTTTAGCAGGGGAGAAGTGAGCAGATCGTATGGTTTGGGGAATAACTGATTTCAAAAATGGTAAAGTAACATTTTAGCTGGGTCGAAATCGACAGTGGAGAAAAGTGAGGTGTTTTTGGTTCCTGCCATCTAAGTGTTGTTTTGATTTTTTTTCTTTTTTTCTGGGTGTTGCGTTTTTTTTCTTCCTGAGTATGGGAAAAATGGTTTTGCGCGAGAACCAAAGAAATGGAGAAGAGGAGTATACAGACAAAGAGCAGAAGGAAGAAGATGATGTCAAGCGAATGGGAAAGGGACGGGTTTTTATATTTTGCCATTCGAATTATTTAATTAGAGCATGGCGGTGGGTTCCTGTTCATGAACGGTGCCCAAATATTTCCTTCTGATAGGAGAGATATTTGGAAATCTTGAACAATAGCTTTCCAATATTGGGTTACTGACAAGGAGGATTGTTGTCGCTGCCATATTTTAAGAGGGAATGAAATACCAGATCCAAAAGTGACGTGAATGACCAATTTAAAGATAGTATGGACCATTTTTATATTTGTTAAGTGTCAATTTGGCTGAAAATATCCTACTGTTATCATACGGTCTAAATTTGTGTTCACACTGTAAATTTTCCACCGTTGCTACATGGTCCAAATTTGCGTTAACTATTTATTTTCTTCCTTGTTTAATTAACGCGGTTAAGGAAACAAAATTTAATTTCTTTCTATCAACTTTATATTTCAAAATCGTACCTTAAAATATATTTAACTTCAAGTTCTTAAATTTACAAAGCTAGATTTATACTTAACAATTTGCTTTAAAATAGATTAGCCCCTTTCTTTTCGTAATTATGTCTCTGTTCGTACTTCGTAAATCTTCGATTCCTAAATAAATTACACCGCTTATTTTACCAAAGTTAAATTAAATTTCCCTCAAATCAGATATAATATCTCAGGATTGATTTTCATTCGAACAAATCCAAATCAGTTAATAGTATTAGTAACGTCTGTTTCAACCAACTTTGACAATTGTTCTTGAATAACAAAATAATTACTTATTCAAATTAGTTCAGAATGCAAATCGCTTTTAGTCGACAACATTCTAAATAAAAATTTAATTTACAAAAGAGTTTAACCACGTTCAATATATATAAATTTCCAAATTTCATATCAAACCCCAAATATAAATATTTATTATAACGATTAATTTTCAATTTAATTCATATTTTACCGTTACAATTGTCGGTTCGTTACATTCTCCCCCACTTAGCACTTTTCGTCCTCGAATACGAAACATCATATAGTATTAACTCTTCATATGAAATCTTCACAAATACTTCTACTTAGTTCAAATTTATTGTAAGGAAAGATGTTATTCATTTCAAAACTTAAAATTTTCTAACACCCGAAATTACGGAAAATTTCGGCAGCACCTCCTTTATACGGCTTGCCCGGAAAATTTTACAAAGTCAATATACATCTCGTCTACATGACGAGGCATCCCAATATAGGGTAAACAAAAGAAAAACAACCCAAACGCGAGATGTAGACCGAGATACGTACCTTGTTTTGCGTTTTTAAAGCATATTTTCTTATTTTCTTTGCATTTTGCGCAAAAGCAAGCTCCGCAATTAAGCACGCCATTGCAACCTACTAAGACACTCAAACAGGTAGTGAAAATCATGCATATTTGAAAAGGTAGATCAATATTCATATAATATAACATAAGTAAGCATGCTTATTAGCTACTTCAATATGTGTCTATACATACATACATACATACATACATACATACATACATACATACATATATATATATAGTTCAAGCTAATCCTATTATGTGACAATCAATTTACAGTGCAAAGTTAGTTTACAAATATTGCAATGCATTTCATCTTCCATCGCGGTTGGAGCTGGGATGTGTACCTGTTCTGTTTGGGCTCAAATCTAGCCAGGTGTCCGGAAAGTGGCCGAGCACAAATATAAGGCAGTAGTTTTTTTTTCTTCCTTTTTTTTCTGCTGTAGTAACAGGCGCTGTTGTAGCCACTGTAGCAGCCATTGCTGTAGTCGCTGCTGCAGCTGCAGCCGCTACTGCTGGTGGCAGCAGCATTCCTCCTGCTGCTGCTAGTAGCAGCCCCCCTTTTTCAAATTTTTTCCCAATAGTATGTACATTTCCTAAGAAACAAAATGAATTTTCAGTAAACACATTCTCAATTAGAATAAAACAGTACACAGGTTTCTAAATGTATGACAAAATAGTGTATTTCGAAACGTAGATTGTTGTAAGAAAGTCAAGTAGGAAAATTATATATATCTACTTATTTTGATTACTATCTTGAAATTCGCAGTGAAAATCATAAAATGTTTATTATCAAAACATATATTATCTAGAATTTCTTTTAACACTTTTATATCTCGAACTCATTTTGTTCCCAAAATCTGAATTTAATGTTTGCCTGAAGGTTTACTAAGTTTCCATTCTTCATTGGTTTCCTATTACCTTTTTGAGTCTCAGGTTGATCGAATAAATTATATTTGTTGGGAAATAAAATAAAATAAAAATAACGTGAGCCCATTATCTAAGCTAGAACAGTAGTCCGCAGCTGGCATTGCAAGGTTGTAGTCTGCAACTATAGTTCTTAACCGTATTTCATAGCTGCAGTTGTGCAGTTGTCAATGCAACTGCTGTTTCATTACTCCTAGTTTCATTTATTCAACTTATTATCATATAATTATACTTGAAAATGCATAATGTAAGTATACAACAAACTGATAAAATCCCTTTCCATTTAAAGTGTCCCTTTTGTTATTCCTGGACAATTTATATCTAGCAATAACATTCATCCACCAATATGCTAGATGCATGCTCTCATTTATCTCAAACCAACTTACAATTGCTGCATTTTTCCATCCAAAATTAAATTCTATCATTAATCCCAGTTTCAATTTCCATAAGTTAAAATTCATTTCAATAGAATTTAATGAATATGATTATGTAAATTTCATTTGTTTAGATTTTATTTTTTATGATGTTTGAAGTTTAAAACATATATATTTAAAACCTAAAATTAGAAAAAAAAAATCGCTGCACTTGGAAAATCCTTTTAATTCATATGCTTAAAATGTATAATTTTCACCCAACACTATTTAATTCTATATTCATATAATTCAAATCTTATGGTCTTTACGAATAACCTTATAGGTACCCTAATAGTATTTTGATTTATTGATTCAAAACCAAATTTCTTATTTCCAATACATTGCTCACAATCAAATTTTTTATATCTTCACACAGCTTTAACCTAGAATAAAATTCTAAGATTTCAAACTATTACGCTTATAATTCATATCGCATTTGTCTAGAAGTTATATTTTTATTCTCCACAACCAATTAATAAAATCACCATTTATCTCAAATCGTCTTACTTGTTATTCTTGTATAAATTCCTCAATATATTATTCATTAGTTTGCCATCATATAATTCATTTAAATTTATCATTACGATTTATTTTATCTTAAATTTTCTTAAGAGAATATATAACATACGATTCGCTTCAGTATAGTTTATGAGTCCGCAAATACTTCAATCAACGAAATTTCCTTTAATATCGAATCATAAGTCATATGTAAGTCGTTCCTATTGTATCTTTACTTCAATTTATACGATACAACCAAGCATTGTTAACACTTAGTCATTTGTTCAAATTTAAGTTCTCACTCCTTATTTAGTTCAACTCGGGCTAAGTCCGAACATAGACTAGGATCTGAATGGATGGATGAATCAGATCAATTGAATTTTCCAGGGATCGGATGAATGAACTAAGGAATCTTCAAAACTTAGGGAGTGACGAGTTCTAAGTTTCTAAGATGGGACCAGGCAAGATCGAGACTCGAATTTGGAAGATCCAACCTACGAGGAGTTCTCAACAAAAGAAACGAGTCAAAAGGGATGGAATTTAAAACAAGGATAGATTTTAAAACAAGGCTAAATTTCAAATTATTTTCGTATATAGAAAACCCATTTTTAAAATTCATTTAAAATGTTTTTATCTTCAAAATACGTTCTCTCGAAAATGATTCCAAGACGATTCCGCTCATTCTAGAGTATTTCTACTCCATCTCTAACGAGTGTTTCAACAACATAAGCTAAGCTTTGTGTAACCAAAGCTCTGATACCACAGTGTAAACCTGGCTTTTTTGACCGCCTCTAGTCGGTAATTAAACCAACTCGAACCGTTCAAAATGACAGATTGTTATTACTTATGAAGTTGAAATACAAATCATCACAGAATCACAGACACAGAGCACAGAATATCTCACAGCGGAAGTAAAAATTACAAAATCTTTAAATTTACATAATATCAGAGTACATAATAAATATAGAAACAGCGGAAGAATGAACATAAAACCATACTAATATTGGTAGTAAGCAGAGATGGGCATAACTACATATGACATAGTAGACAGATGGCTGGATCTCCAACGAATCTCAAGCTCTAACAGACATATTTCCAAGCTGAAGTACTCGATCCGACTCAGGCATTTTGCAAGGAATAAAACAACAAAATACACGAGTCAGGACTAACGGTCACCTATAAGTGAATTAACTCAAATGAAGTGTTCACTGAAATGTACAATAATTTAAAAGATGTTTGGGATTCCCATCCTCTAAGGATCCATGAAACTAATATCTATATAATAATACGCTATTATAATAATGTCTATTCAATAAAGTAAACATAATGAAAATAGCGTAAGCGGGATTACCATATTACCCTTACGCCGTTTATAATATAATACCATAGTCTATATAGTACCGTGAATCCAGCCTAACACGGATGGGCATCAGAGTGCACTCCATAGGTACGGTTAAACTAAAATCGTAGGGGCTCGAAAGGATAATATGACAAGGCACACGAGGAATACCCACGGTAGGATTCTACCGGATTGCGGCTCCCGGGCCGGTGGTAACGCATAGCAGCCACTACCGCCCACCTCGAACAACACTCCCATAATCAAAAGGGCGCCCCAAATCAATCACATAGTAATAGAGATGGTATCGAAGAAGCGTTTTCGATCAGAGGTGCGACCTCCATTAACCCGGGCATGGCTCCTGTTTTAGTCATTTTAATTATGACCCGAAGGTCAAGGCTAATCCATCAGCGTTCTCTTTCTTCAAATCCAGTAATCGCCTCCATACCATCCTACTTCTGTTCTGAAACTTCCACCGCGTACACAGTTGTTAAAGTGGTATCGGTATTGGCAGCGAGTATGACATCTACCGATTCCGGTCTCTTTAACAACCAAACGTTTACATTTTTCACACCGTGGCCATTAGATTTTGAAATCATATTCCATGTACCGCAAATCGATTTATTTCAAAAATTGCCCCAAAACCAATTACTCAAATACGTTATCATTAGTTCAATTAAGATTATAAAACCAATATTTATCATTTCTTTGTCAACCATTGGATTTTAAATTTCATCTTTCATGAAATATCGTTCTTGCTTGAAAATCTTTATTCGTCATTTGGATTCACTAGACTGGATTGGACATTAGAATCTATAAAATATATTTAGAAAAAGTAAGTTTTGAAAATAGTGTATGTGTATTAAATTAAAAATAATGTATGTACAAATATATATATGTAATTGAAAATTATAAAATTTGTATAGTTAAAGTGATCAAAGTATTTTATAAAAGAATGTTTACACACTCAAGTAATGCTGAAAATTTTACTTTAATCAAATTTAGTTTTCTTCAAAATATTAATCCAATCCAATCCAATCTTAAATCCAAGTCTCGCCATTTCCTTTTCCCAACTAGACTTCAAAATCACATCGAATTTCCTTTATAGCAATTCCCAAAACCATTTCAACTTATGTTATTAAACAAAGGATGGTTCCAAATTAGCTATCAAAACTTCAAATTCATCATGGCTTGAATAAGCGCATTTCTCTTACATGAAATTAACAAATTTGTATTTTGAACATTCTTTTTACATTAAAATGGTAAGAAATCCTTTGATAAAGTAGATGTATCAAAATAAGTTCTACTGCATATAACAAATTTGAAAACCCTTTATATTGAAACGCCAAACTTCCAAATTTCATGTTGTTAGATTTATTATATAAAATATAAAGTTAAAGTGGAAATTCATTTGGAAATAATTTTAGCTTAAAGTTTAACTTAAAAATCATTTTTAAAACTAAATTACATGGAACTTGATTTCTTATAAGTTCAAGAACACTTCTTTACGTTATAAGGAAATTTCATAAACATTTCATTCCAGAAATCGATATAATTACTTTAAAATAATTTATTTTTATTGACCACGGTGTCCGTATATTATTTTCTACTCTATGGTCAAGTGATACAGATATTTATTATTTCAATCCGTTCTTTAAAATATTCGAATCCCGGGTATGTATCATTTCAACCCGCATCCCAAGTCGATTCGAATACACAAGGGGTTCAGGTATGTATCATTTCAACCCGTCATGTTTCTAGTCTAAGGGGGAACTTGCATGATGATAAAATAACATAGCATTTCAAGTATACATTCATATTGTGTCATGTGAAATAATAGTGCTTGCATAGCACGTGCACAACCACAAAGCAACCAAACTAGAGCACCCTAACGTTTCATTCAACATCTCAAGCGTTTAATTCACTTAATGATAAATTAGTCTGTGAGTGAGGGAAACTCACCTTTTGAGGCTTGGAGATGACTACGGAACTGACACATAACTGGAGCGTAATTTTATGTCAAAGCGATGAATCCACTCCAAAACATTTGGGTACATATACACATATGTGTACATATGTGCATAAATAGGATTCAAGAATATCCAAGTATGACAAGATCCCGCTAATTAAGAACCCTAAACAACAGCAATTTTATTTTTATTGTCAAACCATAACTGAACACTCACTTATATATGTATATCTTTACTATTGTAGATAAGAAAATATACCCGGCGTCATACAGTAGTCACCAGCAACTGTTACGACATTCGCGTTCGAAGATAAACTCAAACAGCGAGCCTCGGGTTAATTGCAACGGTCTCTGCGACATTTACACGAGTACTTGAGGTGCATTCTTGCCTTCCTCCCATTTAAACCTAATATGAGACTATTGGAATTTTACGGTAGGTGAACAGGCTGAGGCGCCTTGGACAGCGGCCAACGAGGTGGCTTCCGGTGCCTACAGTGTCCGGTTTTGGGTTAAAAAGGGAGCACCAGTCATGTTTCTCTGGAGATGAAGGTTTTGGCCTCCTTCGAGGAAGTTAGGTCTAATTTAAGGAGGGATGGCACCGTGTTGGTGGCGCTCCAGGCCATAGCCGATATCAGGGCCGAGTTGACGCTGCCAAGAGACTAGCGAACGAATCTTGTAACGGCTAGTGGAGATTCGGGTCCACTTCGTAGAGCTCGAAGATGGCAACACTCGACTGGAAGGGAACGGGATAAATTTGGCATCCCTAGTTCGACTATGGCTTGCGCAGGAGGGAAAGAAAAAGGTATGGTGGCCATTCAGTTTGCCAGTGGAGGAGCGACTTCAATCTTTAGGGATTGGCTTGGTCGCCATTTTCCAAAGGAGCACGGTTTGGATTTATTGTGGGAAAAGAAGTATTCTTTCTTCAGCGTATATATATTTTAGCAGGGGAGAAGTGAGCAGATCATA
The DNA here is from genome assembly GCA_030737875.1 of Allium sativum. NCBI lineage: Eukaryota > Viridiplantae > Streptophyta > Magnoliopsida > Asparagales > Amaryllidaceae > Allium > Allium sativum. The sequence goes on from CM060912.1 coordinate 802,612,416, forward strand.
TGGTTTGGGGAAGAACTGATTTCAAAAATGGTAAAGTAACATTTTAGCTGGGTCGAAATCGACAGTGGAGAAAAGTGAGGTGTTTTTGGTTCCTGCCATCTAAGTGTTGTTTTGATTTTTTTTCTTTTTTTCTGGGTGTTGCGTTTGTCTTTTTTTTTCTAAGTATGGGAAAAATGGTTTTGCGCAAGAACCAGAGAAATGGAGAAGAGGAGTAAACAGACAAAGAGCAGAATGAAGAAGATGATGTCAAGCAAATGGGAAAGGGACGGGTTTTTATATTTTTCCATTCGAATTATTTAATTAGAGCGTGGCGGTGGGTTCCTGTATTTGAACAGTGCCCAAATATTTCCTTCTGACAGGAGAGATATTTGGAAATCTTGAACAGTAGCTTTCCAATATTGGGTTACTGACAAGGAGGATTGTTGTCGCTGCCATATTTTAAGAGGGAATGAAATACCAGATCCAAAAGTGACGTTAATGACCAATTTAAAGATAGTATGGACCATTTTTATTTTTGTTAAGTGTCAATTTGGCTGAAAATATCCTACTGTTATCATACGGTCTAAATTTGTGTTCACACTGTAAATTTTATACCGTTGCTACATGGTCCAAATTTGCGTTAACTATTTATTTTCTTCCTTGTTTAATTAACGCGGTTAAGGAAACAAAATTTAATTTCTTTCTATCAACTTTATATTTTGAAATCGTACCTTAAAATATATTTAACTTCAAGTTCTTAAAATACAAAGCTAGATTTATACTTAACAATTTGCTTTAAAATAGATTAGCCCCTTTCTTTTTGTAATTATGTCTCAGTTCGTACTTCGTAAAATATTCGATTCCTAAATAAATTACACCGCTTATTTTACCAAAGTTAAATTAAATTTCCCTCAAATCACATATAATATCCCAGGATTGATTTTCATTCGAACAAATCCAAATCAGTTAATAGTATTAGTAATGTCTGTTTCAACCAACTTTGAAAATTGTTCTTGAATAACAAAAGAATTACTTATTCAAATTAGTTCAGAATGCAAATCGCTTTTAGTCGACAACATTCTAAATAAAAATTTAATTTACAAAAGAGTTTAACCACGTTCAATATATATAAATTTCCAAATTTCATATCAAACCCCAAATATAAATATTTATTATAACGATTAATTTTCAATTTAATTCATATTTTACCGTTAAAATTGTCGATTCGTTACATTGTTTAAGTTCAATTAAACAAACGTTTAATTTAACTGAAAATCTCATTTGATTTCAATCGTGTCCAGTACTGTTCCATGACGTAGTGCTCGTTGATGCGAGTCCAACGCATCTTGGTTTCTCCAGTTCTGATAATATATGCACAAGTTATAGTTAACATCGTATACCATTTTAATCGTTGTAATTAATCTTTACTTAATAATTAATTAAAGTTGTTATTTTGTAATTTAACCAAGCAGACCGCCTTCTGCCCCAAAAAGAATAGTTGACTTTTCCCTCATTGACTTTAATTCCTTCTACATCGGTCAATACAACTTCAGTTATATAAATTATCATTAATCAAGGGTTAGTCTAAATAATTACTTATTTATTTTATACTAAGTATGTTACTAATTACACTGTTACAAAAGATACGGCCGGCTTCGTGTTCCTTTCTCCCCATCGCGTCTATCTTCTTTGTTTCCAATTCTAATACCCTGCTCGCCATCCTTACCTCCCAACTGCGCCACCATTCTCCATCCAGCACCACATCAGAGACCACCAAACGAACCGGCGCTGTCCCCACGTTCACCGCCATGAGCCTCCACAGCCCTCTCATCACCGCTCACAACCTGTTCGACCGCCACTACTTATACGTCAGATTCGGTCCACGACATCACACCAATGTCGATCACAACCGTCCAGTGTATAACTCTTTCTTAGCTGAAGAATTTTGGTGTTGAACATTTCCCTTGAATTTTCGTGAATTTGCAGATAAAGGAAGAAAACGTTTGGGAGTATGCTGATCGTTGGTTAATGGTGGAGTGACGACTCAGTTATGTTTGACCACGCACAAAGATTTGACCAAATTAGATTAGAACATATGAAGTGGTATTTATACATGTAGGGTTTAAATATAATAATAATAAACGAAACTTCATGCTGAAGTAACGTGATAAAACCACTACAAACAGCCTCCGATCGAGATGAAAATTTACAACCTAGCATAAAACAATATTCCGGACACGATGGAAAAGGTTTCGTCAAATTCGGAGATCGTTTGTGAAAATTCCTTTATAACTTTACAACGTGAATCGACACACCTTTAAATTGCATACAATCACAAAATAAATTCAATTAACTTGAAAATTTAAATACTACAATAATAAATCATTACGGATTTAATAAAATTAATTTCATTGAAAATGGAATTCGTTAGAAAATCTGTTACTCTTGATTTCCAAATTAAATTGACAAAACGATTAAATTAAAACATAAGTGTTTTTGGCTACTGAAGTCACATAAGATATCGATTTTCCACAAAAAATTGTTTCGTACAATAATTTAACGTTACGGTTCCATTGAAACTAATTTCATCGAAAACGAAACTGTTTGCAAAATAGCTATTTTTAACGCTTAAGTATAATATAAATAAAATTATATTTAAATCCCAAAACAAGCAAATAAAATAACAATAAATTATTATCGTAAATATCCAAATAAAATTATCATATAGCTTCACATATAAACATTATGGATTTTACAACTCAATATTAACATTTTTGGGTTAAATGATATCCAAGTATATATGAAAACCCTTAATATTTTATTTAATAAACGTTATCGTTTGTAAACCATTTTCATAGCGACTATTTGAAAATTTGATTTGGACATAATTATCAATCTATAACCTGAAATCTCGATTTTTCTCTTTACTTAGAAAATTATAATCAACTAGATTCAAACGTTTCTAGTTTTACAAAATTCCGACTTATAACGGATTCTGTATGTTCAATTGAATTTCAAATCATAAATTACGAACTACCACGACGTTACGAGCTCGATTTAAATTAAATATAAATTTAACTTTCAAACTTCGTTCTAATAAACGAATTCAATATTAAAATCCATTAATATTCCAAATATAATACTTAAAATAGATTTAAGTATTCAAATTCAAATGACCGAGGGGTCGTTACATTCTTTTCCCCTTAAAAGAATTTCATCCCTGAAATTACTAAGGTAGAAAAAATGCTACAAACCTATTCACTATCTGAAATCCAATTTATTTAAAATAAAAAACCAGTTCATTATTGTAAATAAAAATTTCAAAAAATTTCTAACATCGTAAATTCCCGGAAAAATTCAGCAGAGTCTCCCCTGTACGGAGGGACTTCTGCGATATTGCAGGAACAAATAATATATATACATCGACCTATACGGTCGGAAAACAAAATTCAAAATCCAAAAATTTATATTTTCGCGTAGGCATATCTTATACGAGTGTTATTGTGCATACTTGCTCAATTTATGGGCAATCTATGCAATCCAAAATCAAACCTCAAAGCCTTCTTACACCTGTACTAACTCAATTCAACATATAAGTGAGAGATATACGAAATTCTTAAATAATATTTCACCAATCAACAAGTATAACAACACCAATCCCGAAATCAATCATGAAGCATCAATTTATTTTAAAAGGTATATGTGGATACCGAGGATTGCCATTCAATTTCAATTCATATGCGATTTCATTCGAATTTTATTATACTGGAACTCATTTTCAATTCACTCAACTCTATTTTAAACTGTTGATGAATTTTATTCGACTAATCTAACAAACAATTAACAACCAATGCACAAGCAACTCAATCAAATCAATTGAATTTACATTAAATGATAATATTTACTTTGGTTTCACATATTCGAACATTAATCGATTAATATCCGATTGATTTCTATTTAATTATTCATTCTATATCCAAATTCCAAATCTGTTTTATTTAATTTCAATATCATTCTTGATTGTACTCAACCAAGTTAAGTTCCAACCCAAATCCAATTAACTAACTGAATTTCTTAACCAAATTCTGATTATCTCATATTAAATTCTTATTCACAACTTTATATGTGAAATTTCTTCTGGTTATATTAAACCATTTCAATTCATAATCCAATTTGAATTTTATTCAAATCATCCAAACAAACCAACATCCTAATAATTTGATAAAATTATTTCTTTTCCATGCGAAAATATATTTATGGTAAAATGATTTCATTTACCCTCTTTATAAAACAATATATGTCCATTGTCAGTTCAATGCTTCTCAACACTTGAACCAATCAAACAACGCAGTACAAAACATTTATATATAAAATCTACAAATAAGCTCTCATATATATACACTCAACTCAATCTAGGATATTACTAACCCCATCTCTATCGAGTTATGCCACAGTGCCAAGGTTATTACTAAACCAATAACTCTGATACCACTGTAACGACCCGGTAGGAATTCGAGGCCCGAATTCGAACAATAATACATAAACCCGTATTACTTGCCAAAACTCAAGTATCGAAAACACTAAATAGTTAATAGAAACAAATTAGAGGGTGAGAAAAGAAAGAATTTTTTTAATAGAAGCAGAAGAAGAACCAACACAACGCAGAGTCTCACATCGCAGCGGAACAAAATATAATATAGAAATAAATCTTTATAGAGAGCTTGAAATAAAACTTACAATCATCAGAGTACATCAACACATCTGGACAGTTTTAACAACCTATCCTCATATACAACACACAGCGGAAAAATAATTATATAATATCGTATGTCTGAACTCTTCCAGCTCGCCTCTTCACAACATCTGATAACCTCTGTAAAACTTGGTCTGACCCGAGCATTGCAAACGCCAGGATAAGTCTAGTGAACCAGCGTGAGAAAACTCACTAAGTTTAAAGGTATCATCCAACTTGATTTTAAAGTCCAAAATCTTTTCAAGAGAAAAGGATAACGATAAGACCAATCCACACATAAACACGAACTGTCTTTTAACTTACGATAACCCAAAATATTTTGAAATCATATCTTATCTAATATTATAATAATGTCTAATACAAATAAATAACAATCTAGCAGAATACTTGCATCTCATGCTCTACATACATGGTATACAATCAAAACTGCGTGAGCTTATTGGAGATTGGATTCCAACTGGTAATGTGACGGCCGGGAATTTCGCTCGATCCGAATCAGTCGTTGAACCGATCTAGACCGTTCGAAACCCCTGATCGTTGAGAACAGGACAAATCAGAACACACAGAAGAACATTTCATTGTTATTACAACAATTCCATCAGAATACAAGAATATACAGAGTATGAATGAATAAATTACATTTGATAAATATCAGAGATTACAATAAATTACATAGCAGCGGAAAATAATACAAAGCACAACTGAAGGTGATATACGGATACAGAGCTTTCCGGATATCATTCCAGCTGTAAACCAGGATCCTGTGAATATAAATCTGCAAAACCAAAACTACTAGCTGCCCGTGCGGAAAATAGGGGCACCCAGAGTTTAGGTTAAAAACAATAAACTCCAGGTCAGTCATGTGACTGGTGTGAGAACTAAAACAGTTATTTAAAACTTTACTTTAAAAGAGAGTAATTCAAGGGACCACGCCGTATAACACGGAACGGGTTTCCTCCCAAGAATACCAGTGCATATCAATAAACAACGCAATGCTTTTTCGAAAAATGAAGCTATTATAAGACCCAGGTCCCATCACACAATGCAACGCAAGCCGGAGGATAGGGTTTTCCCTTATAATAGCCAAACATGCTTGGTACGTTTAAAACAAATCATTTGATACTATAATAAGTGTATAGTGTCAAAACAATTTCAATCATAAATATAAATCATAGACGGCATAGCATCCCATGCTACTATGTCGCCATACTAGTTCTACAATTAAAACCGCAATACACGTATTGGAAATTGGATTTCCGTCATGAGTCGAGGCAAGGGGCAAGCTCCTCTCCGCATTCGAGACACTCTAGCAAATGCCTCCGGGTTACGCACTCTGGGCAACCCTGGATCGGTTGGGCCGGTCCTCACTTACGTTAGAGGATTGGCAATTCCTGAACACACGTTTCCCGGTCTTTACAGACCTATAATCGAGGCGCCTCATTCCAACAACCACAAAGGTGAAAAATATATAAATGTCAGGGCTGGTAAGTCACTGACACCACCAAAGCTAGAAAGAAACGTCGTGTTCTCCCAACGGCCCGTATCCCGTTTTTAACTCATACCGAGGTGTGAGGCTCGCGAATTCACGTTATACACAAAGCTGCCACGTAGGCGTGCTTTGATCATCAACCACAAGACTTTGCTTTTCAACAGAAGCCTTGATCATTGCATCTTAGCGTGCCACACAGGCAGTTCATGCCATGCGACTGATGTCCATCGATATACAACCTCTGAGCTCGTACGTCTCAGAGAAGGGCGTTAAGCAAAAGAATAAATTCTCCGTCGCCAAACAGATGTATATTTAATAGAAATCAATCAACACAGAATAAAATCCAATGTCAGACACACAATCCATTTACAAGTCCGTTCTGGGTCTGAACGAAACCAGAGGCACTTTCCTCGCATATCCATCCATCCCCAAGTACGTCTGGACGACCACCAACTATTTCCATCCTCTTGGGTGTACAGCCCAATCAGGATCGTCAGTAATAATCCAAACGATGTGAAGACTTCCGGTCTTCAACCATCGTCTTCATCTTCGACATATCGTCGAATCGGTTATTCAGAATGGGTGTAAACCCGGACTTTCCGAACAATCCGCGTATATTAAAAACAAATGTTACACAAACACAACATACACCTCATTCCAATTCATTAGTCACTAACCGCAAATTAGCAAGAGAACAATTTCCCAAACATTAACCCCGAAGGCCGAAACCAACATCAGATCAATACCCAGGAAACCATTCTTCTTAGCCAACCTACAGCTAGTTTCTAAATTCCACATTCTTAGGGAAAAGTTCCCATTAATTTTATCCAAGATAAATTCTTTAAAATTTATCCTGTAATCTTCCTTTGGATGTCATTTAAAACCAAATTATGGTTTTTCCAACTAGTCGAGATTAGCGAACCACAACGAAGTAATTATTTATTTTATTTCCCAATCCCAACCTATTCATCCCATGAAGCAAAACTGGTAATACTCCATATCTAACACCGTGGTGTTATCGGTAAAATTAATTACCATTTCACGTTCAAATCTAATTAAAGATCTAGCTATCGCTTTGGAGCAAAACTGGTAATACTCCATTCTCGCTCATTTTCTAAATTTGATAATTTAGATTACAAATTTACATTTCAATCTAATTGCAGATTCGTTAAAACTCCTTTTATTGGGTTAAAGAACTAATGTCATTTAAAACACAGCTCACGACAAACCCAAACCACATTCTATCGTCGGGTTAAAGAACTAGGTGTTATTTAAAACACAGTTCACGATAAACCCACAAATCAATTCTAGTTCAATTCAAATCAAATATATTTGGAATTCCGATTATTTAAAACCCCTTTTTAAATCTAATTTATTTATTTAAAAATAAATCGGGTTTTAAATTTAGTTCAAACTAGTTCACTTTGATAAAAATCTATTTTTATCTTTTCAAATACGGAGTTTTTCACCCCAATTTTTCCCAAATCATTTCTTATGATTTTACACAAATTATTACTATTTTTAATAATTTTATCAAGGCCCGTACAGTCGATTTCCAACAACGGCCATCGAACTGCACTTACAGCGACCTTTTTCAAATTTGATTGGGACGTATCTCCAAATCCAACCGTTAGATTTCAAATTTCTAATGTTCGTTAGAAAGCTCTTTTCGATACGAACCCAACGGTTCCGGTTTTAGGAGAATCCGACGGTCGGATGTCCCGTAATGTTCGTTTGAAATAAATGGTCGAAATTCACGAACTGCCACGGCGCGGCGCGTTCTATTCAGGCCATTATATTATATATATAATATATATAATATATATTTCGTCGATTTCTATTCAAAACGAATTTTATAAATAGTTTTGAATTCGTTTCAAAAACAATTTCAACTTCCATTTCAATTCAAATCAATATTGAATTCTTCTTTATAAATTCGTTTTAAAATTCATTTCTATTCAATTCAAATTTCAATTCAATTTGAATTCATTTCAATTCGCTTTCAATTCAATTTGAATTCGTTTCTATTCAATTTGAATTCGTTTCTATTCGATTTATTTCGAAATCGTTATATATTCAATTCATTTCGAAATCGTTATATATTCAATTCATTTCGAAATCGTTTTCTATTCAATTCATTTCGAAATCGTTTTCTATTCAATTCATTTCGAAATCGTTTTCTATTCAATTCATTTCGAAATCGTTATCTATTCAATTCATTTCGAAATCGTTATCTATTCAATTCATTTCGAAATCGTTATATATTCAATTCATTTCGAAATCGTTATATATTCAATTCATTTCGAAATCGTTATATATTCAATTCATTTCGAAATCGTTATATATTCAATTCATTTCGAAATCGTTTTATATTCAATTCATTTCGAAATCGTTATATATTCAATTCATTTCGAAATCGTTATATATTCAATTCATTTCGAAATCGTTATACATTCAATTCATTTCGAAATCGTTATATATTCAATTCATTTCGAAATCGTTATATATTCAATTCATTTCGAAATCGTTATATATTCAATTCATTTCGAAATCGTTATATATTCAATTCATTTCGAAATCGTTTTATATTCAATTCATTTCGAAATCGTTATGTATTCAATTCATTTCGAAATCGTTATATATTCAATTCATTTCGAAATCGTTATATATTCAATTCATTTCGAAATCGTTTTCTATTCAATTCATTTCGAAATCGTTTTCTATTCAATTCATTTCGAAATCGTCAAAATGGCGTCAATCTAATCAACACGGCTTCATAAATTTCTATTTTCAAATATTCTATTTCAAATATTTCTTTTTCAAAATAGTTGTTATTATCAAAATATTTCGTTCAACACATGACCAATCTCAATGGATGAGTACTGCCAACACATGAACTTTTATTTTATAATAATAAAGATGTAAATTTTATTACTAAAATATTTCGTTCAACACATGACCAATCTCAATGGATGAGTACTGTCAACACATGAACTTTTATTTTATATCGATAAAGATGTAAATTTTATTACTAAAATATTTCGTTCAACACATGACCAATCTCAATGGATGAGTACTGTCAACACATGAACTTTTATTTTATATCGATAAAGATGTAAATTTTATTACTAAAATATTTCGTTCAACACATGACCAATCTCAATGGATGAGTACTGTCAACACATGAACTTTTATTTTATAATATTAAAGATGTAAATTTTATTACTAAAATATTTCGTTCAACACATGACCAATCTCAATGGATGAGTACTGTCAACACATGAACTTTTATTTTATATCGATAAAGATGTAAATTTTATTACTAAAATATTTCGTTCAACACATGACCAATCTCAATGGATGAGTACTGTCAACACATGAACTTTTATTTTATATCGATAAAGATGTAAATTTTATTACTAAAATATTTCGTTCAACACATGACCAATCTCAATGGATGAGTACTGTCAACACATGAACTTTTATTTTATAATATTCTTTATTTTTCAAATTGGAATGAGGCCCAATCAATTACCATATAAAGTTAATTATATGGATTTTCATACATCACATGTATATAATAGCATTGAAAAATAATCAACCATCAACCAAAGTGCACTACACTGTATAAGCATCAAATATAGATATTTAACGCTTATAACAGCCCGTCAATCAATCGATCGACATATTTAATCAATCAGGATGAGTGAACTTCAAATTTCATCCCAACACCCGTGTGGGGTTTCAAGCAATCAAACACAGATTTTTATTTGTGCAGTTGGGCGATGTGTAAAATGTATCGTCCCAATCAATGTCATTCAAATAGGTGTACATAAACAAACCGTCCGGTTTGTAAATGAATATTTTACTTTATTCACTTCACGTTAAAAATTATATTTTTAACGATGAAAACATTTTATTTTAACATATGAATTTCTATTCAGTTCATTCTTCAAATAAAATGATATTTTTATTTTCTAACTTATTTTAGAAAATTTCGGCGGCATAACGGCACGATACTAGAAACGGGACGAGGCCTAGCCTTATCCCCGGTCTAGTGAAGGCCCACGCCATTCACACATCAATCAAATCCATTCATTTTACCAAACAATTCAATTCAAATCAAAACTATCTAACTAATCTATGCAACCAAACAAACAAGTCCATGGTCTGTGGACGATTGTGTCGGGTGCTACTAAGCACCGTCTGCATCCTAGTATATATATATAAATAGAAATGAAATTGAAAGGTGAGAAATTCTCACCGATAGCTATCCAATCATCTTGATTCTTCTTTTGTAGAAGTCTTCGTCGTTTTCGCCTTTTTGTCATCTTCGTTGCCCGGATTCTCTACATATGTAAAAATCGAATTTTTACTTCGCTGTTCAATATATGAAAATCGAATTTTTACTATGATGTTTAATATATAAAAATTATATATTTACTTCGCTATGCAATATATAAAAATCGAATTTTTACTTTGCTATTCAATATATAAAAATCGAATTTTTACTATGATGTTTAATATATAAAAATTGAATTTTTACTATGATGTTTAATATATAAAAATTATATATTTACTTCGCCATGCAATATATAAAAATCGAATTTTTACTTTGCTATTCAATATATAAAAATCGAATTTTTACTATGATGTTTAATATATAAAAATTGAATTTTTACTATGATGTTTAATATATAAAAATTATATATTTACTTCGCTGTGCAATATATAAAAATCGAATTTTTACTTTGCTATTCAATATATAAAAATCGAATTTTTACTACTATGTTATATAGATAAAAATTATATTTTTATCACGCTATTTTTCCATATAAAGATTTCGCCTTTATAAAAACATAGACTTCGCCTTTTCTAAAATAAAGATTTCGCCTTTATAAAAACATAGACTTCGCCTTTTCTAAAATAAAGATTTCGCCTTTATAAAAATCTCATTATAAAAATCACATTTTTATTTTGCTACATATACAAAGATGATATTTTTAATATTCCTATCATGTAAAAATTATATTTTTAATACTTTAAAAATATAAAAATCATATTTTCACTACTTCTATATAGTAAAGATCATATTTTTAATATTTCTACTACATAAAGATAATATCTTTAGCCCTTATATAATATAAAAATATCATCTTTGTTATAAATAAAAATCCGACTTTTCTTCAAAATAAAAACTTATCTTTTTAAATTGAAAACTGAAAATAACATCGATAAATCTTATGAAATAAAATAAGTAAATCTCACCTAGAACCGAATGGAGGAGGGCTAAGGCGTCGCGTCAGAGGCGGCAGGAGGTGCTGCTCCTGCGCTGGTGGCGGGCCAACGGGTGGATGGTGATGGTCGGAGGCGGGGCTTCGAAATGGGGAGGAGAGAGGGGCGACGGGTCGGGGTTTTTGGGTTCGTCGGGCTTCAGGGGGGGCTGCTGTGGCTGGGAGGCGTCGCGGGGAGGGGGCTTGGTGCGGTGGCCGATGGAGGTGGCGCCCCCTTTGGTGGCGGCGGCGGTTCATCGGGGAGGGGCGGCGGCTCCTCCCCCGTCGCTCTCTTCCTTTTCTTTTTTTTTTTTGAAAAACGATTTCTGATTTAATCGGGGGGGGGGGGCAACGGGTTTAAGGGGAAGAGAGGGGTTTTATTTTTATTTTTTTATTATTTAATTATTTAATTTGGCAAAAAGTTGACTTTTACATACGACCTCTAAACGAGGCCCACCGCCTGTCGTCCATAGCGTTTCACCCCCATTCCGAACACAATGGGATATGTATCGTAAGCTGATTTGATCGTTACAATCAGTTTCCCTTGAATTTAAATTTAAATCATTATATTGAATTTTAAACGTACATTTCAAATTACCGGGGTCACATACTAACTAGAAAAATTCCAGAAAAATATTTTCTAGCTTCGTATTGACGATACGGTCCTAACAAAACTAGTTTCGTCGAATTCTGAGACCGTTGGAAAAATGGCCATTTTCCAGTCGATTAAAATCAACTGAAACTGGTCAAACGCGTTTTCCTTTGCCACGCTCACATATTGATTCAAAAAATTATGAAATTTGGAATCTAGCAATAACTTGACATCACGGATCCAACAAAACTGGTTTCGTCGAAATCCGAGGTCGTTTGCAAAATATCCATTTTTAAGGGCCTGAATTCCATAGCGACTATTCAGAATTTTCAACTGGACATATCTTTTGATTCCCGCTATGAAATTTTGATTTTTCGGATTCGTTGGAAAGATATCATCAATTAGATCCTATTATTTTTGGTTTCACTAAAATACGGATTGTTTTGCACCCGGTACATTCAATTGAAGTTTGAAATCGAATTATCGAACTACCGCGCCGTTTTCAATTCTATTTATAATTATATATAAATATTTATATTCTAACGACGACGCGTATAATATATACGTTCGAATTATATTCAAAATAAATTTCTCGTCGTTTTTATTTAAAATAATCTATTTTAAATATTCGAAATTCGCTAAAATTGCCAAAATAAAAATTTTAAACTGGTTCAGAATTTCCTGGTTATTACAATCTCCCCCACTTAAAACTTTTCGTCCCCGAAAAGGAACAAAGTCGAAAGTGGTTTGATTAATCAACTCTACGTTCGATCCGGCTTGCAATCTCCAACTTTTCAGTTTCTGAGAATTTTCAAAATTCCAAAAATTTGGCTAACACCCTAAATTTTTGAAAAATTTCGCCATAACCTCCCCTGCACCGGGAGCATCGGGGAATTTCAAATAGCTTCCCCGGTCCTTCTAATCTCAAAAAGAAAAAGAAAAAGCCAAGCGGCTAGCCAATAGGCTCATAAAATCATCATCACCCAAACAAAACAGTAAATTATGTAGTAAACATGTACCTATTTATCGGGCAAACAAATTTTATTCTTCGGCTCTAGCCTCCTTGCTATGACCTGTTCAATAATATACATGTATATGCATGCAAATGCAACCAGTTTTCAATATAACTCAATGTTTGATGCTATTAGGCATAATGGTTCAAAATTAGCAAACAAATAAACAAACAACACAAACATCAATCAATTAGTGGATTAACGTTTCAAATTGATAATTTGATATATATACAGAAAATCTTGTTTTTGGTGCCAATTCACAACAATGTGTTATAGTTATATAAGTTTTGGTTCTCACACCAGTCTAATGGAAATATATCGATATCACACCTTCGTTACTCGAACATGAATACTAATGACAACTAGTCAATCATCAGAATCATCTTCGGGCCACTAGAGTATGAGTCTATGTCTATCCAATATATTAAAACTTCGAATATACGTTCATGACGCGTATATGCAAAATCTTTATATACTCGATTGTCCATATTCAAAATAAATAAATAATCAAATACGTTTAAAATGATTTAAATTTCTAAAACAAAATTGTTTTCATTTGAAAAATATACTCTTCACACTCGTTCTAGGATACTACTGATCCTATCTCTAACGAGTCATTCTAATTGGATATTGCTAATCCAATATCTGATGAATTCTTTCGTATGGTTCTAATGTGCCTTGTTCTCGAGCTCTGTAAACCAAAGCTCTGATACCAAATGTGACGGCCGGGAATTTCGCTCGATCCGAATCAGTCGTTGAACCGATCTAGACCGTTCGAAACCCCTGATCGTTGAGAACAGGACAAATCAGAACACACAGAAGAACATTTCATTGTTATTACAACAATTCCATCAGAATACAAGAATATACAGAGTATGAATGAATAAATTACATTTGATAAATATCAGAGATTACAATAAATTACATAGCAGCGGAAAATAATACAAAGCACAACTGAAGGTGATATACGGATACAGAGCTTTCCGGATATCATTCCAGCTGTAAACCAGGATCCTGTGAATATAAATCTGCAAAACCAAAACTACTAGCTGCCCGTGCGGAAAATAGGGGCACCAAGAGTTTAGGTTAAAAACAATAAACTCCAGGTCAGTCATGTAACTGGTGTGAGAACTAAAACAGTTATTTAAAACTTTACTTTAAAAGAGAGTAATTCAAGGGACCACGCCATATAACACGGAACGGGTTTCCTCCCAAGAATACCAGTGCATATCAATAAACAACGCAATGCTTTTTCGAAAAATGAAGCTATTATAAGACCCAGGTCCCATCACATAATGCAACGCAAGCCGGAGGATAGGGTTTTCCCTTATAATAGCCAAACATGCTTGGTACGTTTAAAACAAATCATTTGATACTATAATAAGTGTATAGTGTCAAAACAATTTCAATCATAAATATAAATCATAGACGGCATATCATCCCATGCTACTATGTCGCCATACTAGTTCTACAATTAAAACCGCAATACACGTATTGGAAATTGGATTTCCGTCATGAGTCGAGGCAAGGGGCAAGCTCCTCTCCGCGTTCGAGACACTCTAGCAAATGCCTCCGGGTTACGCACTCTGGGCAACCCTGGATCGGTTGGGCCGGTCCTCACTTACGTTAGAGGATTGGCAATTCCTGAACACACGTTTCCCGGTCTTTACAGACCTATAATCGAGGCGCCTCATTCCAACAACCACAAAGGTGAAAAGTATATAAATGTCAGGGCTGGTAAGTCACTGACACCACCAAAGCTAGAAAGAAACGTCGTGTTCTCCCAACGGCCCGTATCCCGTTTTTAACTCATACCGAGGTGTGAGGCTCGCGAATTCACGTTATACACAAAGCTGCCATGTAGGCGTGCTTTGATCATCAACCACAAGACTTTGCTTTTCAACAGAAGCCTTGATCATTGCATCTTAGCGTGCCACACAGGCAGTTCATGCCATGCGACTGATGTCCATCGATATACAACCTCTGAGCTCGTACGTCTCAGAGAAGGGCGTTAAGCAAAAGAATAAATTCTCCGCCGCCAAACAGATGTATATTTAATAGAAATCAATCAACACAGAATAAAATCCAATGTCAGACACACAATCCATTTACAAGTCCGTTCTGGGTCTGAACGAAACCAGAGGCACTTTCCTCGCATATCCATCCATCCCCAAGTACGTCTGGACGACCACCAACTATTTCCATCCTCTTGGGTGTACAGCCCAATCAGGATCGTCAGTAATAATCCAAACGATGTGAAGACTTCCGGTCTTCAACCATCGTCTTCATCTTCGACATATCGTCGAATCGGTTATTCAGAATGGGTGTAAACCCGGACTTTCCGAACAATCCGCGTATATTAAAAACAAATGTTACACAAACACAACATACGCCTCATTCCAATTCATTAGTCACTAACCGCAAATTAGCAAGAGAACAATTTCCCAAACATTAACCCCGAAGGCCGAAACCAACATCAGATCAATACCCAGGAAACCATTCTTCTTAGCCAACCTACAGCTAGTTTCTAAATTCCACATTCTTAGGGAAAAGTTCCCATTAATTTTATCCAAGATAAATTCTTTAAAATTTATCCTGTAATCTTCCTTTGGATGTCATTTAAAACCAAATTATGGTTTTTCCAACTAGTCGAGATTAGCGAACCACAACGAAGTAATTATTTATTTTATTTCCCAATCCCAACCTATTTATCCCATGAAGCAAAACTGGTAATACTCCATATCTAACACCGTGGTGTTATCGGTAAAATTAATTACCATTTCACGTTCAAATCTAATTAAAGATCTAGCTATCGCTTTGGAGCAAAACTGGTAATACTCCGTTCTCGCTCATTTTCTAAATTTGATAATTTAGATTACAAATTTACATTTCAATCTAATTGCAGATTCGTTAAAACTCCTTTTATTGGGTTAAAGAACTAATGTCATTTAAAACACAGCTCACGACAAACCCAAACCACATTCTATCGTCGGGTTAAAGAACTAGGTGTTATTTAAAACACAGTTCACGATAAACCCACAAATCAATTCTAGTTCAATTCAAATCAAATATATTTGGAATTCCGATTATTTAAAACCCCTTTTTAAATCTAATTTATTTATTTAAAAATAAATCGGGTTTTAAATTTAGTTCAAACTAGTTCACTTTGATAAAAATCTATTTTTATCTTTTCAAATACGGAGTTTTTCACCCCAATTTTTCCCAAATCATTTCTTATGATTTTACACAAATTATTACTATTTTTAATAATTTTATCAAGGCCCGTACAGTCGATTTCCAACAACGGCCATCGAACTGCACTTACAGCGACCTTTTTCAAATTTGATTGGGACGTATCTCCAAATCCAACCGTTAGATTTCAAATTTCTAATGTTCGTTAGAAAGCTCTTTTCTATACGAACCCAACGGGTCCGGTTTTAGGAGAATCTGGCGGTCGGATGTCCCGTAATGTTCGTTTGAAATAAATGGTCGAAATTCACGAACTGCCGCGGCGCGTTCTATTCAGGCCATTATATTATATATATAATATATATAATATATATTTCGTCGATTTCTATTCAAAACGAATTTTATAAATAGTTTTGAATTCGTTTCAAAAACAATTTCAACTTCCATTTCAATTCAAATCAAAATTGAATTCTTCTTTATAAATTCGTTTTAAAATTCATTTCTATTCAATTCAAATTTCAATTCAATTTGAATTCATTTCAATTCGCTTTCAATTCAATTTGAATTCGTTTCTATTCAATTTGAATTCGTTTCTATTCGATTTATTTCGAAATCGTTATATATTCAATTCATTTCGAAATCGTTATATATTCAATTCATTTCGAAATCGTTTTCTATTCAATTCATTTCGAAATCGTTTTCTATTCAATTCATTTCGAAATCGTTATCTATTCAATTCATTTCGAAATCGTTATCTATTCAATTCATTTCGAAATCGTTATCTATTCAATTCATTTCGAAATCGTTATCTATTCAATTCATTTCGAAATCGTTATATATTCAATTCATTTTGAAATCGTTATATATTCAATTCATTTCGAAATCGTTATATATTCAATTCATTTCGAAATCGTTATATATTCAATTCATTTCGAAATCGTTTTATATTCAATTCATTTCGAAATCGTTATATATTCAATTCATTTCGAAATCGTTATATATTCAATTCATTTCGAAATCGTTATATATTCAATTCATTTCGAAATCGTTATATATTCAATTCATTTCGAAATCGTTATATATTCAATTCATTTCGAAATCGTTATATATTCAATTCATTTCGAAATCGTTATATATTCAATTCATTTCGAAATCGTTATATATTCAATTCATTTCGAAATCGTTATATATTCAATTCATTTCGAAATCGTTTTATATTCAATTCATTTCGAAATCGTTATATATTCAATTCATTTCGAAATCGTTATATATTCAATTCATTTCGAAATCGTTATATATTCAATTCATTTCGAAATCGTTTTCTATTCAATTCATTTCGAAATCGTTTTCTATTCAATTCATTTCGAAATCGTCAAAATGGCGTCAATCTAATCAACACGGCTTCATAAATTTCTATTTTCAAATATTCTATTTCAAATATTTCTTTTTCAAAATAGTTGTTATTATCAAAATATTTCGTTCAACACATGACCAATCTCAATGGATGAGTACTGCCAACACATGGACTTTTATTTTATAATAATAAAGATGTAAATTTTATTACTAAAATATTTCGTTCAACACATGACCAATCTCAATGGATGAGTACTGTCAACACATGAACTTTTATTTTATATCGATAAAGATGTAAATTTTATTACTAAAATATTTCGTTCAACACATGACCAATCTCAATGGATGAGTACTGTCAACACATGAACTTTTATTTTATATCGATAAAGATGTAAATTTTATTACTAAAATATTTCGTTCAACACATGACCAATCTCAATGGATGAGTACTGTCAACACATGAACTTTTATTTTATAATATTAAAGATGTAAATTTTATTACTAAAATATTTCGTTCAACACATGACCAATCTCAATGGATGAGTACTGTCAACACATGAACTTTTATTTTATATCGAAAAAGATGTAAATTTTATTACTAAAATATTTCGTTCAACACATGACCAATCTCAATGGATGAGTACTGTCAACACATGAACTTTTATTTTATATCGATAAAGATGTAAATTTTATTACTAAAATATTTCGTTCAACACATGACCAATCTCAATGGATGAGTACTTTCAACACATGAACTTTTATTTTATAATATTCTTTATTTTTCAAATTGGAATGAGGCCCAATCAATTTCCATATAAAGTTAATTATATGGATTTTCATACATCACATGTATATAATAGCATTGAAAAATAATCAACCATCAACCAAAGTGCACTACACTGTATAAGCATCAAATATAGATATTTAACGCTTATAACAGCCCGTCAATCAATCGATCGACATATTTATTCAATCAGGATGAGTGAACTTCAAATTTCATCCCAACACCCGTGTGGGGTTTCAAGCAATCAAACACAGATTTTTATTTGTGCAGTTGGGCGATGTGTAAAATGTATCGTCCCAATCAATGTCATTCAAATAGGTGTACATAAACAAACCGTCCGGTTTGTAAATGAATAATTTACTTTATTCACTTCACGTTAAAAATTATATTTTTAACGATGAAAACATTTTATTTTAACATATGAATTTCTATTCAGTTCATTCTTCAAATAAAATGATATTTTTATTTTCTAACTTATTTTAGAAAATTTCGGCGGCATAACGGCACGATACTAGAAACGGGACGAGGCCTAGCCTTACCCCGGTCTAGTGAAGGCCCACGCCATTCACACATCAATCAAATCCATTCATTTTACCAAACAATTCAGTTCAAATCAAAACTATCTAACTAATCTATGCAACCAAACAAACAAGTCCATGGTCTGTGGACGATTGTGTCAGGTGCTACTAAGCACCGTCTGCATCCTAGTATATATATATATAAATAGAAATGAAATTGAAAGGTGAGAAATTCTCACCGATAGCTATCCAATCATCTTGATTCTTCTTTTGCAGAAGTCTTCGTCGTTTTCGCCTTTTTGTCATCTTCGTTGCCCGGATTCTCTACATATGTAAAAATCGAATTTTTACTTCGCTGTTCAATATATGAAAATCGAATTTTTACTATGATGTTTAATATATAAAAATTATATATTTACTTCGCTATGCAATATATAAAAATCGAATTTTTACTTTGCTATTCAATATATAAAAATCGAATTTTTACTATGATGTTTAATACATAAAAATTGAATTTTTACTATGATGTTTAATATATAAAAATTATATATTTACTTCGCTATGCAATATATAAAAATCGAATTTTTACTTTGCTATTCAATATATAAAAATCGAATTTTTACTATGATGTTTAATATATAAAAATTGAATTTTTACTATGATGTTTAATATATAAAAATTATATATTTACTTCGCTATGCAATATATAAAAATCGAATTTTTACTTTGCTATTCAATATATAAAAATCGAATTTTTACTACTATGTTATATAGATAAAAATTATATTTTTATCACGCTATTTTTCCATATAAAGATTTCGCCTTTATAAAAACATAGACTTCGCCTTTTCTAAAATAAAGATTTCGCCTTTATAAAAACATAGACTTCGCCTTTTTTAAAATAAAGATTTCGCCTTTATAAAAATCTCATTATAAAAATCACATTTTTATTTTGCTACATATACAAAGATGATATTTTTAATATTCCTATCATGTAAAAATTATATTTTTAATACTTTAAAAATATAAAAATCATATTTTCACTACTTCTATATAGTAAAGATCATATTTTTAATATTTCTACTACATAAAGATAATATCTTTAGCCCTTATATAATATAAAAATATCATCTTTGTTATAAATAAAAATCCGACTTTTCTTCAAAATAAAAACTTATCTTTTTAAATTGAAAACTGAAAATAACATCGATAAATATTATGAAATAAAATAAGTAAATCTCACCTAGAACCGAATGGAGGAGGGCTAAGGCGTCGCGTCAGAGGCGGCAGGAGGTGCTGCTCCTGCGCTGGTGGCGGGCCAACGGGTGGATGGTGATGGTCGGAGGCGGGGCTTCGAAATGGGGAGGAGAGAGGGGCGACGGGTCGGGGTTTTTGGGTTCGTCAGGCTTCAGTGGGGGCTGCTGCGGTTGGGAGGCGTCGCGGGGAGGGGGCTTGGTGCGGTGGCCGATGGAGGTGGCCCCCCCTTTGGTGGCGGCGGCGGTTCATCGGGGAGGGGCGGCGGCTCCTCCCCCGTCGCTCTCTTCCTTTTTTTTTATTTTAAAAAACGATTTCTGATTTAATCGGGGGGGGGGGGGGGGGGGCAACGGGTTTAAGGGGAAGAGAGGTGTTTTATTTTTATTTTTTTATTATTTAATTATTTAATTTGGCAAAAAGTTGACTTTTACATACGACCTCTAAACGAGGCCCACCGCCTGTCGTCCATAGCGTTTCACCCCCATTCCGAACACAATGGGATATGTATCGTAAGCTGATTTGATCGTTACAATCAGTTTCCCTTGAATTTAAATTTAAATCATTATATTGAATTTTAAACGTACATTTCAAATTACCGGGGTCACATACTAACTAGAAAAATTCCAGAAAAATATTTTCTAGCTTCGTATTGACGATACGGTCCTAACAAAACTAGTTTCGTCGAATTCTGAGACCGTTGGAAAAATGGCCATTTTCCAGTCGATTATAATCAACTAAAACTGGTCAAACGCGTTTTCCTTTGCCACGCTCACATATTGATTCGAAAAATTATGAAATTTGAAATCTAGCAATAACTTGACATCACGGATCCAACAAAACTGGTTTCGTCGAAATCCGAGGTCGTTTGCAAAATTTCCATTTTTAAGGGCCTGAATTCCATAGCGACTATTCAGAATTTTCAACTGGACATATCTTTTGATTCCCGCTATGAAATTTTGATTTTTCGGATTCGTTGGAAAGATATCATCAATTAGATCCTATTATTTTTGGTTTCACTAAAATACGAATTGTTTTGCACCCGGTACATTCAATTGAAGTTTGAAATCGAATTATCGAACTACCGCGCC
The DNA here is from genome assembly GCA_030737875.1 of Allium sativum. Taxonomy (NCBI): domain Eukaryota; kingdom Viridiplantae; phylum Streptophyta; class Magnoliopsida; order Asparagales; family Amaryllidaceae; genus Allium; species Allium sativum. The sequence goes on from CM060912.1 coordinate 802,633,701, forward strand.
GTTTTCAATTCTATTTATAATTATATATAAATATTTATATTCTAACGACGACGCGTATAATATATACGTTCAAATTATATTCAAAATAAATTTCTCGTCATTTTTATTTAAAATAATCTATTTTAAATATTCGAAATTCGCTAACATTGCCAAAATAAAAAATTTAAACTGGTTCAGAATTTCCGGGTTATTACAGGTAAGGTATGGGACCACCATCCGATAGTGTATCTCTAGAGAGGAATACACTGGGTTCAATAAGAACATCTTACAACCTAAGCTAAACATGACTGACCATTCATTTTGCTTGAATGTTCTGAATGTATTGTCACCTTATGGTTGCTAGCAACATAACCGTTCCCAGGAGATACAGAAGCGAAAAGAAGAACAAGTATGAATATTCTCTAGATGGTGACAATAAACCCTAATGGGAGTGACCCACATAGCCATGCGACCTACACGATTTTATACAATTTCCCGGTTGATGAGGTTTGAGGTTTAAATCTTGTTTTGAACATCTGGCCGCCATTCACTTTGAATGCCACATCGTCAGATCCACCATAAATTCACTAATTGACATCCACAAAAATACTCTAGTTGTTAAGCTAAGAGAAGTGCACTACTCCGCCATCAACTATGGTACGTCTGAAGAAATCAACGTACGTGATCCCTTTGGAAATTCTCTATCAGACATCCATCCATACAAATCATCCAGGAACAGGATGAACCGAAGGCACCCACCTACCACATCCTTATATAGGAATCACCCTATGGATCAGTAGCGAGTGGTCCTTGCAATTCGAATATTTCAACCATGACAAAATCACTACCAAAATATCTCCAGGAGCTACCCAGAGAAGTTTATCAAGTAGTTCTTCCGCTCATGAAGATCCACGATCTTCAATTGCTCCATCTTCAATTAGCATCTTCCACGTATTTACTGGTCGGAATGGTTTTCGAATCTAAATTCGATCCATGTCTTTCTGTACCAACAATCGCATATGCCAGATTTGATAGTCGGTTATTTAACTATCAAATAACAACCATTTATCATAAAAATAAAATAATCTACTGACTTAGTACCCAACACCATTTAGCCTCTTTAATAAACCAGTTGTTAATTACATATCAAAACTTCTAATTTGGAAAACATTTCCCTTTATTATTTTAATATATGAATATTCAATCATCCTTCCACTTCTACTTCATTAGATTCGCCTTGTAAATAAGTAAGTGAATAAATATCTCAGTATCAACCTCGAAGGCCGAAACCAACATCAGATTGGCACCTCGAAACTTACTCTACTCAACCAACATACAACGAGTTCCAATTTCTCAAAAACCATATCATATTCCCTTTTTAATCATTTTTAAAACGATTATATTTTCCTATAATCTCACTAATCATTTCCAAATTTTATTTAAAATATCATTTCATAAAATTGACTAAAATAGTTCCATTGAACTTCTGTAATAAATATTATAAATTCCATTCAAAAACTATTCCTCTTTCCTTTACAAAATTCTTAATTTTCCATTTACAAAATCCTTAATCATTTATCGATATTTAACTCATCTTGACAAATTCCTTTATTTTATTAAACCATTCCACAACTCTCTTCATATAGTTCAGTTTATATGAATTTTCATTTATAACTCTTTCAGGCAATCTTTCCTTAAAATCCCATTTATTAGACGTTCGTCTCATTTCCCAATTTACGCCAAGTATTCATTTTTTATTTTCAATTACATTTATTCGCTAATCTCATTCACGAAAACCCATTTAACCACATTTCTTTTATTTATAAACAACGTTTACATAAACGTTCATTAATTACGAAAAATTACTTTCCAATTCCTTAAATCAATTCCTGTACGCTTCCCATTTAATTTAAACCACATAAACCAACTCAACCCATCCTAGTTCGGGTCGGATATGGGTTACAATCTGTAACCCATACTATATACAAGTCGAGTTTGATATTTTGCTCAACCCAACCTTATTTTAACCCAACAACCCTATATTAAAAAAACTAATTTAATATCAGCCTATTTAAAATTAGAATAGTGTAATCCTAAAATAATGTTTATGTATTCTATAGTAAATATACAAAAAACATATTTCATATCAATCCTAGAATTTATATATGTTCGACCGCAACTGCTTAAATGTCAGATTCAGTCCACGACATCACACCAATGTCGATCACAATCGTCCAGTATATAGCTCTCTCTTAGCTGAAGAATTTCGGTGTTGAACATTTCCCTTGAATTTTCGTGAATTTGGAGACAAAGGAGGAAAACGTTTGGGAGTGTGCTGATCGTTGGTTAATGGTGGAGTGATGGCTTAGTTATGTTTGACCACGCACAAAGATTTGACTAAATTCGGTCAGAACATATGAAGTTGTATTTATACATGTAGGATTTAAATACAATAATAATAAACGAAACTTCATGCTGAAGTAACGTGATAAAACCACTATAAACAACCTCCGATCGAGACGAAAATTTACATTCTAGCATAAAACAATATTCCAGACACGATGGAAAAGGTTTCGTCAAATTTCGAGATCGTTTGTAAAAATATCTTTATAACTTTACAACGTGAATCGACACGCCTTTAAATTGCATACAATCACAAAATAAATTCAATTAACCTGAAAATTTAAATACTACAATAATAAATCATTACGGATTTAATAAAATTAATTTCATCGAAAACGGAGTTTGTTTGGAAAATCTATTACTCTTAGTTTCCAAATTAAACCGATAAAACGATTAAATTAAAACCTAAGCGTTTTTGGCTGCCAAAGTCACATAGGACATCGGTTTTCCACGAAACTTTGTTTCATACAGTAATTTAATGTTACACTTTCAATGAAACTAATTCCATCGAAAACCGAGTTTGTTTGCAAAATGGCTATTTTTAATGCTTATATATAATATAAATAAAAATATATTTAAATCCCAAAACAAACAAACAAAATAATAATAATTTATTATTATCGTAAATATCCAATTATAATTATCATATAGCTTCACATATAAAAACCACTACACCAAAACACCTATATGGCAACACTATTTTTTTTTGTATCGCCAACGCTTATATGTGCTACAGAGTAACAACAATAATAAGTGTTGGTAAGCTAAATATGTGTCACTAAAAATCTATACTATACTATTAAAGCTGAGTTATCTTTCGATAGCTCACATGCCTTCTCCACTCCATGAAAGGAGTACATCCCTAGCGTGACACATGGACTTACAGCTCAACCGTCTCCATTTACATTAATTTTAGACTCAAAAGAAGCATACCTTTCTATTTTCCTTTTGATTATGTCAATTTTTTCCCTTCTTCCTCTATCGAATTTGGCTCGATCCTCTGCGCCCATGCCTTCCCTTCCTTTCCCTTCACCTGGCTACATGATAATGTCTATCTCTAGTTGACACTCATCCGTTCCATCCTCCTTTTCTCCCACAAACCGGTGAATTTTCATGCTATCTTCCGGGTGCGCGAAATCGGTTCATCAAAGGTTTTAATGTTGTCTATTCTCCCGATGTAAGCATCTATTTCTGTTTATTTTTTATGTTAGGTTTAGATCGGCTAAGTTCCTTTTATCTGTATATTTTTCTCTGATTAGGGTTGCCGATTTCTCCCAATAACATTCAATTTTTTTTTTTTTTACTTTGTGGGGTTTGTCGATTAGGGTTCAAAACAAGGTACATTATCCAATAATTATATTCTGGAATTGTTTATGACATGGAAATCGAGTAATTATACATTGTGTATTTCTCAGTTTAGATGAGAAATGTTGATAGGCTATAATAGTTGTCATTAGCAGTGTAAAAATTCATTCAGTTTGCCATTAAATAATTTGTTCTCTTCTTAGGAATGGTCGAAAATGTGATCAAAAATTTACGAACTATCTTATGCCACCATAAACATTTGTTCTTTGCTTAAGATAAAGTGTGTTATGAAGTCAAACGGGAAAAAAAACGTTGAGAATCTTTTTAGATTTTTAAGTAGACATGCTCTATTAAATTTTACTGTTGTTTTCGCTTTAGTTTTTGGGTTTTACCCTTACATATCCGTAGTTGTTAGCCAAGAATTTAATATATCGTTTTCCCTACAACTACTATATTTTGATGGAAATCTACAACACCAAAAACCTTCGTTTTTTCTACGTTAAGTTGAATAGATTTTTTTTGAACTTGCTGACTATGTTTGATTTTGATTTTTATTATAGGTATTTTGCTCCATTTTGTAGCATAACAAGATAATGAGGATGGCCTCTTTCTTCTAAGTATGGTGAGATGATTATATGTTTAAAATAATCGGCATTCAATTTGGCTTTTGTATTATACAAAGTCATTTCCTTTTCTAATATTTGTCTCATATGTTATATATGTTTGCTGACTTTGTATTTAAAATAGTATATATAATATAATCTTTTATGCCACACTCACATACATTCAGCAAGGCCTTAGTACCATTGTATCAAACATGAATGAGGAATGTGGTAACATGAATTCTAGAAGGCCCGAAGCGAAAGCCAGGGAGTGGGCTCGAAAACTCAGCCATACATCAATAAAACTACCTCCTGAAATCCACAGTTGATCCATATTCGCACCTTTCTTGTACATAGTTTTCGGGCTTTGTAGCACATTTTGGTAATTGTCTATTTCCTATACAAATATATTTTCTCTGTGTTTAGTAATTTAACATTGAAATACATAATTGTAAATAATTCAACTTTTAATGTCAAGAACTGTAAATACAAGCTATTATTGGTATACATATAGAAGACTAGACAATAGTTTGAATTATTTTTATCACTTACAAAATATTCCCAAAAAAAAGATGTCACTATTATGTTGTTTGCGACTATTCAGGTTTAAGATATACATATATACATGTGTGTGTGTCTTTTCCTCCATATGGTATGTTCACTATCAATTGACTTTTGAATGGACATAATCTGATTAGTTATGATGAGGAAAACATGCACATATCATACAACTTAGAGAATTTGAACCATATTTCATTAGGCATAGGTGTAAACCACAATAATTCATTAGCATAAATATTATGAAGAATTCAAAACATAAAATTTCAAATAATGGAAGTATTCCCTTTTTTCAATCATGTTTACTAAATTTTAGTTTTCTCCTTTTATGTTATTGCCGATTTGTAATGCATGTTTGAATCGTTACTCCAGAAATATTTGTTATTAAATACTACAGTTGTCAGTCAATTTTTGAAACGACCCGAACTTCCCCGTAAAGGAAAACCCGGATTGCTTTGAGGACAAGACGAATCAGAACACAAACATAAGAACATTTCATTGCTGTTACAACAATTTACATCAGAGTACAAGAATATACAGAGTATGAATAAATATTATACATTTGATAAATATCAGAGATTTACAAATTACAATGTAGCGGAAAATAATACAAAACACAACTGATAGTAATACACGGATACAGAGCTTTCCGAATATCGCTTCAGCTGTAAATCAGGATCCTGTGAATATAATATCTGCAAAACCCAACTACTAGCTTCCCGTGTGGAAAATAAGGGCACCCAGAGTTTAGGTTAAAACAATAAACTCCAGGTCAGTCATGTGACTAGTGTGAGAACTAAAACAGTTATTTAAAACTTTACTTTAAAATGGGGTAAATCAAGGGACCACGCCATATAACACGAAATGGGTTTCCTCCCAAGAATACCAGTGCATAAAACAAACAGCGCAATGTTTTTTGGAAAAATGAAGCTATTATAAGACCCAGGTCCCATCACACAATGCAACGCAAGCCGGAGGATAGGGTTTTCCCTTATAATAGACAAACATGCTTGGTACGTTTAAAACAAATCATATGATATTATTATAAGTGCATAGTGTATAAAACAACTTCAAATATAAATGTATCAATCATAGGTGCCATGGGTACCATCTATCATGTCGCCAATACTAGGCTCTACAATCAAAACTGAAATGTCACGTGTTGGAAATTGGATTTCCGCAATGAACCAAGGCAAGGGGCCATCCCTACCACTTCGAGACACTCTAGACAATGTCTCAGGGCTACACACTCTGGGTGCCTTAGGTAACATGCAGGGCCGGTCCACTCTAAGTGCATGGTGGATTCACAATCCCTGAACATGCATTCCCCCGCCCAATGGGGCGTCTATGAGCCAAATTAATCAACATCCATCGGCTCCGTAGAGACCGATATATCCGAGGCACCTCGCATTCCAACATCCACATAAGTAAAATGTCAGGGCATGCAAAACCCTGACACCACTCCTAGCTAGAAGGAAACGCAATGGCCTCCCTGCTGTCCTCTCCCGTTTCTGGTTCATACCGGGGTGTGAGGCTCACGAATTAATGCTACACAAAGCTATGCTATATTAAAGCCGTGCTTTGATCATCAACCACAAGACTCTGCTTTTCAATAGAAGCCTTGATCATTTGCATCTCAGCATGCCACATAGGCAATTCATGCCATGCGACTGATATCTATCGATATATAACCTCTGAGCTCGTACGTCTCGGAGAAGGGCGTTAAGCAAGAGAATAAATTCTCCGCCGCCAAATAGATATATATTTAATAGAATTCAATCAACACAGAATAAAATCCAATGTCAGACACGCATCCATTTACAAGTCCGTTCTGGGTCTGAACGAAACCGAAGGCACCTTATTCCTCGTCCCATATGTCCAATACAGGAGAGAGGCCCTCACATATCCATCGATCTCCAAGTACGTCTGGACTATCACCACTTATTACCTCGTCTTGGGTGTACAGCCCAATCAAGACATCAATAATCATCTAAACGATGTGAAGACCTCCGGTCTTCCACCACCGTCTTCATCATCGACTTATCGTCGAATTAGTTATTCAGAATAGGTATAAACCCAGCCTTTCCGAATAACTCGCGTATATATAATAAACAAGTGTTATAAAAACACAACATACGCCTCATTCCAATTCTGAATATTCTTTTATTTAAATATTCACATCTTTAGGGATTTGTTCCCATTAATTTTATCAAAGATACATTCTTTAAAATTTATTCTTTATTCTTCCTTTTGATATCATTCAAACCATATTAAGGTTTTCCAAACAAGTCGGGATTAACGCACCTTACCGAAGTAATCATTTATTTAATTTCCCAATCCCAACTTATTCATCCCATGGAGCAAAACTGGTATTACCATATAACTAACACCACAGTGTTATCGGTAAAATTAATTACCATTTCTCGTTCAAATCCAATTAAAGATTTAACTATTGCTAAGAGCAAACTGGTGATACTCCATTCTCGATCATTTCCCAAATTTGATAATTTAAATTATCAATTCACATTTCAATCTAATTAAAGATTCATTAAAGCTCCACTTAGTTTCAATCTTTCCAAAAATCAATATTAATGATTATTTAACTTTGGAAACACAAACATGTCGCATCGACAATCTACACCGTACTATTGATTTCTGCCGATATATAACCTCTAACCTCGTACGTCTTAGAGAAGGGTGTTAAGAAAGAGAATAAATTCTCCGCCCACAAACAAATATATATTTAGCAGAGATTAACCATACAGTTCGAAATACAATGACAGACATGTAATCCCGCCTTTAACTGGTTTAAAGAACTAATGTCATTTGAAACACAGTTCACGATAAACACAAATCACATTCCATTAATTATGGAATCTTCACGGAAAAACAAATCAATATATAATCGATATCAATTTTCGTATCCGACTAATAATATAAATGGAATAACGGCAAAACCTTTTAAATTCCATATGTATTAACAGTCTTCCTCCACAGAAGTTCACTTCGATTATTATCAAATAGAATTCCATTCAATTCTAATTTAATATATTAAATTGGAATACTATACTTTGGAAAATTCTCGTTAAATCTTAATAAAAAGATTTATAAATTCCAAATCACATTTCATTGTAAATCGGATTAAAGAACGAATGTCGTTAAAAATACAGTTCACAATAAACCCAATTCACATTCCATTTTCAATTCCAATCAAATGTTAATTAATTGGTATTCTTCTTTAAATCTTAATTAAAAGATTTATTCTTTTCACAACTGGGTTTAAGAACAGTGTCATTTAAAACACAGTTCACGACAAACCCAAAATCCAATTAAATATTAAATACAAGGCTCTGAATAGAAATTGTATCAGCTTATATTTAGTATTAAATTCTGAAATCAATAAATATCGTACTGAATAACGATATATATATCTTCCAAATTCCTCCACAATATTCGTACACGAAATCCAAAATCGAAATATTCCGAAGATAATTTCGATTCAAATCCATTCCAATTCATATATTGGAAATTCTGGTTATTTTTAAAACCATTTCAAACCCAATTAATTTATCAAAAATATTGGATTTATAATTCTAGTTCATGACTAGTTCATTTCGATAAAAATATTTTTTTATCTTTTCAAATATGGAATTTTTCATCCAAATTCTTTCCAAATCATTTATTATGATTTTACACCAATTATGGATATTTTTAATAATTTTATCAAGGCCCATACAGTCGATTTCCATAAACGGTCATCGAACTGCACTTACAGCGACCCTTTCCAAATTTGATTTGGACATAATTCCAAATCCAACCGTTAGATTTCAAATCCCTTATAGTCATCGGAAAGCTCTTTTCGATACAAACCCAACGGATCCGGTTTTAGGAGAATCTGACGGTCGGATCTCCCGTAATGTCAATTCGAAGTCAATGGTCGAAATTCGTGAACTACCGCGGCGCGTTCTATTCAGGCCATTAAATATATATAATATATATATTATATATATTTCGTTGATTTCCATTTAAAACGTATTTATAAATCGTTTTAAATTTGTTTTCAAAATGATTTCAACTTCATATTCAATTTCGAATCAAAATTGAATATTCCATATCATTAATATATAAATGATAATATTTTCAAAACATTAGATTTCGAAATCACTTCCTTTCCGATATTCATTATAAAAATGAATTAAATCGATATAAATATCGTTCATGTCAAAATGGCGTTAATCTAATCAACATGGCTTTATATATTTTAGTATATTCGTGTCCATCCCAAATCGGACATCAAAATCAGATTTTTGATCTTTTACTGAATATTATTTTAAAATATTCGTTATTTTAAAATATTCATTCTTTCTGAACTGGAATCAGATATAGACAATTACCATATAATGTTATTTATATGGATTTCATACAACACATGTATAGAACAACAATGATAAACAATCAATCATCATCCAGAGTGCATTCTACACTGCATAAGCGTCAAATATAAATAATTAACTCTTACAACAGCCTGTCAGCCAATCGATTGACATACAACTAAATATTGGGATTAGTGTATGTCCAATATCATCCCAATACCCGTATGGGGTTTTCAAACAATAAACACAGATTTATTTGTGCAGTTGGGCGATGTGTAAAATATATCGTCCCAATCCTTATCAGTCAAATGTGTGTATAAATAAAAAATCTTCCGATTTGTAAATGAATATTTATTTTATTCATATACACATTAAAAATTATATTTTTAACTATAAAATATTTATTTCAACACATGAATATTTTATTTTTCTTTCACATCACAATCACAATCAATATCCACAACACAACACAATCAAACAAGTCGTCCACGGTCTGTGGACGACGGGTGTCGGGTGCTGCTAAGCACCGTCTGCATCCAAGTATATATTTTAAATAGAAAATAAAATTAAAGTGAGAAGTTCTAACCTTTGGGATCCAATCCTCCATTCTTTACTTCTGAACGGTTCGGATTTCGTTCTGCTTTCACTCAGTTTCATCGTAATCTGTTTTAAGCGGGTCAGGTTAAAAATCTCACTTTTATTTCATAACCATATGCTTAAAAATCATATTTTTAATTCGCTTACATATATAAAAATCATATTTTTATTAGCGCTAATAATTATAAAAATCGTATTTTTATACCACTACTTTCTATATAAAAATTATATTTTTATATCGCTAGTTCATATATATATAAATCGAATTTCTATAGCTTCAATTTCATATTAAAAATCAGATTTTTATCACTTCAACTTCATATTAAAAATCGGATTTTTATCACTTCAACTTCATATTAAAAATCGGATTTTTATCACTTCAACTTCATATTAAAAATCGGACTTTTATCACTTCAACTTCATATTAAAAATCGGATTTTTATCACTTCAACTTCATATTAAAAATCGGATTTTTATCACTTCAACTTCAAATTAAAAATCAGATTTTTATCACTTCAAAAATCGAATCATTATGTTAATAAAAATCAAACTTTCATATTTAAAAAAAATCAAACTCTTATATAATTAAAAATTAAACTTTTAATCCATGTAAAAACAGAAAAGAAAATTAAATTAAATAATAATAAAAACTTACATTGCATTTTCAGAGGAGGGGGGTTTCAGTTGCTCGCGGGTGGTCAGGGGGTCTGGGGCGCTGGAGATCGTCGGAGGGGGTGGGGAGAGTGGCGGCGCCGGCAGGGAATGGGGGTGCGGTCGCGAGAAGGGGGGTTTCGGGCTTTGGGGTTAGTTCTTCGTGCGTTAGAGGAAGGGGAAGGAGGACGGGGAAGAAGGGGAAAGAGGACGGGGAAGAAGGGGATGGCAAGGGGATGCTAGCCAGAGGCGGCGCTGGCCTAGGAGGGGCGGCGTGATGGCTAGCGGCGGTGTGGGGGAGGCAAGATCGACAGTCGTTTTCTTTTTAACTTGGATTTGAAATAATGACGTTGAGGGGGGGGGGGATAAAGTAGAGGTTGACTTCATTATTTAATATATATTTTTCTATAAAAAGTACCCTTTTAATTTGAACCCCAAATCGAACTCACTGACTGTCGTCCATAGCACATTACCCCCATTCCGGACACAATGGGTTACGTCCCATAAGCCAATTCGGATGTTACGATTAGTTTCCATTAAATTTAAAATATATCAATATATTTTAAATTCAAACACACATTTTAATTTTCTGGGGCCACATACTGACTCCAAAAATTCCCGAAAAATAAACCTAGCTATGTTTTGACGATACAGTCCTAAAAAAACTAATTTCGTCGAATTTGAAGACCATGAAAAACAGTCATTTTCCTGTCGTTTAAATTAAAACTGAATTGACCAAACACGTTTAAATTCACCACGCTCACACATTGATTCCAAAAATTACGATTTTTGGAATCTAGCAATAATTTGACATTCTGAATCCAACAAAAGTGGTTTCGTCGAAAACGGAGGTCGTTTGCAAAATCGCTATTTTTAATTATATAATTCCATAGCGACTATTCTGAATTTTCAATTGGGCATAACTTTTTATTCCCGCTACGAAATTTCAATTTTTCGGATTTGCTGGAAAGATATTTTCGAACAGCTTCAAATATTTTAGGTTTCACTAAAATCCGGTTTATTTTGAATCCTGTACACTCATTTAAAATTTGAAATCGAAATTTCAAACTACCGCGCCATTTCCAATTCCTTTTATAATTAAAATAAATATTTATATTCTAATTTCGATTTATATAAATATATACGTTCTAATTCTATTCAAAATAAATTTCTCATGGTTATTATTTAAAATAAATCATTTTAAATATCCAAAATTCATTAAAATTGCCAAAATAAAAATTTTAAATTGGTTCTGATTTTCCGGGTTGTTATAATTTTTGACTGTCGGAGTAATATGCAATCAAATATTTTATACTTGAATAATGCTTTCCTTCCATACTTGATATTAGTATATATAAGGCATTTTTAGTGAAAGTCCAAATATTGTTAAGAGAGGACAATTTTTTTATTTTTTCAAAAATTGTTAAGGGGAGTACCTATGAGGAAAGTAGCCCCTTAAGAAATAAAGGTAATTTTACCTTATTACCCGTTTATACCCTTAACAAATATAGGTAATTTTACCTTAACAAATATTGAAAGGGCCATAGTAATTTTTTTTCAATTCACATATATCGATTTTTTTTAAACCCTTAAGGATAAGCGTTTTCGGAGGAATAAGATCGAACTATTTTTTTGTCAATATAAATATGCTGAATTTTATAATTACGAAGGAAATGCACCGAAATGATTATTAATTTCGACATACCAATGTTAAATACATACATAATTGATTACGTGTTGCATCAGTGCCGTGGTGTCGAACTTCTTATTTTAATTCGGTTTCCCTTGTCGAATAAGTTTTTTTAATCTAATTTGAAGGGGCAATCCAGGAATATTGAGTAGTGTGAAATGATATGTTTGTGTGGCCCCTTAACAATTTTTCAAAGAGTGGAGTGTTTTTTAAAAAATAACCCCCCTTAACAAAAGTTGGAGTGTCAATATCAACACCCTATATATAATTGATGAATCGATGTTTATTAAATGCCATAAAAAATAGTCTTAACAGTTTCCTATTTTATTTTCCTTAATATATATTGATGCCTGGGTTGCTCTCAGTTAGATTTTGTTCCAGATTTCTTTTTCTTCACAATTCCGTAATTTGCATGTTATGTCTAGGATTAATTCTCAGTGCTTTCCATTGTCAAAAAATATAGATTATTATACCGAGACAATACTCATTCAAACTTAAATTATAAAAATATTAATTAAAATTGGCTATTACTTTAATTGATCTATGATGTAGGCATGGCCTGAACACTCGGGTCATATTACTTTAATTTCATTGCAATTGAATTATCTATTACTTTAATTTCACTAATTTTACACCATTGGTTGGAAAATTTATAGATTGGTTTGACTTCTTATTTCCATACATCTTATTTGTCTAATGATTAATTTAGTTGCTTAAATTTACCTAGTAATTAGCATATTTTTAAACCTCATTTAGATACCATAATAATTCATTATTGAATGATAGTACGATATTTGGTCCCTTGAGTATTAAAGCACTTATGTGATCTAAATTGTTTAAAAATTATCTATATGTGCAAATACTGGGATATGGATGAGAAAAATCAGCTAACAAAATTAGCATCAACTTTTCAAGATGAAGATAGTATGTAGTTATAAAAATAATAGCAACTTAAGTTAATAGAATTATTCAAATTAATTAGTCATATGACTTTTTGGCTAATAATTGAGTCTTAACTTCAAACCATACAGCTTACTCATTGTTTAAAAATTTTACCATGATATTTTGTATTCTTTGCATTATTAACTTTATTGTTAGTTTTGAATTTGAATCTAGTGTGAAAGAAATGAAAATGAAAATATTAAGATGGATCATTATATCCATCAAGGCATGCCCTCTTGATGAACACAATGAATTAAATATAAGGTACATCTATCATGATATGGTTCGGCTTATAAATGAAATTAATATAAATACCACAACCTGCAAAGTTTGTCTTATATATAATGTTTAGTTTCTTTCTATCATTTGATCATAAAACTGAGAGTAACTTTTTATCCCCAAAATGTATTACTACTAACTTTAAGTATAATTAGTTCAATGTACTTCTGTTAATCTGCTTTTTTGGTATGGACTCCTTGTAAATACTTTTCTGGGTTTCGGTACACTATATTGGTTTTATTTATTGAAAAAAATGGTTTTTCTCTTCTATTTTTGTTTAAATTGAAATGTAAACTTAATCTGCGTACTTTTGATGTTTCAAAAGGCGAACTTTGAATTCTGTTTAACTTTTTTTGGGATGACAATATTTGACAATCTCCTAGCTCTCAGGAGTGAAAGTAAAGTGAAATCTAAAGAATAAATCTGTTCATCAACTCTAAACTGAAGCGTATTGATCATGGCCATATATTTTTCATGTTTTAGTAAAACATGAATGTTTGCTATGAATTTGACACATATTCCTAGGTTGGCATTCGTATGTACAAGACAGATTGTCTAACTTAATGGAATATGGTCAATCCAAATTCCATGTTTTTACATTTAATATAATTGCCTATTTAGATGGACAAATTTTCAAAATAGCCTTGTTTTTAAAACTAATAGCGGATTTAGGCCGGTTTTAAAACTATTTGCAGATATAGGCTTGTTTTGTCCACCTCAGCGCTGAGGTGGCCAGTTGTTAAAAAAAAACATGTGGGCGCACTTGTGAAGTGCGCCCCTTATAAAAATATAAGGGTCAAATTTTCAAAATAGGCTTGTTTTTAAAACTAATAGCAGATTTAGGCTAGTTTTGAAACTATTTGCAGAAATAGGCTTGTTTTCAAACAACTATTGCCAAAAACAAGCCTATTTCTGTAAATAGTTTCAAAACTAGCCTAAATATGCTATTAGTTTTAAAAACAAGCTTATTTTGAAAATTTGTCCTATTTAGATAGAAATTAAATATTTACTTTCCAAAAGCAAAAAAATCGACCTACATGTTAACATATCAGCGGTTCAATTTCTTAAATAAATAAATACTCGCCTTTAGCCCAAAGCTTACTAAAATTATATAGGAAAAAAGGAAGAAATTAAGTGCTATCCAAAGATAATAGGCGATATAGTATTTAGGATTATATATACGTCTTTGGACTTTATATCAAGTAGAAACGTGCTATTATTAATTATAATAAAACTCCATTTACCTCATTGCCAAGTCATAATAGTTAATGACAAGTTAACAGTTTTTGACATATTTGAACATACATGGTAATATCTTTTATGTATGGATGTTATACATCAATATGAGGAACCATATGTACAATATCAGAGCAAATTAAGCTGGTAGTATACCCATATTAATAAATTATAAATTGACCCATTTTTTCAATATAATTTTATTTTTCTTGACATGATTTTCTACTGAATGAGTAGCGTGCCAACCATAAGTGATATCGGTTTTTACCAGGAAGCATACCAATAAAAATTCAGTGTTTTCGCTAATTTTTGTTTTACATGAGATCTTATGATATTTCCTTCCATGAACAGTTTAAATTTATTTTCTAGGATTAAATTCCAACCATTTTTTTATGGCTATAATAATTTATCACATTTCCACACATTCGTCTCTTGAGTTTTGTCACCTAAACATGGATGTAGGATATTTGACAAGCCACAAGCCAAAATTGAGAAGATTTTAACCAAATTTCTTGCTTCTATGTTTTATGTACATTTTGAATTTATTTTTTTTGGTCAATTGCAAATATTATAAAACAATTTTGCAACTGCATGTTTCATTATAATTTATTCTAGATTCCAACCTATAAGTATTATTTCTATGTTTTTACGCTTGATGCAATTGCATATTTACATAAAAATTAAAATTTACTTTA
Organism: Allium sativum; assembly: GCA_030737875.1. Classification (NCBI taxonomy): domain Eukaryota; kingdom Viridiplantae; phylum Streptophyta; class Magnoliopsida; order Asparagales; family Amaryllidaceae; genus Allium; species Allium sativum. Next base: position 802,649,011 of record CM060912.1, read on the forward strand.
CGATTACAGAACTATTCCTGCATATTGACTAAGGCTTTTCAGGTTGGGACTGTAGAGGTGGAGAGGATTAAGGGAAGGTTTTCTCCTAATTAATAAATGATTTAGTTTTCTTTTCTCCGTGTTTTATTTGATAAAAAACAAGTTTATGATGTATTCTGAGCCAAACCATAACTGGTAACTAGCACTTTTATTACCAAATCATAATAGTTAATGACAAGTTAACAATTTTTGACATATTTGAATATACATGGTAATATCTTTTATGTATGAGATGTTAGACCTCAAAATGGGGAACCATATATACAATATCAGAGCCAAATTAAGCTGGTAGTATACCCAAATTAATAAATGGTAATTTTACTCATTTTTTCATATATTTTTTGCTTGACATGATGTTCTATTGAGTGAGCAGCGTGCCTACCATAGGAGATATTTGTTTTTACTCGGAAGCATACCAATAAAACTTTAGTATTCTCGCTAATTTTTATCTTACATAAGATCTTATAATATTTCCTTCCTTGAACAGTTTAAAGTTATTTTCTACGATTAAATTCCAATCAATTTTCTTTATGGCTATAATAATTTATCACATTTCCACACATTCATCTCTTGAGTTTTTTCACCTAAACAAGGATGTAGGATATTTGACAAGCCACATGCCAAAATTGAGAAGATTTTAACCAAATTTCTTGATTCTCTATTTTATGTACATTTTGAAGTTGTTTTTTTGGGTTAATTGCAAATATTATAGAATAATTTTGCAACTAATGTTTCACTATAATTTTGTTAATAAATAAATGATCAAAGAAGTAAGCAAAAAATAGAATCACACACAAGATTTAATGTGAAAAAACCCTTTACGGGAAAAAACCACGGGAGAAAGGCAAACTTTATTAATTAATTGATGGAGTTTTTACAAGCTGCTTACATACAAACCATAGCAATCAAAATTTATATTCTACTTTCATGCAGCCAAATAAGGAGAGAAAGAGAAAATTAAGGTTCTCCTTTATCCTTTAAATGAGGTTGCTGAAAATATCTCAATCATGAGAGTAAATTAAGGATCTCCTTTATCCTTTAAATGAGGTTGATGAAAATATCTCAATCATGAGAGTAAATTAAAGATCTCCTTTATCCTTTAAATGAGGTTGCTGTAAATATCTCAATCATGAGAGTAAATTAAGGATCTAGATAAGATCCTTTAGGTGACATCAGCTGGACCAATTCTAATGAGAATTTCGGATCACAAATTAACAATCTCCACCTTGAGACAAATTCTCATCTTGAAGTAAAAAATGAACTACAAAAAAACGAACTCCTTCAACAAATAAATACTTGCCTTTCTCCAATAGTCCCTAAAGACTATACTGTAACACCAACCAAGCTTGAGCAAAGCTCAAACTTAGCAATTGGAACTGGCTTTGTCATCATGTCAGCGGGATTGTCATGAGTACTTATCTTGCAAACTTTAACACCACCTTTAGCAATAACATCTCGAATGTAGTGATACCTAACATCTATATGTTTAGTTCTCTCATGAAACATTTGATCCTTTGTAAGGCATATAGCACTCTGGCTGTCAAAAAATATAGTAATGCAAGATGTATCTCCACAAAGCTCAAAATATAAATCTCTCAGCCAAGTAGCTTCTTTACATGCTTCAGAAATAGCCATATACTCGGCCTCAGTAGTAGATAATGCTACGGTAGTTTGAAAGGTTGCTTTCCAACTCACAGCACAACCACCAATGGTGAAAACATAACCTGTTAATGATCTCCTTTTATCCAAATCACCAGCAAAGTCAGAATCCACATAACCAATAAGTTCATCTTTAGATTTACCGAACTGCAAACAAGCATTTGCAGTGCCATGAAGATATCTGAAAATCCATTGAACTGCTTTCCAATGCTCTCTTCCAGGATTGGCCATGAATCTACTGACAACACTCAAAGCATGTGATAAATCAGGATGCGAACAAACCATGACATACATAAGTGAACCAACTGCACCAGAATAGGGAACTCTAGACATGTACTAAATATCCTCATCTGATTGTGGACACATGGCTGATGACAATTTGAAATGTGCAGCAAGAGGAGTACTTACAGGCTTGACGTCAAGCATATTAAAATGGCGAAGCACTTTTCTAACATACCCACTTTGACTTAGGTATAATTTTCCATAAGTTCTATCTCTTGTTATCTCCATGCCAAGAATCTTCTTAGCATCTCCCAAATCTTTCATTTCAAACTCTCTACTCAACTGCCTTTTCAAAATTTCAATTTCTGCCTTGTCTTTTGAAGCAATCAACATATCATCAACATAAAGTAGCAAATAAATGGTTGAATGTGTAGTAATTTTCAAATAGACACAACTATCATAATTGGACCTTTTAAAACCTTGAGATAGCATAAAAGTGTCAAATCTTTTATACCACTGCCTAGGTGACTGTTTCAATCCGTAAAAAGATTTCTTTAATTTACAGACAAGATTTCTTTTCCAGGGATGATAAAACCCTCAGGTTGATGCATATAAATATCCTCTTCTAATTCTCCATGTAAAAATGCAGTTTTTACATCTAACTGTTTAAGCTCATAATCATGCATAGCAACAATACTGAGTAAAATGCGAATTGAGCTATGTTTCACAACAGGGGAAAAAACTTCATTATAGTCAATACCTAGAAACTGACTATAACCTTTTGCAACTAATCTTGCTTTGTACCTTGTCTCATCGTTTGGCGAAACACCTTCTTTTCTCTTGAAAACCCATTTGCAATGAATAGGTTTCTTATCTTTAGGCAATTTGATTAAGTCCCAAATGTCATTTCTTTCAAGTGACTTCATCTCATCATGCATAGCAGCCATCCACTTATCAGAATCACTAGAGATAACAACCTCAGAATATGAAGAAGGCTCAGCAATACCTTCTATTTCTTCTTCTATAGCACACTCATAAGCAACAACATTTGCTTCCTCAATAAACCTTCTTATTGGTTTTGGATCTCTTCTAGGTCTGCTTGTTGCAATAAATTGCTGCGGTGGTTGCATAACTGCTGGAGGATCCTCAACAATGGGTGCTTCATCATGTCCCTTAATTTCTGCATTTGATGTAGCATCTGAATCAATAATATGCTCCACCTGGACATTTGATTTCTGCTTACTCTCAACAAGATCGTTAGTAGATGGAATATCATGTAACATAGCAGATTCATTAAACATAACATTTCTGCTAATTACAACCTTACTTGTTTCAGGATTCCTTAATTTATAGCCTTTAACACCAGACTTATAATTAAGAAAAAATGCATTTAACAGCTCTTGGCTCTAGCTTTCCATTATCAACATGAGCATAAGCAATGCATCCAAAAACTTTCAATTTAGAATAATTTTCTGGAGAACCAGACCATACCCCAATCGGAGTTTTCTTACCAATAGCAATAGAGGGAGAGCGGTTGATGAGATAACAGGCTGTGGAAGCAGCTTCAGCCCAAAAACGCCTATACAATCCTGCGTTTGACAACATGCAGCGAGCCTTAGAAATGATAGTCCTGTTCATACGCTCGGCAACCCCGTTTTGCTGAGGAGTGTGGGGTATGGTGTAGTGCCTAACAATGCCTTCAGCCTTGCAAAATGAATTAAATTCATCTGAACAAAACTCCATCCCATTATCAGTCCGAAGCTTCTTTACCTTCCTTTCAGTTTTTCATTCAACCACAGTCTTCCACTCTTTGAAAACTGAAAAAGCTTCAGATTTATGTTTCAAAAAATAAGGCCAAACTCTTTTGGAATAATCATCAATAATTGTCATCATGTAACAAGCACTGCACATGGATGCTTTCCTAGACGGTCCCCATAAATCTGAATGCACATAATCTAGAATGCCTTCTGTTTTATGAACTGAAGTGTTGAACTTCACTCTCTTATGCTTGCCAAAAATGCAATGCTCATAGAACTTCAGCTTGCCTACGTTGTACCCATCAAGAAGTCCTCTCTTATTCAACCCTGACAGACCTAATTCACTCATATGTCCAAGACGCATATGCCAAAGGTTAGCAATATCACAATCATAAATATTATTTGAGATAACAGGGGTAGCATTACCTGAAACAGTGGTGCCTTGACGATAATAAAGGCCATTTGTTTGCCTAAGATTTCCCTTCATTACAATAAGAGAACCATTTGTGACTTTCAGGATACCACCTCCACCTGAATATTTGTACCCTTTGTCATCAAGAGCACTTAAAGAAATCAGATTTCTCTTCATGTTGAGAATGAACCGAACATCTGTTAAAGTTCAGATTGCGCCATCAAACATCTTGATCTGTATAGAACCAGTTCCTGCTACTTTACAAGCCGAATCATCACCCATCAAAACTGAGCTAGCATCATTTGTGAGTTCTAAGGTTGTAAACCAATCTCTATTAGGACACATATGGAAAGTGCAAGCAGTTTCAAGTATCCATTCATCCTTAATCTCAGCACATCCGGCAAACACGGTGACAACAAGCACCTCATTGTCAGAACTATCATTGCGAGCACAATTGGCATTAACTTCATCTTCTTTGTTATCCTTTGGTTTGTATGTGCCATTTCTCTTTTCCTTGTTCTGCAGCTTATAACATTCGGATATTTCATGTCCATCCCTCTTACAATATTTGCAAGACTTGTATTTTCCTTTAGATTTAGATTGACCTTTATAGGCATTGGAACTTTTACCTCGAGATCCATTATTTGAATTTTTCTCCTTTGTCCTGCCACGAACGGACAAGCTTTCGGCTTGAGAGCTTGATCCATTTGAAGACACCAGTTGTTTCATTTTCTCCTTGGCGTGTAAGGCTTCATAAACGTCATTTAGAATGAGAGTATCATGACTATATAATATGGTATCTCTGAAATTTGAGTAAGAACTGGGCAGAGAACATAAAAGGATTAAACCCAAATCTTCATCATCATATTTGACTTCCATTGCAGCCAAGTCAGAAACAATCTCTTTAAAATCAGAAATATGGTCGAGCAAATTACCTCCCTCTTGCAATTTTCGCAGAAACAACTTTTGTTTGAGATGCATCTTACTTGTGAGATCCTTGGTCATGCAAATTGACTCCAGTTTCAGCCAAAGAGAAGCAGTTGTCTTCTTGTTCAAAACTTCTTGCAAAATATTATTGTGTAGATGAAGCTGAATTTGTGACAAAGCCTTCCGATCCTTTCTCTTCTCATCATCGGTCCATAGTTCAAATCTCTTGTTCCCGAATACATCCAATGCATCATCATAATCAGCTTGTGCGAGCAACGCCCGCATCTTCAATTGCCACAATGAGAATCGAGTGTTCCGATCCAATAGCGGAAGATCATACTTTAACGAAGCCATGCTGAACGAACCAGCGCTCTGATACCACTTGTTAATAAATAAATAATAAAAGAAGCAAGCAAAAAAATAGAATCACACACAAGATTTAACGTGGAAAAATCCTTTGAGGAAAAAACCACGGGAGAAAGGCAAACTTTATTAATTAATTGATGGAGTTTTTACATGCTGCTTACATACAAACCATAGCAATCAAAATTTATATTTACTTTCATGCAGCCAAATAAGGAGAGAAAGAGAAAATTAAGGATCTCCTTTATCCTTTAAATGAGGTTGCTGAAAATATCTCAATCATGAGAGTAAATTAAGGATCTCCTTTATCCTTTAAATGAGGTTGCTGAAAATATCTCAATCATGAAAGTAAATTAAGGATCTCCTTTATCCTTTAAATGAGGTTGCTGAAAATATCTCAATCATGAGAGTAAATTAAGGATCTAGATAAGATCCTTTAGGTGACATCAGCTGGACCAATTCTAATGAGAATTTCGGATCACAAATTAACATAATTTATTCTAGATTCCAATCTATAAGTATTATTTCTATGTTTTCACGCTTGATGCAATTGCTCATTTACAAAAAATTAAAATTTAATTACGAGTACAGAAAGATTCTTGCATGTTGACCAAGGCTTTTCAGGTTAGAACTGCAGAGGTGGAGAGGACTAAAGGAAAGTTTTCTCCTAATTAACAAATGATTTAATTGTCTTTTCTTTGTGTTTTATTTGAAAAAACAAGTTTAAGAATGTATTATGAGCCAAACCATAACCTATAACTAGCACTTTTATACCATGAACAATTTGCAGCATCATCAACGTAATCACTGATTGACCTTCTCTAACATTGTCTTTTTCTATTTGTAACGACCAGATAATGATAGTTTGGGTAAACAAGAAGAAGGCGGTAGTTCCAAAGCAGTTCAAAACGAGAATTCTGGCCATAGATCACCGAAGTCGATCCTTAGTTTGTCAGAGAGGAGGAGAAAGAAGTCTGGAAGCTGTTAGAAGTGATGGAGTGTTGATCAGAGGCCTGAGGTGGATGAATAGGTGATGTTCCAGTTGTGCATGCCTCAGATCTGTGCGCATGTGCATTCTACTGTATTTTGTATTTCAAATGCAAATAGGACAGGTTGTTGAATGTGTAAAGTTGATTTAATTAGAAGCTTTGTAACTTACTGTATCATTTATTTTGAGGCCGGAAATGGGCTTTGATTGATCGGCCTTTAGCTAGCAAGTTCACATATAAATTAGAGTGCTGTCATTTGTAATAGGGTGTGGAGAAAAATCAGTTGTATTTCATTTTGTTACTTTCTGCAACTAGATTCTGCATTATTTTTCTTTAATGACAATTAGGTATTTGATAGTTTACTTCTAGCTTTTCTTTCCAGCAATTGTATTTCAGTACCTTTAATTCCAGTTCCTTAATTCATTCCCGCATTTTCAATTCAGTCTTTAGTTGTTCAATTCTAGTTCTTGCAACTCCTTTTACCTTGTTTCCAGTTCATTTGTTCTTACTGTAATTCTATTCTTGTTCCTTAATTTTCAAGCAATTAAGTATAGTTCATTTCGTTATTACCATAATTCTTGTCCATTTCCTGCAATTATTAGCTCTTTCCATATTACTTGTTCTTTTTTTTTAGCATAATGGTTGTGCAGAGCGACTCTACACACCCGATTAGATATTAATAATAATAACATACTCGGTCAACAAGCCTGACCGATAGCATTAGTACTAATAATGCATGCAAAGTACATGCAGAGAGTTTTAGCGCACAGCGCGGTTAGTTACATGTTTTGCTAATGAACAACCAAGACAAACTTACTTCTAAACTCCACCAACTAACACTGCTAACACAACTCCTCGCATAATCACATAAATCATCAACATCCATAAGCCAAAAATCACAAAAAAATTTGCTTGTTGCGAGAGAGTGTGTTGCACAAGATGTACTTACCATGGACGAGGGTAGTAACGGGGCAGCTGAGCGTCGCCAGCGTCTGTGCTTCCTTCATATTCGTCCCACACGATGGCGGTGTCCAAAATCGTTGGTATGAAATGTAATTGCAAATCCTTATGCTTGTGCCTGCAAATTCATTCATTTGTTGATCTTATTCTATTGCTTGTGTAGCAAGCACAGTTTCATCACCTTCCCCATCAAAATACCCACCATCTTCAATTCATAACTCCCACTCAAAACTCAAATCATCACTGGCCATAGCAACATATGAAAGTTGCCGCTGGAATTGGTATCGGAGCGAGCAACTGGGGCAACCTTTGACAACCAGTCCGATCCTCACTTCGCCAAACTTTATTATTCAAATGATCCTTGGGCCAAACAAAGGAGATTCAGTCATAGCAACACCTATGTTCCAGAAAGAGGACATGAAAACCAGCTTCAACACTGCCCTCCACAACCAGACCTGTACTACAGCTGCTACCCACCAGTTTACCCTCCACCACAGTCCCCCGTCCCTTCTTTTGCTCCAAGAACCACCACATATTTTCAAGAAAATCCAAGTAGTTCCTGTTTAGTTCAAATTCCGCATGCAAAACCCACCACCTAGACATCATTACACACAAAATCCCCTGCCCTATTACCCAGAACATCCAACACCCAGAAATCCATCTCCCGAACAAAGAATTGGAGAATTTGCAGCAAAACCTGCCCTATTACAGCCAAGAAATGCTCCTCACTGCATGAATCCTCCTCTATATTCTCAAGAATACCAAAAAGTGTCTAAGAGCAGTGTGACGGCCCGCCCCACACCAACCGACATTTACTCCAAAAGTGCGCTGTACACATGTCCAGTTAGCACGGAACGGTCGTCAGAAGGAAAGGAAAGAAGGGAATGAACTAACAAGGAACTTGTAGAATGTCTCACAGCGCATAGGATAAAATATAATAACAACATACTTGACATAAAAAAGGTGAGACAATGCATAAGCTGAAAATAAACTAACATAGCATCGGAAAATCCAAGTACAGCTTATGATCCAAAGCCAACATTATTACAACTTTTCAAACTGTCTCAAAAAGCAAAAGCAAGATAAAGGAGGTACACTACTAATACCCAAGTAGCGACCACCAGCGACACAGGGAGAATGTCTATATATCATATGTGGAAGCCTCCCGCTCGCCTCCGAATCAGCTACTCGCGCACCACCAGCTAACCTGTCTCTAGTCTGCTCGTGTGAGCACCCAGAGTAATAAGAAGAGACATAAAACTCTGGGTTAGACAAAAAGTCTGGTATGAGCGATAAGCAACAAAACAGAACAATAACAAGTATAATCCAATCATACCAGAACCTGGACCTGCAACCAAAGAGTTAGCACTACATATCGTACAATACTATAAGGTGCCACTAACATACTGTGTAAGAGATACGTGGGTGGGGGTGTGCATGTCATAGTGGTGTCAAACAATCAAGCATAGCAATCATCCTCACATCCCTCACTCAGTGCGTAAAGCATACGATATCCACTACTTCGGTCACCTAATACTTTGGGCCATGACGGAATCCAATCCCGTGTAACTATCAATACAAGCCCACTATCCATCTCTCAGTGGTGGACCAAAGTTATGAATACCGACAACCCCTTTGCACACGTCCCGCAGCAAAGCCCAACCATGAAGTGAACGCATTGGTTCCCAACTGGATCCTGAGCTCTAACTTCCATTTGGACTACCTTTGCATCTCGGGTTATTGGTCATCATCGGATCGGTCTTCTCCTTCTTCCTTGGATCGGTTCGGATTGCTTCATCACCTCGGATCGGATTGAGTTCCTCAAGTCCCTCCATGATGCACCGGATCGGGTCGGGTCGTGCTCCATGCTCCAACTCGTGGTGGTTCGGATCGTAGCCAAGCTCCGGATCGGTTCGGATACAACCCAGGTCGTACTTAACATCTCGGTTCGTGACAAGTTCCTTCGGGTCGGATCGGAGGATGCCATCGGGTTCGGGACGGAGAAGAATACTCCACGGGCGGTTCGGTTCGCGAGTTGCACCTCCTTGGCCACCTGTTCACGAGCTTCCAGGCGGATCGGGTCGGTCTCCATCACCACAAGCGGATTGGGTCGGATCGTGGAGAGTGGTTCGGTTCAGATAAAGGGGATCCGATGCGATCCTTGTCTGTAGTTCCTGCACTTTGTCCAGCGAGTTGTTTACGCCATTCGACGGCGTTTTCGACCATTCTAACTATTCTAATCAATCACAAAGCATACCATACAGTCATAGCAACATGTACAACCATCCAAAAACAGCAAAACAACAATATGGTATGTTAAAACGGATCAAACATAGCCAAAAACCCCATGTTTTCCCTTAATCCCCCTTAATCATGTTTAAGGGTATAATTAGCAAAACTTATTCAAATTAGCCAAATTTTCTAACAGAGGTCTAAAACAATATTTCAGAATTTCTGTATATTTTTCCAGATTTTAATCATCCATAAATTCGCTAATTTCCACTAATCACCCCTTAATCCCCCAAATTCCGGGATTTGCAAAATTAGTCGAAATTAACCCAAATTCATATCGGAGGCATAAAATGGTGTTTTAGAATTTTAGGAATTTTTCTAGATTTTTCTGAGCCATAATTTCGCTAATTACCATAATTAGCCGTAATTAGTGAAAAACAATGCAAATCACTCACCTTGGCCACAAATAAAATACCAAATCTGAAATGAATCTCTGTTTGGCGTGAATACTAATGTCTAACAACAGCTCTAACCTTGCCTTGGTGTTAATCCTCTTTGATTTGGTGTTGCTAAGCTCAATCCTTGATTAGTGAGTGATTTGGATGTGTTTTAGAGGTTGGAGGCCATTTTTAGGGTTTCTAGAATGAAAGTGGCGGCTCAAAAACTGAAATGAAATGATTTTCCTAACCCTTTCAGCCCTCCCATAACCCTAATCCCGAAATGGGTTATGGGCCTAGCTGTTAACTACCCGGTTTAGCCCAATTAAACTGTTTTTCACTATCTGAAACTTGTTTCAGCCATATCTCCCAAACGGTGAGTCTGTTTGGCTAATGTGACCACTTTACGGAATTGTAAACCATCAAACGAATCTAATGGAATTGGTTTCAGGTTAAAATTCCTTTCCAGTCAAAAGTTATGGCCAAAACAGTATCAGCTAGGGGCAAAATGGTCATTTAAAAATCGGCAAAAATCATGAACATGGGAAATTACCCCAATAGTCGTTTCCCAAAGCCACATGACCATACGACTTCGTATGAGAAAGGAATAAATATTCTACGATCCTTCGATGCGTAGAATGCGGGTTGTTACATTCTCCCCCCCCCCCCCCCCCCCTTAAGAAATTTCGCCCCCGAAATTCCCTAACCAAAACACACAAAGAGCCCCGCATGCCTATCAGCACCAAAACAACAATCAACATGCAAAGCAAGTCTATCCTAGTATGCGGTTTACTAACAAGGGAAGAAACTATCACTACCAAAACCTTACTAGGCAAAGAGTTCTGGATACTTCTTCCTTATATCTTCCTCTGTTTCCCAAGTATAGTCTTTTTCATTCTCACCCCACTGGACTTTGACTATTTTCACCGCCTTCCTTCGAAGCTGCTTCGTATCATTCCCAACAATACGCATAGGCTTGCGATTCCCAACCGCCTCGAGTTCAACCTCGATATCATCCAACTGATCTGGTGAAATAGCCACATTAGGGTCTTGCACAAACTTCCTTAACTGGGAAACATGAAATACGTTGTGAACTCCCGCCATCTTGTCAGGTAGCTCTATTTCCTACGCCAAATTCCCAACTTGTTCGAGGACTGGAAATGGGCCAACAAATCTTGGTGCTAACTTACCTCTCCAACCAATCTGAATCACATTCTCAATGGAGAGATCTTGACGAACACCAAGTCGTTAACGAAGAATTCCAAATCTCTTCGTCTCTTATCGAGATAAGTCTTCTGCCTATCTTAGGTAGCCTTCATTCTCTAATATACAATTCACTCAAATACCATCATGACCTGACCTAGTTCTTGGTAAACTATCAATATAATCCATTTGAGACATGTTCTCATTTCCATTTAGGAATTTCTAATGGTTGTAACAAACCACTAGGCTTCTTTTGCTCAGCTTTTACTAACTGGCAATTTATGCATTTGGACATAAACTTCCCAACGTCTTTCTTTATCCTTTCCCAGTAGTAGATCTGCTCCATGTCTCAATACATCTTGTTACCACTGGGATGTATAGTCAATTTTGGGTGATGATATGCTCTAAGCACTTCATCTCTCAGTCCATCTGCGTTGGGTACAGCTAGTCCCTTATTCTTTCGAAGCCACCCTTCTCGATCAAATCCTTACTTGATCATTCTCTTTCCATCGATACCCATCTCTACCCTAGAGATGGTTTCCAATAGATTAGGATCGTCCTTCTCACTGGAACCAATCCACTCAATCAAAATTGATCTAATCGTCAAGCTTACTAGCGTTTCTGAATCCAATTCACTCTTGGGTCTGAAATCATATCTTGTGATATACTCTGGTTGCTTCCATCCAAGAAACAAAACCCCTAAACTGGCATGTCTCCTACTCAATGCAACTATTACCGCAACCAACTCCTTTACTATGATCACTCTGCCCCATGGAGTCATGGCGACTCCACTGCACTGATTCGTAGCCACTAGTCCTTTGCTATGTCCACTTTGCCCCTCGAGTCATGACGACTCTACTGCACTGGCTCATAGTCCTACTACAATCACTTTGTTCCCCATCGCTGGAACCCTACAGGTGATAGTCTACTCAAGGGAAGAAAAATAGGAACAACATAACAACCATAACATCCATCAAACAAGTCCTACCTATCACCTGCTAAATTCATAAACACATCGACACCTACATGATTGGTCTAACCAATCCCAATATGTCGATTCTAGTATGTCTGGTCCAACCAACATCAATAACTAATGGAAGCCCAGCCTCCATACATACACCGATGCCTACTTGACTGGTCCAACCAATCCCAGGCCAATGGAAGCCCCGCCTCCCTACGGACTACCGTACGTCCAACGTACGTTTATCCTCCAAGGATAACTAGATCACGTCCAACGGATCCAGGGTAACGGGCGTCCCCAGATACCCCTGCTTTTAGTCCGCCTAAAATACTTGAGTCCAACCCAAGTCTATCCATTGTCTTGCTGCCCTCTCGAGTCCAACCCAAGCCGAATCCAATTCCTTGCAGCCTTCTCGAGTCCAACTCGAGTCAATCTATAACTCAGACCCAGTCTTGAGTATAGATTAGTGACAAACTCTAGTCCAACGTGAGTCGTCTCCCTATTTGTTGCATCTCCAAGATCAACGAACACCCATTTTCTTTTACGAGTTCAAGTCCAACTTGAATCGCCCTAATCTTCGTTGTATCTTCCATGATCAACGAACACATCCTATTCCTTCAAAGTTCTACTATCCAATAGATAACATCAACATAGGGTCCTAAACAATCCATTACTTTGCATCTTTCTCGAGTCCCACTCGAGCAATCTTATAACCCTATCGAGTCTAACTCTGGGCAGTCTATACCATTGAACAGTCTTTTCATGTTCCGTCTGCCCATCACTCCTCGAGTAAACCAAGATATCATCCAATGAAAAATCACAACAACTATTTACCCCTCACGCAAACCATCCTAGTCGAAATCGACATTCCCCAAGCACAAGCCCCAAATTCCTAAACCAGTATCAGACAAGCACCCAAGGAACATCTCCTCCGAGTTCGGACAACCCACGTAAGGTGATACTAGCAAAACAATCTAGCACTGGAGCACTCATTTGCCTCCCAAAGACAACTAGAACTTATTACAACGATAACCTCTTAGCTTCCTTAACTCTAGTTACTATCGCCATCACTAGGTAGGTACCTAATACCACCCTATTCCTTTAGAGTAGATCGACTCCCCAAAATAATGCTAAACCCAGTGAAGCCCAAACAAAGCAATCACAACAAACATACATTCATGACTCGATAATACCACATTACAACAAATCATGCCAAAACTAGTCGAACCACCAATCGGGTTCGTCACAACTAGAGGTCTATCGACTATCTCGGGTTTGTCAAACAATACCCGAGCAGAAACATCTTAAATAGAAAGCATACCTTTTATAACGACACCCTTTCCCTTTTGCCCGCACTTGGAGCATTCGACGAAGAAGGAACAGCGTTGATAGCATACGCTTTCACAATCTGCTTCTCCCTAGGAGGTTGTGGGCAATCATCCCTGTGATGTCCCGCCTGGCCGCAGTTAAAGCACTTCCTTTCCCCAGGCTTTTCTCGACAATCTCTGGCATAGTGGCCCTTCTTGCCACAACTAAAGCATTCGCCATCTTTCTTATTTTTCTTATTCTGACCATCCTTGGTTGGGTTCTGCTTCCTCTTGTTCTGAGAATTCTTCTTGCCTTCAACGCCTGCTTGTGGCTTTGGCTCCTCTATAGATGCAATAGTAACTTCGGTCTTCGACTTAGGGAAAAGGATCTCTGACCTTAATGCCTTTCCTACAATAGATTCGAACGTCTCATCGATATGGTTTATAAGTCTTTCCCCCAAGTACCCATCCAAGCCAGTTATGAACGTCTCGTTCTTCTTTTCGTCTGTATCGATAAGGGACCATCCATATTTCGATAAAGTATCGAATTCTGCGATGTACTCCGAGACTGCCCTACCATTCTTCTTAAGCTCCAAGAACTTCCTGAACAATTCTGATTTATGAGCAGTTGGAATAAACTTATCATAAAAGCGAGTCATAAACTGATTCCAAGTAACTTGATCCTATGGAGTAGCTGTCTTAATGGCATTCCACCAATTCATCGCTCTCCCTTGCAGCTGACGAGACGCTAGCCTTCTCTTCATCGCATCCTCAATACCCAAATCGTCGAAGATACGATCACAACTATCCAACCAATCCTGAACATCTGTGGCCGACTCCGTTCCGTGGAACGGCTTCCCACCAAGGTTAGTGTAATCCTTGCACAACATGGCGAAGTCGACCCTAGGCGCCTTTACTACTGGACCACCATCATTTACGGGATTGGGAACTGCTCCCTGAACATCCCTAAGCATCTCCCTCATGAAGTTAGTGAACATCGTCCTCATGTCAGGAGCATTTCCATTATTGGTCCCTCTACTAGCACCCCTCGTGTCTCGGCTCATCGTTCAATCTGTAAAGAGAAAACGATTAACCATCTTCATAGTGGTGCCAGTGCAGTACGACTTCATCCTTAGCTATACTAATAATATATATAGATATAGCTTTTGAAAACCAAAATAATCACAAATACGCGCTCTCATATACGTACTATCTCTCCCTGGTGTCTTTCCCTAGGTTAACTACACAACCTAGAGCTCTGATACCAAATGTGACGGCCCGCCCCGCACCAACCGACATTTACTCCAAAAGTGCGCTGTACACATGTCCAGTTAGCATGGGACGGTCGTCAGAAGGAAAGGAACGAAGGGAATGAACTAAAAAGGAACCTGTAGAATGTCTCACAGCGCATAGGATAAAATATAATAACAACATACTTGTGAGACAGTGCATAAGCTGAAAATAAACTAACATAGCAGTGGAAAATCCAAGTACAGCTTATGATCCAAAGCCAACATTATTACAACTTTTCAAACTGTCTCAAAAAGCAAAAGCAAGATAAAGGAGGTACACTACTAATACCCAAGTAGCGACCACCAGCGACACATGGAGAATATCTATATATCATATGTGGAAGCCTCCTGCTCGCCTCCGAATCAGCTACTCGCGCACCACCAGCTAACATGTCTCTAGTCTGCTCGTGTGAGCACCCAGAGTAATAAGAAGAGACATAAAACTCTGGGTCAGACAAAAAGTCTGGTATGAGCGATAAGCAACAAAACAGAACAATAACAGGTATAATCCAATCATACCTGAACCTGGACCTGCAACCAAAGTGTTAGCACTACATACCGTACAATACTCTAAGGTGCCACTAACATACTGTGTAAGAGATACGGGGGTGGGGGTGTGCATGTTATAGTGGTGTCAAACAATCAAGCATAGCAATCATCCTCACATCCCTCACTTAGTGCGTAAAGCATACGATATCCACTACTTTGGTCACCTAATACTTTGGGCCATGACGGAATCCAATCCCGTGTAACTATCACTACATGCCCACTATCCATCTCTCAGTGGTGGACCAAAGTTATGAATACCGACAACCCCTTTGCACACGTCCCGCAGCAAAGCCCAACCATGAAGTGAACTCATTGGTTCCCAACTGGATCTTGAGCTCTAACTTCCATTTGGACTACCTTTGCATCTCGGGTTATTGGTCATCACCGGATCGGTCTTCTCCTTCTTCCTTGGTTCGGTTCGGATTGCTTCATCACCTCGGATCAGATCGAGTTCCTCAAGTCCCTCCATGATGCACCGGATCGGGTCGGGTCGTGCTCCATGCTCCAACTCATGGTGGTTCGGATCGTAGCCAAGCTCCGGATCGGTTCGGATACAACCCAGGTCGTACTTAACATCTCGGTTCGTGACAAGTTCCTTCGGGTCGGATTGGAGGATGCCATCGGGTTCGGGTCGGAGAAGAATACTCCACGGGCGGTTCGGTTCGCGAGTTGCACCTCCTTGGCCACCTGTTCACGAGCTTCCAGGCGGATCCCGTCGGTCTCCATCACCACAAGCGGATCGGGTCGGATCGTGGAGAGTGGTTCGGTTCGGATAAAGGGGATCCGATCTGGTTTCTGTCTGCAGTTCCTGCACCTAGTCCAGTTAGTTGTTTACGCCATTCGACGTTGTTTTCGACCATTCTAACTATTCTAATCAATCACAAAGCATACCATACAGTCATAGCAACATGTACAACCATCCATAGACAGCAAAACAACAATATGGTATGTTAAAACGGATCAAACATAGCCAAAAACCCCATGTTTTCCCTTAATCCCCCTTAATCATGTTTAAGCGTATAATTAGCAAAACTTATTCAAATTAGCCAAATTTCCTAACAGAGGTCTAAAACAATATTTCAGAATTTCTGAATATTTTTCCAGATTTTAATCATGCATAAATTCGCTAATTTCCACTAATCACCCCTTAATCCCCCAAATTCCGGGATTTGCAAAATTAGTCGAAATTAACCCAAATTCATATCAGAGGCATAAAATGATGTTTTAGAATTTTAGGAATTTTTCTAGATTTTTCTGAGCCATAATTTCGCTAATTACCATAATTAGCCGTAATTAGTGAAAAACAATGCAAATCACTCACCTTGGCCACAAATAAAATACCAAATCTGAAGTGAATCTCTGTTTGGTGTGAATACTGATGTCTAACAGCAGCTCTAACATTGCCTTGGTGTTAATCCTCTTTGATTTGGTGTTGCTAAGCTCAATCCTTGATTAGTGAGTGATTTGGAGGTGTTTTAGAGGTTGGAGGCCATTTTTAGGGTTTCTAGAATGAAAGTGGCGGCTCAAAAACTGAAATGAAATGATTTTCCTAACCCTTTCAGCCCTCCCATAACCATAATCCCGAAATGGGTTATGGGCCTAGCTGTTAACTACCCGGTTTAGCCCAATTAAGCTGTTTTTCACTATCTGAAACTTGTTTCAGCCATATCTCCCAAACGGTGAGTCCGTTTGGCTAATGTGACTACCATACGGAATTGTAAACCATCAAACGAATCTAATGGAAGTGGTTTTAGGTCAAAATTCCTTTCCAGTCAAAAGTTATGGCCCAAACAGTATCATCTAGGGGCAAAACGGTCATTTAAAAATCGGCAAAAGTCATGAACATGGGAAATTACCCCAATAGTCGTTTCCCAAAGCCACATGACCATACGACTTCGTATGAGAATGGAATAAATATTCTACGGTCCTTCGATGCGTAGAATGCGGGTTGTTACAAGCAGTCAAGAAAATCCACAAGTGCCACCGAATAACTCAGGAAACCCTTCTCCGAGACGGGAAACAGCTGCAAACAATATCAAAGCAGCATCAGGGTTGATATTGGATTTGGAGAATTCAATTGAGACCTTAGAATCCATGGAGTTGAACGAGACAATGATGATGATTAAATCTATTAACAAAAAGATCAACGCGGTTATTACTTCCCTTCAAGATAGATTACTAGCAGCGAGACTATCAATGTTGGAGAAGGAAAGACTCGCCAAGCTTCCCCACAAAATTTGGGGTATTTTTCATGAATTGACGAAATAATATCCTACGGGCTAAGATTCGGAGCTTAATGACTTTGGGCTCTTCGCTATTGTTTTGGATGAATTGATAAAGAATTGTAATATTGATGTGGCTAAATGTGCCAAGACTGATTTTATATCATGTGAAAATGGGTTGTCAAGTACTCAAACCCATGATGATTTGGTAGCTAAGGATAACTCACTTTTTGATGCTTGTTGCGTATCTAGCGACCAAGGCACTATTGTCATTCAAGCTGCCACAGAGACAACATTAAAATTTAAATTGGAGTTAGATACTAAAGCTACATCTTTTTTGCAACATGCTCTTATTGATCAGGAGTGTTTAGTGTCACCTGAAATTGAAACAATAACTGAAAAAACTGAGACTACGGTGTTGATTCAATATGAAAAAGGGGAGGAAAAGAATGAAATGTTTGATGTTTCTAGACAATCAAAAATATATACCAAAAGCTTGTTCCCTTGCAACCATGTTCCCAGTATACAATAGTTTTTTGATGGTCAAGGATCATTGGGAAAGAAGACTGATGAAGCTTCACACTATGTTGAACAAGAGGGTTGTGATAAGCTTACAGTTGGAAAATAAGTTTTAGAATCTAAAGAATCACCTGGCAATGTTCTTGGTAGTGGCATGTCAAATAAGATAGACATTGTTTTTGGGAACTACAATAGCAGCCAAGTAGTTAAGTACCCAGCGCCAGCTCAACACAAACCACCCGACAATAGCATGCAACTTAACAGACTTGAGGCTGTTAATTTCAATGATGAATCATATAAGCCTCCCTGGCCACCTCCTTTGATATGCACACGACCTTGGGGACAAGGTCATTCTCAAGAGGAAGGGAATTGTAATGACCAATCATGATAGTTTGGGTAAACAAGCATAAGGCAGCAGTTTCAAACCAGTTCAAAAGGAGAATTCTGGCCATAGATCATCGAAGTCGTTCCTTAGTTTGTCAGAGAGGAGGAGAAAGAAGTCTGGAAGCTGTTAGAAGTGATAGAGTGTTGATCAGAGGCCTGAGGTGGATGAATAGGAGATGTTCCAGTTGTGCATGCCTCAGATCTGTGCGCATGTGCATACTACTGTATTTTGTATTTCAAATGCAAATGGGCCGGGTTGTTGAATGTGTAAAGTTGATGTAATTAGAAGCTTTGTAACTTATTGGTATCATTTGTTTTGAGGCCAGAAATGGGCTTTGATTGATCGCCCTTTAGCTAGCAAGTTCACGGATAAATAAGAGAGCTGGCATTTGTAACAGGCTGTGGAGAAAAATCAGTTGTATTTCATTTTGTTACTTTCTGCAACTAGGTTCTGCATTATTTTTCTTTAATGGCAATTCGGTATTTGATAGTTTACTTCTAGCTTTTCTTTCCAGTAATTGTATTTCAGTACCTTTAATTCCAGTTCCTTAATTCATTCCCGCATTTTCAATTCAGTCTTTAGTTATTCAATTTTTGTTCTTGCAATTCCTTTTACCATGTTTCCAGTTCATTTGTTCTTACTGTAATTCTATTCTTGTTCCTTAATTTTCCAGCAACTAAGTATAGTTCATTTCGTTATTACCATAATTCTTGTCCATTTCCTGCAATTATTAGCTCTTTCCATATTACTTGTTCTTTAATTTCCAGCATTAGATCTACCTTTTTATTTCAGCACTTCCTTTTCTTTCAAATCCTTATGCTTCCGCCTGCAAATTCGTTCATTTCTTGATCTTATTCTATTGCTTGTATAGCAAGCACAGTTTCATCACCTTCCCCATAAAATACCCACCATCTCTAATTCATAACTCCCACTCAAATCTCAAATCATCACTGGCCATGGCAGCATATGCAACTTGGCCGCTGCACTGTTATCTTCTATAACAAAACTCATCATATAGCATTAACTTCAAATGCTTTGTGCCATGCTAAAATTTTCTTTTTCTGTTATCCTTTGCTGTAAAACAAGGAGTTTCATTCACGTGTATAATACTTTAAGAAAAAAGTCAAAGGAAATTAGGTGTTATCATTAATGAATTTTGTGCAGCGTTGATTACATTTACTTTTCCTATACCAAAAGGGAAACTAAAAAAAAGTAACTATAAGAATAAAAGCCTCATTTATAGCCATTTTTATTTATGTTAAGTTTTTTTGAATGTATGTGAATGCTGCTTTTGCATTTATAACATTCATTGATTTGGTGGTCATTTATTAAGCAAATATTTTATTGTAACTGCGGCATTTTCTCATATAAAACTTACAATGAAGTTGTAATTCATATAATTGATCTGTTTAGTGGATTCCTATGTACATTCTCTATATTGATAAGGATTTACATAATCTAAGTCAATCCCGGCATATATGGTATGCCGTAATATGAGGAAATAGAATAAATATCATTAATGATATTATTAAATATCATTAATGATATTATTCCATAACTGGAGCATTATGTATAAATGGTATGCCATAATATGAGGAAATAGAATAAATATCATTAATGATATTATTCCATAATTGTTATAGTGCGTATGACTGTCTCTTGTAACTTCATATATTTGTGATTCATTAGTGGAAAAGTATTCTTCTCTTCAACTCTTCATCATGGTATCAGAGCCTTGATCCAAAACAGTTCAACTTCCTCTTCTTCAATGACTCTCATTAACCAAACTTCATACTATCATATTTTTAATGGCATTGATCCCACAAAGCCCTACACTTTTCTAGGCAAATGTGAATGGTGCCGAGAATAAGGACATGTGATTGCTCATTGTCCTTTATTTAAGCAAAAATTTCCTAATGCCATGCCTCCTTCTTCAAATTCTGAATCTCCGTCAAACCTATTCACACCAAAACCTCAAGCAAACATCGTAAATCCCTCTGCCTCCTCATCCTCTTCAATATGGCTTCTCGATAGTGGTGCTTCCTACCACATCATGACAGATTTGAACAATCTATCCCTCCATACTCCTTATGATGGAACCGAAGAGTTGATCGTTGGTGATGGCAAAGGCCTTAAAATCACTCACATCAGTTTTTGTTCTTTATCATCACTCAAACTAAATAATGTCTTAGTTGTTCCTGCCATGTCTAAAAATATAATTTCTGTTTCTCAACTTTGTCATGACAACAATATCTCAATTGTCTTTTCTTCCATCTCTTTCCATATAAATGATCTCAAAACGGGGGAATCTCTATTCCAGGGGATGGTTGGAACAAGCATTTATAAGCTCAAATCCACAACCCCTACAGTCTACGCAAGCACAACTAGTTCGCTTGATTGGCATCATCGTTTAGGGCATTCATCTCGTAATGTTTTTAGGCAAATTGTTTCCAAAAATAAACTTCATGTTCCTAGTATCTCCACTTTAGATTGTAATTCATGTGCTTGCAATAAAAGTCATAAACTTCCTTTTTCTACTTCCTTCATTGTGTCTCTGCCCCACTTAACTATGCTTATTTCTATCTTTGGACATCACCAATTTACTCTCATGATGGCTTTAAATATTATCTTATTTTCGTTGATCATTTATCTAAATATATTTGGTTGTATAATTTGAAATGAGAATCAGATGCAAAACATATATTCATTCGCTATAAAGCTCTAGTTGGAAAATACTTTCAACTACCTCTCAAAACTCTCTACTCGGACAACGATGGTGAGTATGAAAGCCTACGTAAGTACCTGTCCATCGATGGAATTTCACATCTCACAACTCCACCTCACACCCCTCAACACAATGGCTATTCGGAGCAACAACATCGACACATTGTTGAGAAATTTCTATCTCTCTTAACTCATGCTAAAAAGCCCCTTGAATATTGGACAAATTCTTGCTCAACAGTTGTTTACTTGATTAATCGACTTCCCACGCCAACTTTAAACAATGTGTCACCCTACTTTAAATTATTCGGCCAACATCCTAATTATTCCAAGCTTCAAAGTTTTGGATGTCTTTGGTACCCATGGCTTAAACCCTACAATTCTCACAAACTTGAACTCAAATCTCAACCATGTATTTTGTTGGTTATTCACCTACTCAAAGTGCATTTTATTGTCTCGAATTAAACACTAATCTTGTTTATGTTTCTCGTCATGTTCACTCAAAGAGAACATTTTTCCTTTTTCTAAACTTAAAAAAATTCAACTGCCTCCTTGTCTGACCTAGTGGAACAATGGGCACCTTTCACATTATCTATATTATAAAATAGTAAATCTTCCTCCTCTCATTCATTGCAAACTAACTCACCTTCCAGCACACCTCCTACCTCATTCCCCACTTCACCCCTTTCATCTCCTATGTCCGTAACAAACTCGTCTCAATCTCCTAATACCACTGTTGAGCTTTCCTCTACTTCATCTCAGTCAAACCTCGATATATCCACATCTACAAATTCAGTACCCAACAATCCTGTACATTCTCCTCAAATGACCACAATACTTCAACATGGCATTAGGAAACCAATCAGTAAACTGAATTTAAATATGGAGGTACATGAAATGGAGATCCCGAAAAATATCACCCAAGCATTAAAAAGCCCCGTTTGGTGTGAAGCTATGGATGAAGAGATTAATGCATTGAAGAAAAATAGAACTTGGGATCTTGTACCATCATCTATGTCACAAAGTGTAGTGGGATGCAAATGGATTTTTCGAATTAAAAAGAATAAAGATGGTAACAGTATTCAATACAAGGCTCGCTATGTTGCAATAGGTTTTAATCAGAAAGCTAGCATTGACTACGGTGAGACTTTTAGCCCTATAGTTAAACCGGCCACGGTTCGGCTTGTGCTCTCACTTGCGGTTAGTCAAGGTTGGTTATTGTGCCAACTTGACATAAACAATGCTTTTATAAAGGGCGCACTCACTGAAGATGTACACACCATACAACCTCCTGGCTACACAGATCCTATACATCCAACACATGTGAAACGACCCGAACTTCCCCGTGAAGGAAAGCCCGGATTGAGTTGAGGACAAGACGAATCAAAACACAAACAGAAGAACATTTCATTGCTTATTACAACAATTCCATCAGAATACAAGAATATACAGAGTATGAATAAATATTGTACATTAGAGAAATATCAGAGATTTAAATTACATTACACAGCAGCGGAAAATAATACAAAACACAACTGAAAGAGATAAACAGATACAAAGCTTTCCGGATATCGTTCCAGCTGTAAATCAAGATCCTGTGAATATAAATCTGCAAAACCAAAACTACTAGCTGCCCGTGTGGAAAATAGGGGCACCCAAAGTTTAGGTTAAAACAATAAACTCCAGGTTAGTCATGTGACTGGTGTGAGAACTAAAACAGTTATTTAAAACTTTACTTTAAAAGAGAGTAATTCAAGGGACCATGCCGTATAACATGGAATGGGTTTCCTCCCAAGAATACTAGTGCATAGAATAAACAGCGCAATGCTTTTTGGAAAAATAAAGCTATTATAAGACCCAGGTCCCGTCACACAATGCAATGCAAGTCGGAGGATAGGGTTTTACCTTATAATAGCCAAATAATGCTTCATACGTTTAAAACAAATCATTTGATACTATTATAAGTGTATAGTGTCAAAACAACTTCAAATATAAATGTATCAATCATAAACAGCATAGTGCCCCATCCCACTATGTCGCCATACTAGGCTGTACAAATAAAACCGAAATATCACGTATTGGAAATTTGATTTCCGTCATGAGTCGAGGCCAGGGATGACTCCTCACCGATTCGAGACACTCTAGCAAATGACTCAGGATCTCCCGTGGAAGACACCAGGATCTTCAGGGCTGGTCCTCTCTTACGTTTGAGGATTGGTTATTCCTGAACACACGTTTCCTTGGATTAACCCTAACTGATTAACTCTAACTGGTTAATTATTACTCTATTCGATTTATTCTAACTCTAATCGATTATTTCTAACTCTAATCGACTTCTCATATTCGAATAACTCCTTTTGGATAACGCTTATTCATTTATAAAGATTTACTTTTAGTAACGGTTCTTCACTTTATAAATGTTCTCTTTAATAACGTTACTTCACTTATACAAGTGTTATGTACCCCTTCTATTTAAAACTATCGGTGTTAAAAACCAATATCTATTCTCTATATAAGTTCAGACTTATATATTCCTTTTTATCGAATGATAAATATTTAATTTAATTTATAAACTGTTATTTATAAATTAATCTTTTCTATTTATCTGTTAAAAACAGATTTCCATTTTCTATTCATCTTCTAAATATTCCTTTGGTTAAATTCTATTATTTAACAAATAAATATCTCATTTATAACATTCTATTTATTTTCTATAAATAAATATTTCCTTTTAATCTATTTTTAAACGTTTTACAAATATTTCCTTTTAAATTCTATTTGTAAATGTTTTTACAAATATTTCCTTTTAAATTCTATTTGTAAATGTTTTTACAAATATTTCTCCTTCTATTTGTTTGCACATAACTTCCTTTGTATTTGTGTTACAAATATATTTCCTTTATATTTGTTTTACAAATATATTTTCTTTTATATTTGTTTTACAAATATATTTTCTTTTTAACTCTTTTGGTTTTTCCTTTATTCACACCCAATTCATATTTCATTCACATCGATTTTACTCAATTTATTCATTTCGATCTATTTAACTTACTTAAGTTAAATTTAATTTCAATCATTCAAATTCCCAGGGTTTTATTTAAAAACTCCTTTGAAGTAATATAAATATATACATATATTTATATCTATCTCAAATTCAAAACATTTGAATTTTCAAACAACTTGTTTTCTTTTCAACAAATTTCCATCAAAAACTTTTCTAAGGCAGCAATTCATCACTTAGAAACTCGAAAATGAACACTGATAATGTTGCGACCATCATCAGAATAATTTCGCAGCCACTGAAGTGAGTTCAGTGCTTTATCATATTCAAAATCCATTCAAATTATTTTTATTCAAAAATCCTTCCAAAATAAAGCTATATTATTTTAATAAAATTCGGAAAATATTTTCTAACTTCCCAGGATTTTAAATTCTGAATTTTGGTTGGAATTCAATTTCAATTTATCACATTTGTATATTTGATTTCTATACAAATTCCATTGGTTATATATATAACTATTTCAATTTTTATAATCTAATTTGATTATAATCCTAACAATCAACCCAACCATTTAAAAACAATATCGTGTCCAATCTTCCGTTCAAGTGTTTATAAACTCCTATCGACATCGTGGCGTCCCACGATTCGATAAGAATTCATAATTCACTCAACATACTAGTCAACACAATATAAAATAGTTTTATATCAAATAACAAATACGCTCTCTCGTATATATATACACTCAACTCATTCTAGGGTACTACTGACCCTATCTCTAATGAGCACATTCCAACAAGCCTAGTTATTCGCTCAACCAAAGCTCTGATACCACTGTAATGACCCGCAAAGTCCGCAACATCAGAGTTGACTATATACATCATACGTCCAACCCAAATATCATGAAAATACGAAACATTTGTTTAGAAGAAAAAGATAGAAGAAGAACAGAAACAACAACACAGAATCTCACATCGCAGCGGAACAAAATATAATATATCATATCTTTGAAATACAAAATCTTAACTGTATAACATACACTTATCAGAGTACAACACTTACAACACAGCGGAACAAAACTCTATATAACTAACGCTGAAGCCTCCTGCTCCAAGCCCCTTTAGATAGATCTATAAAATCCTGAACTACTTGACTGCCCGTACAAATTTAGGCACCTAAGAGATTAGGTAGAACAAAACAAAATAAACTCCGGGTCAGTCATGGGTCTGGTACGAGTAAACAGTTTAAAACAGTTTTAGAAAATTAAATGATATCTCATAAGACCACGCCGTATAACGGAACGAGTTTTTCCCTTATGAGAATCTCAACCACTTGATTTATCTTTCAAAATCCTTTTGAAAGGAATAATAATCTTTATATCAAAACTCTTTTGATATTATAATAATGTCTAAATCAAGTAAATAACAATCTAGTGGGACGTTTGCATCTCAAATTCCACATATATAATATACAATCAAAACCGCAAGCACTTATTGGGTAATGGATTTCCTACTATGACAAGGTATGGAACCACCTTCCGCTGGTATATCTCTAGAGGAGAATACACCGAGTTCAAAAAGAACATCTTGCAACTCAGACACACATGACCGACCGCTCATTTCGCTTGAGTGTATCGAATGTATATCACCAATGGTTGGGATCAACAACTGTTTCCCGAATGGGACAACATCGACAATAGATTTTTAGAAGTAAATGAAACTCTAGATCAAGTAATTATACACCCTAATAGGTGCGACCTACATAGCCATGCTGCCTGCCCGATTTCTGTCATTTACCGACTGATGAGGCTTGAGGTTACGCTTTATCATCACATCAGATTCACTTCGAATGCCACATTGTCAGATCCATCAAAAATCACTAATTGACGTCTACAACAGTACATTACGTATTAGCTAAAGAAGTTTCCTTCTCCGCTTCCACTCTTGGTACGGTTGAAGAAATCAATTTACGTGACCTTTCTGGAAATACTCTGTCAGACATTCATCCATATAATTCATCCAGGAACAGGATGAACCGAAGGCACTATTCAGTACAACCATCTTAGGCACTGTTGTCTAAGACTTATACAATAGCCCTTGCACTTTACTCCGTCTTAAATTATCTTTGGCATATATGATTCGCATTGCTTCTGCCAATACGGAGTGGTTCTTTGGATAATAATCCAACCGGTCTCTCCATATTGACAACGAGGGTCAAAACTTCGACAGTCTGTGATTTAACTATCGAATAAAAACTAGTGTTTCGATAGTCGATGATTTAACTATCGAAGAAAACAAGTGTTCATCCAATTTATCAAACAATCACTGATCCCTTAATTAATATTCCATTAATTAAATCACTTCTCTATTTCTTTACCAATATTTGCTAACCAAATATTTTCAATAACCGTATTGGCCTTTTACGTTATTTGGAAAACATTTCCGAATATCGCCTTCCTTTATTTTCTAAAACTTTAGAAAATATATGCTATTTATAATTGGAAAATATTCCAATTACTTATCTCTTTTCCGATCTCGTTTATTTCTATACTTAGGAAATATTCTTTATTATATTTCCAAGCTTACACTTATTTGGGTTAAAACGGATGTTGTGTAAAACATCGTTACGACAACCCAAATACTATATTCAACTAACTCTTATCCAACATTGATTTTCGAGCCTGAAATCTTACTATTTATTTGTTAATAATGAAATCAATCAAGTTGGGGTATAACTACCTCTCAGAACTTGACTGAATAACATTTATAACGTCAAAACAGATATGAGTACTTACTCGAATAATCAATACCATACAACTACTTATTCACTTTTAAACACATATACACCTTCTCTTTCTATTCTTACTAGATTTTATTCTTATACTTCTTTTTATTTTATACTATTCTATTTCTAAGTTCGTTTTCTTATCGCCTTCTATATATATTGATATATAGATTTCTAGTTATCAAACTTCTTAAAAATATTCTAACTCCTTAAATTTCCGGAAAAATTCGCCATAACCTCCTTTGTACCGGGAGCATCGGGATATTTCAAATAGCCTCCCATGGCCCTCACCAATCAAAAAAGAAAAAGAAAAGCCAAGCGGCTAGCCGATACGGCGCATAAAATCTCATATATGAATTAAATACGTACCTTTTTGTCGAGCATTCTATTTATATACTAGAATTATCCTTATCCCATACCTGTCTCCTGTATGTCTATACCTGTTCAATTTAATTCAACTATACCCGGTCGTTTAACTAAATTCGTTAATCAATTTGTTAATTAACTCTTTAGTCTATTTTACTTTTATATTTGAACATGACATGTTCAAATATATTTTAACTTGCTTATTAACTAATTCTAATTCTATTTTTAACCTCGTTTTCTTATCGACTTCTATATTCAAATTCCAATTCAATTCTATTTGAATTCCATATTCAATTTTCCATTTTAACACTATATGAATTTCATATTCAATTTTCCATTTTAACACTATATGAATTCCATATTCAATTTTCCATTATAACACTATTTGAATTCTCTATTCAATTTTTCCATTATAACACTATATGAAATCCTATATCCAAATTCCTTTTCGACTCTATTTGAATCCTATATTCAAACTCCTTTTTAATTCTATTTGAATTTCAAATATTCAAACTCCTTTTTAATTCTATTTGAATTTTCTATTTGAATTTCTTTATTCAAATCCATTTGAATTCCTTTGAATTAAAATTCTAATTTAATTCCTTTGAATTCAAATCCCATATTTAAATTCCTTTGAATTCAAATATTCAAATTATCTCTTGATAATTTATTCATTTTATTTATAAACACTATTTTATAAATTTCCTTGTTTTATTTAAACAAGCCTATTTCGAAATCTATTTAAAACCAAAATATTATTTTGGAAATTCTCTTTGCATTTTCTATATTCAAATTCCATTGAATTTATCATATTCAAATTCTATTTGAATTCCTCATTTGAAATTTCAAATTCTATTTTTAGAAAAAATAGAATTTCCTTTTAAATCTGCGAAATTCCTTTTTATGATATTTTTAAATATCAACACTTAGGCCTAGTGATATTTAAGCACCAAACAACCAATTATTTCAGGTTTTCTAACACATCATATATGATGGTATATATGAAAACAAATAAACAAACAGATAATATATTTTTGAGGAATCCAGTTGGATTCCACCAACCTATTTTCCTGCATCCACAGATGTTAGTCAACATAGTAATACCCATCCTGCTTCGAGGCAGGATATCGCGGTATGAAGGTCATCCACTATCATAGCGTGGGGCGTATAGGGTAATCATCCACTATGAAACTGCGGGCATCCGCTAATGAGACTGCGGGAATCTAACCAATCATCAACCCAATATATATATAATAGTCAACCCTAAATAACTAATATATTTATCAACCAAACATCATTCAAACAAGAAACACACAATTATTTTTAACGAAATAAAAATAATTCTAATTAAACAGGTGAGATTTACTCACCGATGATTTTGTCGAATACCCAGTTTAAATTCCATTTTTCGCATCCATGAATTTTCTCGAATAATTTCATCGTACATCTGTGATTATAACATTTTAAATTATCGATCACTATTGTAAATTTAAACTAACTATTCGACTAAATAAATTCGACTAATCTAATATAATTCATTTACCTTAATCCTCTTCAACAATTTTCCCTTTTAACCTGCCTTCCTATCAACATTCGAACACTTGCTATGCACTTAAACCGATCTTCACTATCACCTTCTTTTATAATTCAGCACTTCGAACAGCACCCCGTACTCAAACTCATCCACGACTTGCATTGAAATCTTCACAAACCTCCTCTCCCTCGAGTAACTAAGAAACGAACTCCACAAACTCAGTTCCCTTTCCACTGAAATCATCTCGGAACCTGTCATGTTTCACCTTGGCAATTCACCGAACACTTCTCGATCGACTCTCATCTACTGTCCACGCCCAGGCAAATCCCTTCGAACTTGAACTCCAGAAGGAAACGCGACTGTTTGAGCACCCCATTCTTCCATCGCGTACCTGTCTCGACCGCCATGTCCACTCCAGCTTGTTCGAACTTCTGCGGCATCCCTTAAATGTTGCGAGCCCCTTTCCAGTGCCCTAAATCGAGACTGCGATCCCCAATTGAGGATGCTCAAATGGAGCTTCAGGGAAACCACCAAATTGAAGCGCTCCCCTTTTGAAATCGAACTCTAGTTACCCATCACCTGATCGAGACCCAACTCCGACATCTTGCCCTGACTTCCCGAGTTTGCGGTGACTCTAATTCCAGAACGTGAGGTCAAACAAACAACCATTTTTGATTTGTGAAAATATAGGGCGGCGTTCATTTTTGTTGGTTTCAGATTTGGATAATAAAAGTATCAGGAAGGCATACGGGTTATAACAAGAGGATTTGAGGAGCGATTTCATACACGATGAATACTTAACCACCAAAGGAAATTGTCTTCGAGATTTGAGGTCCACGGTGTCCTTTGTTTCTTAAGTACAAAGGAATTTATTTTTAAAATAAAATTTAATTTAATTTATTTTAGTTTGAATTAACTGATGCGATTTAATCAATTAAATTATCCTGTTTATTTAGAACTCCTATTCGAACCCAACAACTGGCGTTCCTAGGGTTAAACCACTATTCTAAACCCACTGGGACAGGTTTCAAAGTCCAGTTTGATCACATGGAGAAGATATTATTTTAAATTGATTTAAATTAAATTTAAAACCATTTAAATTCTTTGATAATAATTTAATATTATTATTCTAACTCAATTGAATTTTATACTGATCATCTGAACTGATTCAATTTAACTATATATTTTTAAATTAAATTATTACTGCATTACGATAATTTAATTTATTCGACATTAAATCGAAATCGATTATTAAATTGATAACTTAATATAAAATTCCATTTATATTATCCACCCAATATTTAAATCCGTATTAAATATTTAAAATTTACCCATAAGAAATCCGGGTCATTACAATCTTCCCCACTTAAAAATAATTTCGTCCTCAAAATTGCTAAGGTAGAAAAAGTGCTACAAACCCATTTATCTTTTCAAAACTTATTTATGTTGATACTCAACATTTCAAACCTCCTTACGTAACTCTCTTTCGAATAAATCCCTATTCGATAACTCCTCCCTTCGAATAACTATATTCGATTATCTCTCTTTCGAATAACTAGATTCGAAAACCTTTATTCGAATAGACTATATTTGATTTACTCTATTCAATTTACTCTAATCAATTAACTCTATTTGATTAGCTCTTTTCATTTAACTCCTTCTGAATAAGCTATATTCGATAACTCCTTTAACTCTATTCGAATAAACTATATTCGATTAACTCCTTTAATTCTATTTGAATAACTAATATTCGATTAACTCCTTTAATTCTATTTGAATAACTAATATTCGATTAACTCCTTTAATTCTATTTGAATAAACTAATATTTGATTTAACTCCATTCGCTTGACACTAAATCGCAGCGATCACAATGGTTACGCCGGATTCCCTCAGGAAACATCCGACGCCCTAGGTTATCTGCAGCCCTGCGAATTACGCTAGCAGTCATACGAAATGGCAAATTATACTGAGTAACTATGTTTGACTAACTCTATTTTAATAACTATATTCGATCAACTTTAATTGAATAACTAACATTCAATTAAATCCTACTTCGATTAACTATGTTCAATTAACTCTATCTGGTTAACTCTTAATTTGAATAACAAATATTCGATAAATTCTAATTGAATAACTAATATTCAATTAACTCTACGGATTAACACTAACTGATTAACTCTAACTGATTAACTCTAACTGGTTAATTCTTACTCTAATCGATTTATTCTAACTCTAATCGATTATTTCTAACTCTAATCGACTTCTCCTATTCGAATAACTCCTTTTGGATAACGTTTATTCATAAAGATTTAATTTTAGTAACGGTTCTTCACTTTATAAATGTTCTCTTTAATAACGTTACTTCACTTATACAAGTGTTGTGTACCCCTTCTCTTTAAAACTATCGGTATTAAAAACCAATATCTCTTCTTTATATAAGTTCAGACTTATATATTCCCTTTAATCGAATGATAAATATTTAATTTAATTTATAAACTGTTATTTATAAATTAATCTTTTCTATTTATCTGTTAAAAACAGATTTCCATTTTCTATTCGTCTTCTAAATATTCCTTTGATTAAATTCTATTTATTTAACAAATAAATATCTCATTTATAACATTCTATTTATTTTCTATAAATAAATATTTCCTTTTAATCTATTTGTAAATGTTTTACAAATATTTCCTTTTAAATTCTATTTGTAAATGTTTTTACAAATATTTCCTTTTAAATTATATTTGTAATTTTTTTTACAAATATTTCTCCTTCTATTTGTTTGCACATAACTTCCTTCATATTTGTGTTACAAATATATTTCCTTTATATTTGTTTTACAAATATATTTTCTTTTATATTTGTTCTACAAATATATTTTATTTTTAACTCTTTTGGTTTTTCCTTTATTCACACGCAATTCATATTTCATTCACATCGATTTTACTCAATTTATTCATTTCGATCTATTTAACTTACTTAAGTTAAATTCAATTTCAATCATTCAAATTCCCAGGGTTTTATTTCAAAACTCCTTTGAAGTAATATAAATATATACATATATTTATATCTATCTCAAATTCAAAACATTTGAATTTTCATACAACTTGTTTTCTTTTCAACAAATTTCCATCAAAAACTTTTCTAAGGCAGCAATTCATCACTTAGAAACTCGAAAATGAACACCGATAATGTTGCGACCATCATCAGAATTATTTCCCAGCCACTAAAGTGAGTTCAGTGCTTTATCATATTCAAAATCCATTCAAATGATTTTTATTCAAAAATCCTTCCAAAATAAAGCTATATTATTTTAATAAAATTCAGAAAATATTTTCCAACTTCCCAGGATTTTAAATTCTGAATTTTGGTTGGAATTCAATTTCAATTTATCACATTTGTATATTTGATTTCTATACAAATTCCATTGGTTATATATATAACTATTTCAGTTTTTATAATCTAATTTGATTATAATCCTAATAATCAACCCAACCATTTAAAAACAATATCGTGTCCAATCTTCCGTTCAAGTGTTTATAAACTCCTATCGACATCGTGGCGTCCCACGATTTGACCAGAATTCATAATTCACTCAACAGACTAGTCATCACAATATAAAATAGTTTTATATCAAATAGCAAATACGCTCTCTCATATATATATATACACTCAACTCATTCTAGGGCACTACTGACCCTATCTCTAATGAGCACATTCCAACAAGCCTAGGTATTCGCTCAACCCAAGCTCTGATACCACTGTAATGGCCCGCAAAGTCCGCAACATCAGAGTTGACTATATACATCATACGTCCAACCCAAATATCACGAAAATACGAAACATTTTTTTTGGAGAAAAAGATAAAAGAAGAACAGAAACAACAACACAGAATCTCACATCGCAGCGGAACAAAATATAATATATCATATCTTTGAAATACAAAATCTTAACTGTATAACATACACTTATCAGAGTACAACACTTACAACACAGCGGAACAAAGCTATATATAACTAACGCTGAAGCCTCCTGCTCCAAGATCCATTAGATAGATCTGTAAAATCCTGAACTACTTGACTGCCCGTACAAATTTAGGCACCCAAGAGTTTAGGTAGAACAAAACAAAATAAACTCCGGGTCATTCATGGGACTGGTATGAGTAAATAGTTTAAAACAGTTTCAGAAAACTAAATGATATCTCATAAGACCACGCCGTATAACGAAACGGGTTTTTCCCTTATGAGAATATCAACCACTTGATTTATCTTTCAAAATCCTTTTGAAAGGAATAATAATCTTTATATCAAAACTCTTTTGATATTATAATAATGTCTAAATCAAGTAAATAACAATCTAGTGGGACGTTTGCATCTCACGTTCCACATATATAATATACATCAAAACCGCAAGCACTTATTGGGTAATGGATTTCCTACTATGACAAGGAATGGAACCACCTTCCTCTGGTATATCTCTAGAGGAGAATACACCGAGTTCAACAAGAACATCTTGCAACTCAGCCACACATGACCGACCACTCATTTGGCTTGAGTGTATCGAATGTATATCACCAATGGTTGGGATCAGCAACCATTTCCCGAATGGGACAGCATCGACAATAGATTTTTAGAAGTAAATGAAACTCTAGATCAAGTGATTATACACCCTAATAGGTGCGACCTACATAGCCATGTTGCCTGCCCGATTTCTGTCATTTACCGGTTGATGAGGCTTGAGGTTACGCTTTATCATCACATCAGATTCACTTCGAATGCCACATTGTCAAATCCATCGAAAATCACTAATTAACGTCTACAACAGTACATTACGTGTTAGCTAAAGAAGTTTCCTTCTCCGCTTCCACTCTTGGTACGGTTGAAGAAATCAATGTACGTGACCTTTCTGGAAATACTCTGTCAGACATTCATCCATACAATTCATCCAGGAACAGGATGAACCGAAGGCACTATTCAGTACATCCATCTTAGGCACTGTTACCTAAGACTTATACAATAGCCCTTGCACTTTACTCCATCTTAAATTATCTTTGGCATATATGATTCGCAATGCTTATGCCAATACAGAGTGGTTCTTTGGATAATAATCCAACCGGTCTCTCCATATTGACAACGATGGTCAAAACTTCGATAGTCTGTGATTTAACTATCGAATAAAAACAAGTGTTTCGATAGTCGATGATTTAACTATCAAAGAAAACAAGTGTTCATCCAATTTATCAAACAATCACTGAGCCCTTAATTAATATTCCATTAATTAAATCACTTCTCTATTTCTTTATAAATATTTGTTAACCAAATATTTTCAATAACCATATTGGCCTTTTACGTTATTTGGAAAACATTTCTGAATATCGCCTTCCTTTATTTTCTAAAACTTTAGAAAATATATGCTATTTATAATTGGAAAATATTCCAATTACTTATCTCTTTTCCGATCTCGTTTATTTCTATACTTAGGAAATATTCTTTATTATATTTCCAAGCTTACACTTATTTGGGTTAAAACGGATGTTGTGTAAAACATCGTTACGACAGCCCAAATACTATATTCAACTAACTCTTATCTAACATTGATTTTCGAGCCTGAAATCTTACTATTTATTTGTTAATAATGAAATCAATCAAGTTGGGGTATAACTACCTCTCAGACGTTGACTGAATAACATTTATAACGTCAAAACAGATATGACTACTTACTCGAATAATCAATACCATACAACTACTTATTCACTTTTAAACACATATACACCTTCTCTTTCTATTCTTACTAGAGTTTATTCTTATACTTCTTTTTATTTTATATTATTCTATTTCTAAGTTCGTTTTCTTATCGCCTTCTATATATATTGATATATAGATTTCTAGTTATCAAACTACTTAAAAATATTCTAACTCCTTAAATTTACGGAAAAATTCGCCATAACCTCCTTTGTACCGGGAGCATCGGGTATTTCAAATAGCCTCCCATGGCCCTCACCAATCCAAAAAGAAAAAGAAAAGCCAAGCGGCTAGCCGATACGGCACATAAAATCTCATATATGAATTAAATACGTACATTTTTGTCGAGCATTCTATTTATATACTTGCATTATCCTTATCCCATACCTATCTCTTATATGTTTATACTTGTCCAATTAAATTCAACTATACCTGGCCGTTTAACTAAATTCGTTAATTAATTTGTTAATTAACTCTTTAGTCTATTTTACTTTTATATTTGAACATGACGTGTTCAAATATATTTTAACTTCCTTATTAACTAATTCTAATTCTATTTTTAAGCTCGTTTTCTTATCGACTTCTATATTCAAATTCCAATTCAATTCTATTTGAATTCCATATTCAATTTTCCATTTTAACACTATATGAATTTCATATTCAATTTTCCATTTTAACACTATATGAATTCCATATTCAATTTTCCATTATAACACTTTATGAATTCTCTATTCAATTTTTCCATTATAACACTATATGAAATCCTATATCCAAATTCCTTTTCGACTCTATTTGAATATTATATTCAAACTCCTTTTTAATTCTATTTGAATTTCAAATATTCAAACTCCTTTTTAATTCTATTTGAATTTCCTTATTCAAATCCATTTGAATTCCTTTGAATTCAAATTCTAATTTAATTCCTTTGAATTCAAATCCCATATTTAAATTCCTTTGAATTCAAATATTCAAATTATCTCTTGATAATTTATTCATTTTATTTATAAACACTATTTTATAATTTTCCTTGTTTTATTTAAACAAGCCTATTTCGAAATTTATTTAAAACCAAAATCTTATTTTGGAAATTCTCTTTGCATTTTCTATATTCAAATTCCATTGAATTTATCATATTCAAATTCTATTTGAATTCCTCATTTGAAATTTCAAATTCTATTTTTAGAAAAAATAGAATTTCCTTTAAAATATGCGAAATTCCTTTTTATGATATTTTTAAATATCAACACTTAGGCCCAGTGATATTTAAACACCAAACAACCAATTATTTCAGGTTTTCTAACACATCATATATGACGGTATATATGCAAACAAATAAACAAACAGATAATATATTTTTGAGGAATCCAGTCGGATTCCTCCAACCTGTTTTCCTGCATCCACAGATGATAGTCAACATAGTAATACCCATCCTGCTTCGAGGCAGGATATCGTGGTATGAAGGTCATCCACTATCATAGCGTGGGGCGTATAGGGTAATCATCCGCTATGAAACTGCGGGCATCCGCTAATGAGACTGCGGGAATCTAACCAATCATCAACCCAATATATATATAATAGTCAACCCTAAATAACTAATATATTTATCAACCAAACATCATTCAAACAAGCAACACACAATTATTTTTAATGAAATAAAAATAATTCTAATTAAACAGGTGAGATTTGCTCACCGATGATTTTGTCGAATACCCAGTTTAAATTCCATTTTTCGCATCCATGAATTTTCTCGAATAATTTCATCGTACATCTGTGATTATAACATTTTAAATTATCGATCACTATTGTAAATTTAAACTAACTATTCAACTAAATAAATTCGACTAATCTAATAAAGTAAAAGACCTTAACTAAATTAAATATAATTCATTTACCTTAATCCTCTTCAACAATTTTCCCTTTTAACCTGCCTTCCTATCAACATTCGAACACTTGCTATGCACTTAAACCGATCTTCACTATCACCTTCTTTTATAATTCAGCACTTCGAACATCACCCCGTACTCAAACTCATCCATGATTGCATTGAAATTTTCACAAACCTCCTCTCCCTTGAGTAACTAAGAAGCGAACTCCACAAAATCAGTACCCTTTCCACTGAAATCATCTTGAAACCTGTCATGTTTCACCTTGGCAATTCACCGAACACTTCTCGAACGACTCTCATCTACTGTCCACGTCCAGGCAAATCCCTTCGAACTTGAACTCCAGAAGGAAACGCGACTGTTTGAGCACCCCATTCTTCCATCGCGTACCTATCACGACCCCCATGTCCACTCCAGCTAGTTCGAAATCCTGCCGCATCCCTTAAATGTTGCGAGCCCCTTTTTAGTGCCCTAAATCGAGACTGCGATCCCCAATTGAGGATGCTCAAATCGAGCTTCAGAGAAACCCCCAAATTGATGCCCTCTCCTTTTGAAATCGAACTCTAGTTACCCATCACCTGATCGAGACCCAATTCCGACATCTTGCCCTGACTTCCCGAGTTTGCGGTGACTCTAATTCCAGAACGTGAGGTCAAACAAACAACCATTTTTGATTTGTGAAAATATAGGGCGACATCCATTTTTATTGGTTTCAGATTTGGACAATGAAAGTATCA